>JASJET010000427.1:0-105148 GCA_034092305.1 Diaprepes abbreviatus
TGTGATTAAATAGGGAACAATGCTAAGTTAATGTGGCGGGTACAGCAGTTCTCAGTTCTTCGTGCCCGCGAGTGCATCAGACTTCACGAAGCCCACGTTGAACCCTGTTACGCAGTTGTTAACTAAGCAGTTAGTTTAACTTTTTTTTGAAACGATAGTGACAGGGGAAAATTCCTCTCTTTTTCATATTCAATCCGACAGAAGTTAGGGGATTAACAGTCTAAATAAAATTACGTTTTTCCGAAAAAGGTTAGGATTAGCGACATGAATGAAGAGTACTAAATTTTCAGTCAATAGATAAAGCTATGTAGAAAACGTTGCCCAAAGTTCTTATCATATAGGGCATAAAAAATGGGTTCATGAGTGTCACAGCTAGTCCATCCCTGCATCTGTGGATAATTCACAACGCTTTCTTGAATAGTAATTTGAAGGGTCTTACTTAGTATATATCATATTAAGAAAAAGTTGACATATACCTGGTGGTTCAATAATTATGTATACAATACTTGATTCCATTGTAGCTTTTCGGGAGCCCATATCCTCGAAGAGGAGGCCGATAGGAATATATGAACTTGTAGTATTCTTTTCATTGTTTTTTTTTTCAAATCCGAGAGATTTCCTACATTTTCCCGGACACCATGTATAGCTGTCGATGTAGAATCTCTTTCTTTTGGAAGTTGGTTAAAAATGATTTAAAATTCAAATTAACGTACACACGTATGCATACTGTATATACTGTAATACATTTTAGATAAAGTTTTCTGAAAAAGATTGCATTTAGTTCTGGTGTCTCTGAACTCTAATTTAAATTTTCATACTTTTCTCTTGTTACGAAACATTTCTGTTTTCTTCTGCACGAATCCAAAATGAAGTGTTCCATAAAATAACTTCCAGCAAGAATTGAAAACCAAATATAACAAAGTATACTTATTCCCGAGTATTATACCCCTTGTTCTATTACATTTTTGGGGAAAGATGAACAAAGACTTTAATTAAAGCATTAATAAACTAGCACACTCTACGCGGTTAGAGATTCATTTGCTAGTGGGTTTGTGTAATTTAAAGCAAACAAGATTTCTGAATAGGCTACAAAGAATCATCTTTCAATGTCAACTGTGACAATAAATCCACTTTAGGTGTTTGATAAATTATATTATTTTCTAAAATTAGTTTCCAAATATAGCCTCATTATACAAAGCGACGACACATCTTTAAGAATGTCTTATCGCTACTGAATACAATGCAAAACATTACGATAAATGGATTAAGTTCATATTGTTCCTAGACTTGAAAGCAAAATTGTTAAAATTTGTTGTTATGAGAAGTTTTGAGGTTTTAGCAGTGCGAATTAATAATTTTTGCCTGAAATTAAATTGTTTGACGATAAAATTATTATTAAGACAGTAGCTCCATCACTATAGTTTTTATAGAGCCGCAATTTTGATAATACACAAAATTTGATATTTACCCACATGTGAAAAACAATACATGTGCGCAGCTTTAGATACCGTCTAAATTAGATTTTCCTTTCGCAAAAAAAGTTTAAACATAAATAGACATTGACTTAATAGGCAGGCGGCCTCATATGAGGTGATTGTGAAATTTATCTTTAGTAGACTTCTGATTATGTAGAAACCTTCAGAATGATAATAGTAATTATCAAGTATCTTATAACTTTTTTTTTTGGGAAAACTTTTTATTTAACAATTAAAATGTGAAAAAACAGGTTTTTCGAGTTATAGGAAAAGCTATTGTTTTTTGTTGTACGCATTGAAAAATACCTATAAAATGAGCTAATCAAATCGGATAATTTTTTTCGTTAGTTATTGCAAAAAAAACCTGCTAAAATGGCTGTTTTTTTAATTGCTAATAAGCAATAGAAAAATAATTTGCATTAACTTTATAATGCATTTAAAGAATCCTCTTGTTGCATACAAAAATGTGCAAAATTTCAAGTTCCAAATATTCAATAGTTTTTTGCGCAGAGAATCTGTTTATAAATTTTTATGTTTTTTCATTATTTATTTTCAGCGATCTAGAGATTGTACAGCGGTCTGCGGGTAAGCAAATGAAAGTTTCAGACTTATACTAACAAAAACAAAAAAGAACGAAATGAAGTGCTGATCTTAAATTGTTGAGACAGATAAACAAAATTGGGGATCGTAATGTCGATAAGTTAAAGCGATAGCGGAGATTTTGGCGCACATTTTGAAAAAACAATCTTGCTTGCTTACGACCACCAGAAGCTGAGATAGAGTTTTTTTTTTCAAAAAAACGCTTCTGCGTTATTTATTAACATTAAGGGATTATTTAAGTAGGAACTCATAGGGAGATGGTTAAACTATTGTATGTAGCAGTTTTTAACTCAATTATTTCAAATCTATTGATGTAGCAATAGTTTAAAGTTGCACCTACTCCGAGAGTCAAAAAGTGAGCAGGAAGGGGCGTTTTTCCATCCTGCGGCGCGCGAAAACAAAAAACGTGACTCGGACGCGTTAAACTCGAACAATGAATGATATGTTTCTGTAATTAAATTATTGTTGAACATAACAATTTGATGCAGTTTGATTCATTTTATGCACAATTATAAATTTACCGTACTTTCGTGCTTTTCAAATTGCGAAAAAATTGTTACAGTGGTCAATAGTAATTAGGAATATTAAAAATTCGATTGATTTTTACGGCCAGATTCACTAAGAAGATTTAATGTTTAAACCCGATCTAGTTATTATGAAATTTAAATCTTATAGTGGGCCACTTTTGTTTTGCTTATGATATTGTTATAATTTATATTAGATATGTCAATAAATAAACGCTTATATAGAGATATTAAGGATAAGAACCTTGCCATATGGCCTAGAAATATTCAGGAGAAATAGTTGTATCCCGAGAAAAAATAAAGTTTTCCATTTTTGTTGGTTCAGGAATAAAACAAAATGATTTTTTAGGCTTTTATTTTTAGAGTTTAAAATTTGCTTGACTCATTGTTGCATTTGTCAATATAAGACCTCAGCTGTTAATTTAGGGTGGTTTTAAATTAAACCATGTTAGTGAATCCGGCTATTAATATTCTATTACATTTATCGAAATGTAGCATGAAACAAATGGCAACATTTGTTGATAGCATTATTATTTTTGGGATGCAGAATAAGCATTTGACGATATGTTGTAAGCGATTATCCAATCGAGAATTACTGTAATATTACTTTCAAAGTAATAGAAGGGAAAATAATTATGATTATGGTAATAATGATAATGTTGATGATGATAATTAAGTCAATGATGAGAGTGACGATAATGATGAGATTAATATTGATGATGATGAGAGTGGCAATAATGATGATAATTGTAATAATAAAACTGACACGGGTTTAGAAAATGAGTGTCCATGGATGTCTAAGAAACAGAGAATGGAATAAATATTTTGTATAGATTTAAGCAAAAAATATGGATGTTAGCAAAAAATTTTGTATCTGAAAAATGTTCATCCAATAAAAGAAACAAAAAAGTTAACATGTGTTTTTTTGTACAACCAATAATTTGCCGGCAAATAACTGTCGCAATTTGTTTAATGCTATACCTCCATCAATATTAATGGTGCATTAAAAATCGATCTGATTCTTATTATTTCTAATTAGTAGTATACTGCTGACCATTGTAATATTTTTTTCGCAATTTTAAAAACACGTGCAACAATTTGTTTATTGCTATGTTTAACAATAATCTGATTATAAAAACATATCATCCATTGTTCATATCTCATCAAGAAACCACATATTTAGAAAAAATCTAAATTCTACTATCAATATTCGCTGAGATAATCCAAATTTGTCCAGCGAAACGAATATGAAGCGTCCCAGTCACGTTTTTCTCCGCGCGCCGCACGCCCCCCACCACTGCTAACTCTTGGAGTAGGTGCAAATTTAAATTATTGCAACATCAACAATTTTGAAATAATTGAGTTGAAAACTGCTGCATCCAACAGTTTAACCATCTCCCTATGAGCTCCTACTTAAATAATTTTTTATTAATAAACAATGCAGGAGCGATTTTTTGGAAAAATCTCAGCTACTAGTGGTCGCTGAGAATTTGTTTTTTTTTCAAATTATGCGCCAAAATCTTACCTATTACGTTCACTTATCGCCATTTCGATATCAACAATTGTCGAAGAGTTATTCTATTTGTTTATAACGAATAACTAACCACAACTTTGTTTAACTGTTTGAACAATATAAAATCAACAATTAATTTGGCTCATTTTGTTATTGTTGGTATAAATAGCAAGCTTTACGATCTCTAGATCGCTGAGAATAAGCAATAAAATAAAACATTAAATGTTATCAACAAATTCACTATGCAAAAAAACAATTGAATATTTTTTCTTGAAATTTTGCATACTTGTTTTATGCAACAAGAGGCTCCTTGAGATGTAGTATAAAGCTAATACAATATATTTTTCTATTGTTTATTAACAATTGAAAAAACAGTCATTTTGGCAGGTTTTTTGCAATAACTAACAAACAGATTATCAGATTTAGATGAGATTTACCTCATTTTGTTAGTATTTTCAAAGCGTATAATTTTTGTTTGAAACTTTTTTACTGAAAAATAATAGCTTTTCCGAGAACTCAAAAAAAAAATTGTTTTTTCACTTGTTAATTGTCAAATAAAAAATTTTCCCCCAGAAAGAAAATGAGGACACAAGATACTACAGAATTACTAGTAATATTCTGAAGGTTTCTACGTAGACAGAAGTCTGTTAACAATAATTTTTTTCCTGAGCTCAAATTCAGGAGTAAAATAACCTTTTTTTTCACCTCAATGGAAAAGCTAAAAAAACTAAAAAATAAATTTCTACATTGATGCTTGTCATAAATTTTAAGTCCAGTTCTTTAAATATGTCATTCATTTTCGAAAATATTCACATTTTAATGGTGTAAATTCTTAAAGAAAATTTATTTTGCATTTCCTCGAATTTTTAATATTTTTTAAGTGTTTTTAATCCAAAGCTACGTTTTTCTTACGTTGATTTCACTAATGAAAGAAAACTTTTTTAATATCCTCGAGATGTAATGCACTGAATATCGCACCAACATTCGCCCGGGTCGGTTTCTTTATATCGATGCGTCAGTAGCGGCTTTTGCATTAAAAAAGCAGGGGTTGCAATTACAATGATACATTAAAAACATAGATATGTACAAAACCTGTCATGGGCACCGATGGATGAAAAAATAAAAGTCATTAAAAATTGAGCTAGCATGAAGCATAAATTTTAAGTCCAGTTCTTTAAATATGTCATTCATTTTCGAAAATATTCACATTTTAATGGTGTAAATTCTTAAAGAAAATTTATTTTGCATTTCCTCGAATTTTTAATATTTTTTAAGTGTTTTTAATCCAAAGCTACGTTTTTCTTACGTTGATTTCACTAATGAAAGAAAACTTTTTTAATATCCTCGAGATGTAATGCACTGAATATCGCACCAACATTCGCCCGGGTCGGTTTCTTTATATCGATGCGTCAGTAGCGGCTTTTGCATTAAAAAAGCAGGGGTTGCAATTACAATGATACATTAAAAACATAGATATGTACAAAACCTGTCATGGGCACCGATGGATGAAAAAATAAAAGTCATTAAAAATTGAGCTAGCATGAAACAAAGAAGTTTATTTTAAACAACTAAACAAAGAAGGTAGTAAATTTTAAAAATATAGCAGTCAAAATAAAATACATGTATAACTTACTGTGTGAATTATTTATAAAGGCAATCCAGGCTCCGATCTTTGGCATTAGCAAACTTATCAATAACCCGCTGATTGCTATCGTTTCGATAAGATCCCTTTGCTTAGAAAGCATTGCTGCAGAAAATCTTTCTTGGCTCATAGTATTCCGTAAAAACGTTTTTATCCGTTTGAGGGTAGAAGAGCACCGTTCTGCTTCAGCCGATGCCATCGGGATAATAATTAAAATTTTTAAAAGTTTTAGAACTTCAGTAAATATCTCACTTAGCTCGATGTTTTGCGAAAGATAATCATAAAGTACGAGAAGCCCCAAAATTGATCTAAATTCTTCAGTTTCATATATGACAGTTAGGGGTAAATTTTAATCGTATCCTTAAACTTTTGTTCCACAAAACATGTACTACATTCGATATAGTGTTCTGAACAAAAAAAGACTGGCTGTTACCAAGTAACCTGTAAAGCTAAATCGATATTTTGCTTGACAAATATTTAAATCACAAAACTTCTTTTGCTTCCCGAGAAAACTACGCGGAATCATCGAGTTTACATCGTTTTGAAGTAGAAGGAGATGGCTCAACGTTATTTGACGTAATATTATTTTTAATTTCTGTTAATTTTGAATTAAATCAGTTAAACCATGAAAAGAAACTCTTGCTTTTGACATACCCTGATAATTGGTTCATGGTACTGACCTTTCTGCTCTTCTCTAAGATTTTTTCCATTGTCTCTGGAATGCTGTCTTTGTATTCAAATACAGTACAAACAACTATTGAATTAAAATTTCATCTTATTGGGGTCGAACAAGATAAACATTTGTTAACAATTTGACCTTGTATTGCAATTCTATGAGGACTATTTGAAAAAAAAAAAACAAATCCCTTATAAATTGAACAATGCAGACATTTTACTAGCGAATCCAGTGTTTATTATGACCAAATTTAACTAATGTGCATAACAACACACGTAAGAAGCATGCTCATTGTTTTTTTTTATAATTGCTTGCACCCCATTCGACGAGCCGCTGATATTTTCTAGAAAGTAAAAAAGCGCTCACTTGGTTTTACTTACACATATAGGAAGATAGAGAGCAGGAACTGCATTATCTTTAACTGTTTTTCTAGAATCTCTTACAAGAGATCTTTAAAAATGTCTAACACATACAAGGTGGTTTTTATAAATCCCTTCGTAATTCGGAATATATTTATCTGCACAGTTTGGAACAGAGCACTTAATTTTAGATGGTTTTTTTCTCGTGAAACATTTTAAACCTCCTTAAAAAGTAATAAAATATCTTGATCAAAGTAAAAACATAGTCACCTTAGAAAAAATTAAAATATTGGTACAGTAGACATTGCGCATATAAATACCGGTACACTAGACACCACGGTTTTATTTTAACCTGAACTAAAGGAATAGTTTAACTGCTGATTGAAGAAGAAACCTTTACTTGATACTCGCAACGCCAAGCGCGACTGGAAGCAAAAGTTCAAATACTTGTCCGGTGGGTTGCATAAGAGGAATTTTTGTAGTCGTGGGACATTTTGTAGGATAAACTAAACACAGGTTCGCGAGTCGACTTGCAACCTACATAAAGCTTATTAGATGAAATGAATATCCACGTGTTAAATAGGCAACTCTATTTACGCCCCAATGGGTTAGCTTGGATTGCATTAAAATTGCATACCAGCAAAGCGGTAACGTTTACAAGCATAAGAGTGTAATTGAGAAAAATTATTTATGATATTTGAGTGAAGTAAGTTAAATTATTTCAATAATTGACTGCTGTTCGCGTATAATCCAGGAAAAAATTCCATTTAAATTTAATTCTTACATTATCAGTAGAAATTTAAAAAAATATTTGCACTGCTATGTATTATAATGTTTTATTTTAATTTACAATTTTTTGGGGGGTTACTCAAACCTCCTACTAAAAGCAAGTAAAGTAAAGGATTTAGATTAAAGTCTCTTCGGTAATGTAGACCATTTGGCAAGTGAACCTATAGTTTAAAGCTGGATCCTGGTTTCCCAGGTGGTTATTTATCCAAATACTAACCCCGCCCAGCACCGGTTCACTTAAGTGATCAGAAGGAGACGAGGCCTGGTCACGAACGTAAACAACTTTATCATAAATTATATAAAAATTATATATATTCAAAAAAGGGTTAGTTTATTTTATACAGGCTATTTCAGTTTAAAAAATCCACCCAAATATTTCAAGCTATTCGGATGACCTGTATGGCCACCATATTGGATCTGACATTTTGTATTTTGCAATATTTATGTCTAATTTATATTTTATGGCCTGTAATATGCTTGTATGAAAATTTCTAGCATGATGCGCCCATTTATGTAAAATAATTTCAGTGATGAAGCAAAAGTCTTCCAAAGCCATTGTATTCAGCCGCTATATTGTATCAGTTGAATGTTGATAATTGGGAAATGCCACTCGCCTTCAAAAACTATATGATAAAACACACATTTCAAGCTCTTGCTGGACTCTTAAATTTTAATACAATTCTAGAGAACAAGTGGTATCCGGTTGCCTCATATATATAATAAAAACAATCATAAGACAGGTAAAGCAGGTACCATGGAGAAAAAAATTGGTAAATATAAGTAAGTAGTTGGATCAACAACTAAGAAACTTCCCCTGATATTTTCACAGACTAGTCGAGTTTTCTGTGCTACACTGGACACAATGCGAGGTAGACGATTCAATGCCTCTACGGTTGAACTACTGTGAACTGAGTTCTTATGAACAACCAGATCAAGAAAAGCGTCAAGCCTGGCTAAAATAGCCAGTGATAGTCAAATGAAGTCAAACAGCAAAATGTGGATAAATTAACGTCGAACTACTGGTTGATGACAGTACAAATATTTTTTGAAACCTAAGGCTGGCCATGTCCATAGGCTCCTTAATAACCGCCTTACCAAGTTAATTTGGGAAGAGGCCCTGACAGGGAAAAGACCCTTAGGACGCCCAAGAATGCGATGGAGAGATAACATATGGTCAGATTTAAGAACAATGGGGTTACCCACTAACCCAACTATCATGGACGACCGTGTGAGATGGAAGCAAGTTGTGCAGTCAGCCAAGACCCACCCCGGGTTGTGGGGCTACTAAAAAAAGAAAGAAAGAAAGGCTTTCTACTAGCTATCCAAGATCAGGTTATCACAACGAGCCAGAAAGACTAATGTCGATATAGATGTCGAACGTCAGACACATAACAGAAAAATACCAAGCAATTACCTCATCAGAATACAAAAAGAGGCACGATTCAGCCGCCAAGATCATTCATCAAGAGTTAGCAGAGAAATTCTATGTGTTGTAGGTAGAGAAAGTGTCATGCTATGAACATAGCTCGGTACCTCTATTGGAGAAGGAGTTTAAGCTGTACAGGGATCGAACTGTGCTTATGGATTATACAGTTTGTACATAAAAAAAATAGACCTCATTTTGGTAGATAAAACGTTCACATGACAACACGAATATAATTCACCATCCTTAACAACAAAAATTTAAGGGACAAGCATTGTGAGACGACCACTAAAAACATAGACCTGGAAGTCCAATACACAAACAGAGGGGAATGAGCACCGAATATCAATAATTTGAACATTATTGAACACCTCTATAAAGCTATACAAAAAAGCAGTGTTACTTGAGACCACTTGAACTATTCAGAAGTTTATGAGAAATGCTGATGTCCATAACGTTGACAAGTAAAGTTTAATTATCAAGTGTGACGGATGTTTGACCAACAGATTTCTTTTAATTTATATGTAATATGTTCGAATTTCTGTATCCCATAAATTAGTATTAAACAAGAATTTGGTATTTTTTGTATTCGTTTAGTGTCCAAGATTGACAGAATTGGGCCATAGACAGTAGATATACTAGAGCACTAAGCTGTGATAAAGCAAAGTTCTAAGTTCTAAATCAAGAAAATGATGATTTTGGAAAACAAGTGTTCAGTTTTAAGAATCTTTTTTAAAAACTGTTCGAGATGGTAAGAAAATCTTGGCTATAGGTCTAGCAAAGACTGAAATTCTTAATAATCATTTTACACTAGGCATAGACTCTGTACATTCATCAGGATGAAAGGACAAATACAGTTCTACATCGTCAGCATAGTAGTACTGAATGAATAAATGAAAGATAATGGTAATATTTGATCCTTGATGCATAAATCTTATGGGGCCCATTATATCCCACCATGACTGCGGTCGTTCGAGACTTTTGCAAATCCAAGCAGCCTCATTAGCTGATCTTACCTAAATGCTTCAGGTGATATTATTGTATATTCAAAAGATCTCTGCCTCAGTTCTTTTAGCCTTAGGTACCCTATGAGAACGTAGTCGATCGTTTCATCTTCCTTCATACACCGGATCATCCGCGACGCCAATCCTATAAAGATAATCTCGCAGGTGACAACATTCAGTCTGTAATCTCACCATGATCCACAGTTCTTTCCTTTTCAGATAAAGAAGCTCCCTAGTAAGTCCACATATATGTGTCTTTGTACACCTCATTCCAAGGCATTCCCTCCAGCATTCAAAGAATTTGCTTTCCAGTAACAGTTTCAATTCTCTCTTTCCAACAGTAATTGGAAAAGGTATAATGGATTAGAGGCCATATGGCTCAGCCGCGAACGCCATTTTGCTAAACGATTCATTTACCCATTTTCGTGTGACCCAGGGCCCACACGAGTCTTTTTTCTTTTCCTGGAGATTTCTTCCTTACTTAATAATCTTTTGAGCACTACATGGTATACTTTTAATATTTTTCCTATTCTTCTGTTATTTCCTTTTCCTACTTTCTCGGAACTTCGATATCTAAATGTAAAAATTTTAAAGACACATTTTTATCCAGTTGTTTTGTATATTTACCCTTTTTTTGTTAAACTCCTATTACCATTAGTTTGGTCTTGTTTTTGTTATGTTTATTTGACCACACCATTTTATTCTTATGTAATTAGATGCTCTGGATCAAAAACTGAGATCCGCTCTGTCACGTCATGTTCAAGGCCATTTCAAAGTCAAATGGGGTAAGATTTACTACATACATCTGAAGAAGTAGATCTGTGTGTGTTTTTGAGGTCGCTGAATCCGAACTCGTGGTTTGTTTAATCCCCCAAGGTCTACTAAAGGTCATTACAAGGTTAAATTGAGAAAAAGAAACCACTAAATAAATCTGAAAAAAATTGAGCTTTTTGTGGTCGCTAAATCCGATTTCGTAATTTGTTTAATTTCCCAATAACAACCAGAGGCCATTTCAAGGCAAAATTGAGAAAAATCCACTAAATATAGCTAAAAAAGAAGGTATGTAGGTTTTTAGGGTAGCTGAATCCAATTCGTCGTTGGCTTAATCCCCTAAGGTCAGTGAGAGGTGGTTTCAGCTTTATTTTAAGGCTAAGTTGAAAAAAATCTATAAATAGATCTCTAAACTAGACTTCTGAGGGCACTGAGCTGGAATTCGTGGCTTATTTAATACCTCAAGGTTAATCAGAGGTCATTTCAAAATCATTTCAAGGTGAAATTTTAAAAAATCACTAAATAAATCTGTAAAAGGAAAGCATCTACGTCAGCTAGATCGATATCCGTTACATAGCATGCAGAAGAGCGGATCGAGTTTTTAAGGCGAAACCCAATGTTCCAAAACCACACACTTCACGTGCAGCTAGATTGATGGCCGCTATACAGCAGACAGGCGAGAGGATCAAGATTTTATAGATATGCGAAAATATGAGCTCCCATAACCACATATCCCACGCACAGCGAGATCAATACCCGTTACGCAGAAGGCAGAGGCGAAAAACAAGGATTTATGAGTGTATAAAATAAACTTCAACTTCTCTGAAAACCATATACCCCAGACACAGCATATATGAGAGCTTAGAGTTTGTCTTATTCACTTATAAAAACTCGCGTCGCTAGCCTAGCTGTTATGTAACCAATATCGATCTAGCTGCGCGTCGAATATGTCGTTTAGAAACATGGGTTTCACCTTGAAACATCGCTATGTTCATATGCCTGCTTGTAGCGAACATCAATGTAGCTGAGCGTGAGTTACGTAGATTTGGGTGCTTCAGTTTCGGCTCAAAAACTCGATCAGCTTGCTTGTTTGCTGTGTAACGGATATCGATCTAGCTGCGCGTAGATTCTCTTTTTTTACAAATTTACTTAGTGAATATTTTTCAATTTGACCTTGAATTGACTTTGAAATAACCTCTAGTTAACTTTGAAGTATTCAACAAACCACGAATTTAGATTGAGCGGCCCTAAAGGTCTACATACCATTTTTTACAGATTTATTTAGTAGATTCTTCTTAATTTGACCTTGACATGACGCTGAAATGACCTCTGGCTGTCCTTGGGGGATTAAATAAATCACGAATTCGGATTTAGCGATCCCGAAAATTAACATATCTTTTTTCAGATATATTTAATAGTTTTTTTTTTCAATTTGACCTTATAATGACCTTGAAACACCCTCTAGCTGACCTTGAAGGTTTAAGCAAACCATGAATTCGGATTCATTGACCTCAAGAACCTACATATCTACTTCGTCACATTAATTTATGACCTCGAACCTGACGTCATAGAGGTTAACGGGAATAGGCATCAACTATTTTTTGAAAACTTGTGTAATTTAAATGAACGTTCAGTTTTATCAAAATACCTTACAAGTAATATTTACTTCTCTTACACAATTTTACAAAAGTCTTATTAACTTCTTTACTAAATGACTTTTATCAGCACCGCATAATCAAACAACGGCTGTTTAATTCACGTTATTAACATCACGCTTTAAAATAATTCCTAGCTTTCGACATTTTACCGTTAATATACACTAAACCCTTCCATAACTCATTCGAAAACAGCAAAAGCAAGCAAGTAAGTGTCGTCCAAATGGCGTAATATAAATAGAAATATCTGGCTTTAAAGATCGTATATCATTGCTAATGGCATGTTTTGATATTTTCCTTATAAAATGAAATATGTGGATTTGTAATGCAAGCACAGGAAAAACTTTACCCAAAGTTGAAATAAAAATAAAGAACGTAAAATAGTTTTTAATGGCCAACCAGGCATGACGCATATTGGAAAAGTTTGCAGTTTTTGAGCTTTTTATATTAATTACTGAAGTATTTTGCGTTTAAATCATTTTTGAGATATTAACGTCAGAGTTTATAGGTTTAACAATGGTCTAAAATTAAGAACATTTCGGGTAATAAATTAAGTAATATAGCGTTCGAGTTACCGAATATAAAAATTTCTGCTTTTACCTTGTACAATAAATCGGAAATGTGTCAATTTGTAAGAACCTATAGTATACGGGGCAAACTTTAAAACTGACAGTAATTTTTGTAAAGAAATTATGTCATTCTAAATTCTTGAACTTTTAACGTTAAAAAAACTTATTGTTGATTATAAATTTTTCACTCGATTTCTATTGTTCTTCTCTTCTATACAAATATTATCTCATAGTTCCTCAATACGATATTTTGATGTAATTTTTTGCTAAAATATCATTAAAAATTAATAATTTTCTTAGTATCTTTAAATGCAAAAGCACTCTATTCTCAGCATTTTCTTTGCAATTTGAATTTTTTTTATGTACTGGGTGTTTCTCCCGGAATTTTATCGATCGTGGAAATACTATATTTAGGAAGAATCTAACTAACGTGCATGGGGGACAGCCGGCTAAAATATTTTCAAGATGGCGGCACTCCGGTTATACCGGAAGTAAATGTGAACATGCTTATTTTAAATAGTATACCCTATATATTACTGCATTTTTGATTTTTACGTAAAATTCTAGACATATTTCATGTATAATGTTCTATAATTAAGTCTCACCGTTTTGGACATATTTAATGTAAAAAATGACGTTGGCGGACCAAAACTTAACTATAAATTTTTCCTATAAAAAAGTCTTTATTATTTAATTTGGGTTAGCTTTCTTATAGACAAAGATCGACTTTAGTAGTCTTTTTATGATATATATTATTAGTACAGAGTGGTCAAAAAAGAAGAATAAAAATTATATTTAAAAAATCGTCCAAAGTCAATTTTTTCAAATAGAGCACCTATTGTTATAATTTTTTCATATTAAACATTAAAAATAAGGGTAACTTTATATAAGGTTGCCTATTGCAAAAATTTGTAGTTTTCAAAATATTTGCAATTCAAAGTTTTTCTATTGTAAAAATGCTACACTGCTTCTAAGTTTTGTTATTAGCTGGCCATGACGGCGAGGCGTGGCAAAAATAAAACAATTGAACCCTACAGAGTTGTCACTATATCTTGCCATTTGACATTCATTAATAATAATCATGCCAGGGCGATTAAATTACACGCACAAAGATTATTTAAACTTACTTTTTATGTATGGAGAACGTGACAGAGTTATTTCAAGAACATGCGATACATTCCCGATCTGATAGCCAAAGAAATAAAAACCAACACCACCAACTGTTAAAAGATTTATAGAAACCTTCAAAGAATTTGGATCCATGAAAGCAAAAAGAAATAGAAATAAACCATAATAATGAAAATATTGAAATTACAATTTTAGGATATTTCGCCGAATATCCGACAATATCTACAAGGCATTAGAGTCTGCATTACTTCAAACATCAGTTTTAAGGATTTTATGGAAACACAATTTTCATTCCTATATATATATATATATATATATATATATATATATATATATATATATATATATATATATATATATATATAGTATATAGTAGTGGGAATAGGGGGCTTCTAGTTGACCCCCCCACCACTTTTTTGATTGGTCAGCCAAGAATGACCTTGTTTCTGATTGGCTGCCCAAGTCCGCCCCCTATTCCGATTGGTTTCATAAACTCCGCCTCTTTTTGCTCCACCTCCTACCTCCTTCCTAACCACCACAGTAGTTGGAGGGGAGCTGGTAGCAGTTGGAGGGGAGCTGGTATTTTAAAGGACTGAATCTGAGCGAGCTACATTCATTTACAACTAGTCTTAAGCTTATATAGAAGATTCACCACTAATAAAGAACAATGTTAAATTAAAAATAAGTGGTAGTTATGAACAGTGATTTGCAAAATGAAATAATCAAATTAGGTAAACAGTTTACTAAACTTCAAAATTCCGAATTAAAGAATGCAATGCTAAGGAAAACACACCCCGAGTGGGCACAGGTATATTATGAGACTGCCTTCCAATACCAATTAGCTGCAGAAGCCTGTTTAAATTATAGAAAAACCCAAAATTTGCCGAAGTTCTTTCATGAAATAAAGAAAATAGGATTCAGTTACTTTTTAAGGATATTGAAGGATTATATAAAAGATCCTGATATATTAAAAGAAATCGTGGAAGAGGAAGAGAGAGATAAAGAGATATTGAGAAACAGGGAGGTTTTAGTGTAGGATTTATTATGGAATTATTAATAAGAGAAATGTATGAAGAGTTTTTGATGTCCGCAGCCTGTTCCGAGTTTTATGCATATGAAGGTCAAGAAAGTGAAGCGCAGAATATTATATTGTTTTTAAATTATATGGAACATGCGGAATTATGTTTACTAGCAGCTAAATGTTGTAGCGAATATTTAAAAAATAAAAATATAGATATTTTAATATGTAAACTTCAAGAACTAGGATTAAATAATAATATTTCATGTATTAAAACAATGTTAGAAAATAAAACACATAATTTGTAATCAAGTCTTTTATTACATAAAAAAATTGTTGTAAAGGTAATAAACATTTGATAATGCACATACACATGGTATTTTTTGATGATAAAAGCAGCAAGGATCCATTTTCTTTAGGGTGGGTTGTTCATCAATCTCGATAACTGGTTTCATGGAATACTTCTTTACGAAATCTGCCTTTTCTTCCCCTTTTACATAAACATAGTCCACCTTAGCGCTTAAATCTCTTATGATATCTCCACATTTGTGTAATGGTGTAAATCCTTCACACCATTCAATGCAATGGTAATTTTTTATTAACCACAGAGCTTGTTTGTGTAAATAGGATGGTAAATGACCCATCGGAAATGGAGCTTTGAAAATAAAATGACTTGTCTTTTGCCCATCGTACGCTGCTAATTCCTTTACAATAAATTTATTATTTTCAATTTTGAATCCTTGAAGATCTAGAATAAGTTTCATATTTTCAAATATTTGAATTTCTTGATCATTTCTACTTTTAATTGATATTCACTTATTTGTTTTTTTAATTTCTGCAACTGAAGTTGAAAATCTAATACTCGAACTGAAATCTCGTAAGACATTATATAAATGAAGAATTCTGGTTTAGCTACGTTAATAAATATCAAAATTGACGCGTGCGCTCTTAAGCGTAAGTAGCGGTTTGTTTAAAAAGAGTATTTTATCTTAAGGAAATTGTATTACAACTGTTTCACAATTTTTGTTAATGGATTGTAACTGAAAACTTTATCATGAATTATAACACAATATGCCGCTGTTTTAGGGGGAATTTTTTCCTTGGTTTCAAATTCAATTCTCATGGTTACTGGACCTGTTTGTAGTAAATCTCTTTGATGTGAACAATTAATGTAAACTATAGGAGCATTTTCTTTAAATTCTTTCGGATTAAAAATTGGTTCCACTGGAGAGTTATAATACCCTTGACGAAAGTCTGTAAACATTTCATACAGAGTAGCAAATTTATTATTTTCAAAATCAAGTTGAACATCATTGTAAGGATATCTTTCTGAATTTAAAAAGACATTCATATTTCTTAAATTACAATGATCAAATTTACTCATATCCATTTTTAGATTACCACGTCTATTTTTCTGAAAAGCAATTAGAACATGACGTGGCGTTTCGACTTTTGTAGATGTTTTTACGGGCCAGTTGTGCCTCGTAGTTTCCAATAACTCTGGATATTCAACTAATTCCCAGCTTCGGAAGGTTATTAGTATATCACTATTTTTGTCAATAATTTTGGTAAGTGCTAATTCTTGCGGAATCGCTACAGTAAGATGAGGAACTCTCCAACACAACTTGGTAATTTTAACTTTGGGTTTTTCATCTTCATTACTGGATAATAATGCATTTGTATCATCATTACTTCTTATTAGAATAAGTTCTTGTTGTGAATTAAGAATAATCTTATTATAATCTTCAAAAAATCCTGAATACATCTTTAATGGTATACATAATGAAACATTACCTTTGTCATCAGTCATAATTTTTTCTTTAGATTTTGTTTTCGGATACCAACCGGCATTTTCCAATTTAGCACTTTCATTTTGATTAAATGAAATATATCCCTTAAGAGTTGAAGTTATACCAATATCCCGAACGGAGTCAATAGTAACACCATTTAAAATATAGCGTAATTCTTTAAATAAAAATGCCGGAGCATTATTAATTAAAACAGTATTAGCTAAAGGGGAATCATCTTCTTTAGTTACTTGCAATTCCACATAAATTTCACTTTTGCAAGGTAAAGGATATTTTCCTGTTTGTTGCAAAGCAATTCTGATTTCATCATTTGGTCCGAGTTTTGTAGGATTAAAAGGATCGAAAGAAAGAATTTCCCAGCTTAATATTGATTCATCAACCAATACATTTTCTCTTACATTTAAATAATCCATTTTTATTTAAGTTTAAAACCCAAACTTTGAAGAAATTTTCTATTAGAAGGTGTTAACCTTTGGAAGTTTGATTTCCTACTAAAGGAAGTTGGTTTCTTTCTTGTCTTATTAATGTTTTTATTATTAAATTTTCTAGTAAAGTTTGCAGATTTATTGTTATATAATATTACCATCTTTAATCTACTTTTTTAAGATGTAGTCTGATGGTTATGGTTTCTTCTCTAAAATTAACCAAATCACCTTCCTGATCTATTATTTTAATGGCTATTTTATCAATTACTTTAACGGTGACTGGGAAATATATGACGTTTTGAGGTGACTCAATTATTTTGAACCCTGGAGCAACGCTCGGGAAAAATTGGTGTATTATATGAACAGGTTTCCCGTTTAAATATGATCCCTCTGCAATACTGCAGTCTATATTTATTGAATTTACTTTAATTATTTCTGCGGGAAAATCTGATATATGTTCAATGTTGGCTTCCAATCGCCCATTTTTAAACCCTAATAATTTACCAATAGTTCCTTCACGAAAAGTTATGGGGGCTGAACATTTAAGATGTGTACGTAAAGTATTATTATTTGCATAAAGACTAAAACTAATTTTATCCTCATCCAAGTGTTTTTTTAAAAAATCTGTTATGTCTTCTAATTCGTAGCTACCTGGGGGTATGGCTATTTCTAAATTTTCATCATGAATTAATACATTATTCCCAACATCAATATTGGGAATTGCATTAAATGTTTCGAAATTTACAAGACCGATAACATATTCAACATCTTCATCTAGATATATTGGAGGATGTAACTCTGATGTTAAAATAGCGGAATTGCCGCTAAGAACAAAACTATATGACATTTTACTTTAAAAATATGTTTAATAATAAACTAAAATTAGGTGTTACATATGGTTATAAAGAAATTTTAGACACAACTGACCACAATTTGTTTTGTTAAAGTTTTGATAACTGTTATAATTATAATTAACAATATTATTATTTTGGTCGCTATAAAAATATTTAATTAATTCAGAAGGGGGTCGCAAATTACCATAACTATCAAAATATATTATGTTTTTTCCTTTTTTTGTATATGCTATCCAGTGAGTACCAGCACCACTGTGATTATCTAGATTGACAATTGCACTTTCAATTAACTTTATCTTTTTTGGTAATTTATCCCTCATAAAAATACCACGAAAGTTGGGAATTTGTAAATATTTAGCGTATTTAAGTAAATCGTAATTTGTAAGTGCTTTTCGAGGTATATGTTTTAGCAGTTTTTTGAATAAGGTTTCAAGTATAATCCACATCCTGTTTTATAGGGTTTTAAATAAAGTCCACTTCCTTTTTTTCCTACCGCAATGGACTCCATCATTTGATTGTGTCGTTTAGATTCTTCTAATTTCGCTTTGGCTGCTTTTGCATCATTTACTGCTTTAGCAATACCTGCAACCCCTCCTCCAAGAGCACCAAGAGCAGACAAACCAGCAAATAAAGGTATAAGTGGAAGAAATCCGCCAGTCTTTGGGATTGGAATTACCCTTTTCTTTGGAGGTAACACTTTACCAGTTTTTTTAATAGCTTTTAAACCAGTTTGAATACTTTCATTTAGGTCTTTAAAACGTTTCCCCTTAATTCTTTTTCTAGCTTTTGAAATTACCTGAGATAATGATAGTCCTCGTCCTTTTCGAGTTTTTCGCTTGAACTTTCTTCTCGTTCGAAGTCCCATACCTAATTTTCTTTTAATTTTCATAGCACCAGTAATTCCTAGTGCAGCAGTTTTTTCCCCAAAACTAGAATCTTTAGCTTTGAACCTTGATAAAGCTTTGTCAGCTAATACTTTATCAGCTAAATGCCTTCTTTTTATATCATTTGATTGTGAGTAAGCAATATCGTGTTCTTTACAAGCCTCATCCAATAAATTTATACCTTTATCACCTCTTGACAATCGTTTTTCCAATTTTGTTCCAGGTCCACAAAAATTATAACCAGGAATATGCAATTCAAAGGGTAATTTATTTATTAATGAGTTTACTAAACCACTTCCTTTCCTTTTGCTGTTTGTCTTGTAAATGATTCGTTTATTATGTGATGGAAACATTATATATAGTTGCAATCCTAGTGATAACTAACCAGTTACATCACAATACTGAATATTAATAGTTTGTTTTATATATAAAATGAGAGTTGAGAAACAACCATACTCTATAACAATTAAGGATCATGAAAGTTCAGTGAATGGTTTTAGAAAACATGGAAAACTGTTTGAGGGAAATAGTAAAAGAGGGTTAATTATTGGCCCGTCAGGCTGTGGCAAAACCAATGTTATTATTAGTTTGATTGAAGATCCGAATGGTTTGCGATTTGAAAATCTGTATGTTTATTCAAAATCCTTATATCAACCAAAGTATAAATATTTGAGAACACTTTTTAAACCTTTGAAAAAAATTGGATACTATGAATCTGAAAATGAAAAAACAATTGTTTCACCAAAACAAGTTAAACCAAACTCTATAATAATATTTGATGATATAGTGTGTTGTAATCAGAATGTTGTAAAGGACTATTTTTGTTTCGGAAGACACAAAAATACTGATTGTTTTTATTTATGTCAAACATATTCTTCTATTCCGAAACAATTAATTCGTGACAATGCAAATTTAATTGTTATATTTCAACAAGATCGAACAAACTTAAAACATATTTATGATGATCATGTTAATGTTGATATGTCATTAAACCAATTTAATGAGTTGTGCTTAATATGTTGGAAAGATAAATTTGGACTTTTAGTAATAGACAAAGACTCTAATGTGAAATCTGGCCGATATCGAAAAGGATTTGATTCATATATTTACTTATAAAAATAAACGTTTGATGGTAAATTATACCAATCATGGATGAACGTTTAGCAAGAGAGCTAGTTAAATCAAGAAAAGCTGTTAAGCAAAAATATCAGAGTTTAAAAAATGCGGAATTTGAGGCGCAAACTAAATTGGAGGAAACATATAAACCGATAACTCAACCCTTACAAGAATTAATTTCAACGATTGGTAAAATTGAACCTGTTGAAATAAAGGAAGAGCTACACACACCAATTAAAAAAATTTATGAAACACCACAGAAAAGATCAATTCAAACACTAACACCAAAAAGAAAATTACAATATGGAACATCAACACCAGAAAAAAGAAAGACGGGAAAAACTCCACTCCTTCCTACAGAAATACCATCGATTATTGACTGGGACGCGAGTTTAGCTTCAGCAAGTCAAATGCCATCTATACAACAAACAAGTATTATTGCAGAAACAAACCCTTCTTCAGGTTCACACTCCACAATAGGAAATCTTTCAGATATACTGGAACAAACACGGCAAACAGTTAGAACATTTGTTGATACAGATTTATATAAAGAATATTTATTAGGATTTGATGAATTACCTCGCCAATATATTGATAGCGGTGTAAAAGATGTTGAACATGAGTTTGATCACCAATATGGAATAGTTCATGATTTGGAAACCGAGAAATTCTTTTTGGGTTTAACTCAAAAACCTGTCGAAATTATTGGTAAAAACATCAAAATTGAAGGAATAACCTATACAGGTACACCAGGTTTATATGAGTTATTATTTAAAAAAGAACCAATAGGGTATAAAAAACAAGATTTGGAAAATTATATGGATATTTTAAAAAGAACCAATGCATACCGTAGAAATAATGATCCAAATGAGCAGGTGCAGGGGAATGGATCACATAAATATATTTCTATAATAGGACCTTATTTGCAAAGCAAAGGAATTACAAAAACTAAAACTCTAAATCCCGAATCTCAACAAGCAGTCCAGGGATTTTTTGAAAGACGCAAAGCTCCATATAGAGAAAGTCGAGTGTCTTCAAAAAAAAACGGATTTGGTATAACTTTAAAAGTTAATAAACCTAATACAGATTACATATATTGGGATAATGTAAACGAACTTGTTGAGAGACTTCGACTATTGGTAGCATCCATGCTTGCGGGACACACTGGTCATAACAATGAAATTATTTCCATTATTGAAGAACTAAGAGAAGCGAATATTATTATATAAAAGGACATAATAGATACTTTTAAACATTTCTAAAATGACCATCGATAAATTTGGTCGTCATATTTCAAAAAAATCTGCTCTAAACACATTATTATCACTAGAAAATAAAATATTATCAAATGTTGAAGAGAAAATAATAAAAATTTTTAAAAGCGATATCAAATATATTGAAAACAAATTAATTCAAAATTTAGATCCCAGGTTGAAAAGCGATGTTAATAATTTAAATAAGAGAATAAATGAATATGATAACAATATACAAAATATTGCAAAAAAGATTAAGTTATTTGAGGATAAAGTTATTCCTGAATATAATGACAAGATAATTAATTTGAAAAATACTGTTGATGGAAATGATGATGTAGTAGAAAAATTTTCTCAGAAAGTTTCTAAATATGCAAATGACTTTGACGTAGTGAAGTTAAAATATGATAAAGTTGATGATTTTGAAAATGAAATAAAAAATGAAATTACATCAATTAAATCAATAATTAAGGATACTTCAGCAATTGACAATGTCAAGAACAGTATTTCCAAGGAAATTACATCAAAGTTTCAAAATTTTACTAATTTGCTTAATGATAGAGTAGCAGAAGAAGTAAGGAATTTTAAGAAAATACATGACGTTATGGATAAAAATACACAAAATCTTGAAAAATCAATGAACACTCATTTCCTAATTCACAAAAAAGATACCGACAAAGTTAATGAATTTAAAGAACAAATTAAAGAATTTGAAATTAAAATCAATGCATATAAATCAAATTTACAATATTTAGAAGACAAATTGAAGGAGGATTTTCAAAACGAAAATGAAAAAATTGAAACAAAATTCAAAGATCAAATTACAAAAGATAATGAAAAAATCGAGGATATACTAAAGCAATTAAACAATCTGAAAACCAAATCTGAAACGTCTTTTGACGAGGGAAATTTTACAAAGGCAATCGATGAGAAATTACAAAAAGAATTAGAATCCTTACTAGAAGTAGTGCAAGCTATAATAGAAGTTTCTAAAAAGGATGTATTAATTAAAATTAAAAATAATAGTTCAAAAATCGAGGAGACTTCTTTACTCATAAAAGAACTTGAAACATCTTATACAGATATACTACACAAAGCTGAAAAGACAGCGTCAGACATAAAAAATATAGAAAAAAAAATTGTGAAAATGACATTAGATATTACAAATGCAGAATTTCAATTAGGAAAAGATATAAAAAATCTAGAAGATATATTAACAAAAGAAATAAAATCTTTAAACGAATTAGTTCAAAGAGCTGCTGAAGTTTCTAGAAAAGAATTTAATGATACAATGAATTATGCAAGAGAAGAAATGAATTCAACATTAGGTGGTTTCAAAAAAGATTATACGTTATCAAATGTTCTTTTGGAAACTAAATTTAATGTAAAAATGTCTGATCTTAATAACAACATCACCCAAATAAATTCGTCAATAAAAGAAATTAGAAATGAAAATAACAAATCATTTGAAACAATGGAAAATAAATTTAATGTAAAAATTTCTGATCTTACTAACAACATCACCCAAATAAATTCGTCAATAAAAGAAATTATAAATGAAAATAAAAAATCATTTGAAGCAATGGAAAATAATATTAAAGAACTTACTAAAAAAAACTGAGATGATTTTTTTTATATTTTACAACATCAGCGATAAAGGGCTTTTATAAACGGTTTAGAAGGAGGTAAAGTTATTTGTGGGATTTATTTTCGAGAGTAAG
This sequence comes from Diaprepes abbreviatus, assembly GCA_034092305.1. Taxonomy (NCBI): domain Eukaryota; kingdom Metazoa; phylum Arthropoda; class Insecta; order Coleoptera; family Curculionidae; genus Diaprepes; species Diaprepes abbreviatus. The sequence goes on from JASJET010000427.1 coordinate 23,208, forward strand.
GTATAAATTAATAATGAGTAAAATTAAGCAAGACGTTGTAAATGAATTACATAAACCGGCGAGAAGGCGATATAGAAGGAGACGAACAATTGTAAAAGGGCTTAATGATCTATTTCAAGCTGATCTGATAGAAATGCAGCCATATGCGAAATTTAATAGGGGTTTAAGATATATTTTAATAGTAATAAATGTGTTTTCTAAATTTGTATGGGCAGAACCTGTAAAATCCAAAACTGGTAAAGATGTAGCAGCTGCAATGAAAAAAATTCTATTAACTTTAAAAACTCCCCCAACAAATCTGAATACTGATCAGGGTAAAGAATTCTTTAATCAAGACTTTCAGAAACTTATGGAGCAGTTCAAAATTAATCATTACAACACATTTTCTAATATGAAAGCTAGTATTGTAGAGAGAGTAAATAGAACGATAAAAAACAAAATGTGGAAAAAGTTTAGTTTACTAGGTAATTATAAATGGATCAGCTTTCTTAAAGAAATAATTACAGAATACAATAATACTAAGCATTCAACAATCGGAAAAAAACCAAACGAAGTTAACAAAAAGAATGAAATGGAAATCTTGAAATCATCTTATACTCATAGGAAAACTGTGGATCCCAGATCACCAAAATTTCGTGTCAGTGATAGAGTACGAATAAGCAAGATTCGCGAACAATTTTCTAAAGGTTACACGCCCAACTGGTCAAACGAAATTTTTCAAATAAAAAAAATCCAGCTTACTAATCCAACAACGTATTTGATTCAAGATGGAAATGGGATAGATATTCAAGGAGGTTTCTATGAAGAAGAACTTCAAAAAGTAAGACACCCAAATGTATATCTGGTGGAAAAAGTGTTAAGAAAGAAAGGAAACAAAGTATTTGTAAAATGGTTAGGATTAGATAAATCTTATAAGTCTTGGATCTTCAAGAGAGATGTGATGTAATAGTAATTAATGCTGTAATAATAATTGATGTTTGTAATAAAAAAAAAATGATTTTTTATATATATTTGTTTTATTTAAAAATAAGCTTATTACATAAACATTTTTTTAAATACAATATTCCTATAATCAGAGTCTAATATGGGATTTAAAATTTCTTCAGTTAATTTAATCCTTCTTCTAAAATGTTTTTGATTTATAAACTCTTCAGAAGTCATACGAGCTTTTCTGTAGGCGAAGTTCCAAGCAACCATCAGATGAATTTGGTTTCTTGATTCATCAATAGATACTGTCTTCTTCATAATAGTGCTTAGACTTTAATTTTTGTTCTAGTTCTACGGGATGATTCAAAAGCAGTTCCAGCATGGAGCACACATTTTCACTATTTAGATTTTGTTTTGGAGAAAGGACATTATATATTTTGTCAAAAGAATCTCCTTCGTAAAAATTGTTATTTCTAAAAACGTTGAAATAACGTCGAAAGTTTTGTTTTTGTAAAACATTTAGTCTATATTCTATAAGTGGAATTTGTTCCCTGAAGAGTTTATAAATCAAAAACATTTTAGAAGAAGGATTAAATTGACTGAAGAAATTTTAAATCCCATATTAGACTCTGATTATAGGAATATTGTATTTAAAAAAATGTTTATGTAATAAGCTTATTTTTAAATAAAACAAATATATATAAAAAAATTATTTTTTTTTTATTACAAACATCAATTATTATTACAGCATTAATTACTATTACATCACATCTCTCTTGAAGATCCAAGAGTTATAAGATTTATCTAATCCTAACCATTTTACAAATACTTTGTTTCCTTTCTTTCTTAACACTTTTTCCACCAGATATACATTTGGGTGTCTTACTTTTTGAAGTTCTTCTTCATAGAAACCTCCTTGAATATCTATCCCATTTCCATCTTGAATCAAATACGTTGTTGGATTAGTAAGCTGGATTTTTTTTATTTGAAAAATTTCGTTTGACCAGTTGGGCGTGTAACCTTTAGAAAATTGTTCGCGAATCTTGCTTATTCGTACTCTATCACTGACACGAAATTTTGGTGATCTGGGATCCACAGTTTTCCTATGAGTATAAGCTGATTTCAAGATTTCCATTTCATTCTTTTTGTTAACTTCGTTTGGTTTTTTTCCGATTGTTGAATGCTTAGTATTATTGTATTCTGTAATTATTTCTTTAAGAAAGCTGATCCATTTATAATTACCTAGTAAACTAAACTTTTTCCACATTTTGTTTTTTATCGTTCTATTTACTCTCTCTACAATACTAGCTTTCATATTAGAAAATGTGTTGTAATGATTAATTTTGAACTGCTCCATAAGTTTCTGAAAGTCTTGATTAAAGAATTCTTTACCCTGATCAGTATTCAGATTTGTTGGGGGAGTTTTTAAAGTTAATAGAATTTTTTTCATTGCAGCTGCTACATCTTTACCAGTTTTGGATTTTACAGGTTCTGCCCATACAAATTTAGAAAACACATTTATTACCATTAAAATATATCTTAAACCCCTATTAAATTTCGCATATGGCTGCATTTCTATCAGATCAGCTTGAAATAGATCATTAAGCCCTTTTACAATTGTTCGTCTCCTTCTATATCGCCTTCTCGCCGGTTTATGTAATTCATTTACAACGTCTTGCTTAATTTTACTCATTATTAATTTATACCTTACTCTCGAAAATAAATCCCACAAATAACTTTACCTCCTTCTAAACCGTTTATAAAAGCCCTTTATCGCTGATGTTGTAAAATATAAAAAAAATCATCTCAGTTTTTTTTAGTAAGTTCTTTAATTTTATTTTCCATTGCTTCAAATGATTTTTTATTTTCATTTATAATTTCTTTTATTGACGAATTTATTTGGGTGATGTTGTTAGTAAGATCAGAAATTTTTACATTAAATTTATTTTCCATTGTTTCAAATGATTTGTTATTTTCATTTCTAATTTCTTTTATTGACGAATTTATTTGGGTGATGTTGTTATTAAGATCAGACATTTTTACATTAAATTTAGTTTCCAAAAGAACATTTGATAACGTATAATCTTTTTTGAAACCACCTAATGTTGAATTCATTTCTTCTCTTGCATAATTCATTGTATCATTAAATTCTTTTCTAGAAACTTCAGCAGCTCTTTGAACTAATTCGTTTAAAGATTTTATTTCTTTTGTTAATATATCTTCTAGATTTTTTATATCTTTTCCTAATTGAAATTCTGCATTTGTAATATCTAATGTCATTTTCACAATTTTTTTTTCTATATTTTTTATGTCTGACGCTGTCTTTTCAGCTTTGTGTAGTATATCTGTATAAGATGTTTCAAGTTCTTTTATGAGTAAAGAAGTCTCCTCGATTTTTGAACTATTATTTTTAATTTTAATTAATACATCCTTTTTAGAAACTTCTATTATAGCTTGCACTACTTCTAGTAAGGATTCTAATTCTTTTTGTAATTTCTCATCGATTGCCTTTGTAAAATTTCCCTCGTCAAAAGACGTTTCAGATTTGGTTTTCAGATTGTTTAATTGCTTTAGTATATCCTCGATTTTTTCATTATCTTTTGTAATTTGATCTTTGAATTTTGTTTCAATTTTTTCATTTTCGTTTTGAAAATCCTCCTTCAATTTGTCTTCTAAATATTGTAAATTTGATTTATATGCATTGATTTTAATTTCAAATTCTTTAATTTGTTCTTTAAATTCATTAACTTTGTCGGTATCTTTTTTGTGAATTAGGAAATGAGTGTTCATTGATTTTTCAAGATTTTGTGTATTTTTATCCATAACGTCATGTATTTTCTTAAAATTCCTTACTTCTTCTGCTACTCTATCATTAAGCAAATTAGTAAAATTTTGAAACTTTGATGTAATTTCCTTGGAAATACTGTTCTTGACATTGTCAATTGCTGAAGTATCCTTAATTATTGATTTAATTGATGTAATTTCATTTTTTATTTCATTTTCAAAATCATCAACTTTATCATATTTTAACTTCACTACGTCAAAGTCATTTGCATATTTAGAAACTTTCTGAGAAAATTTTTCTACTACATCATCATTTCCATCAACAGTATTTTTCAAATTAATTATCTTGTCATTATATTCAGGAATAACTTTATCCTCAAATAACTTAATCTTTTTTGCAATATTTTGTATATTGTTATCATATTCATTTATTCTCTTATTTAAATTATTAACATCGCTTTTCAACCTGGGATCTAAATTTTGAATTAATTTGTTTTCAATATATTTGATATCGCTTTTAAAAATTTTTATTATTTTCTCTTCAACATTTGATAATATTTTATTTTCTAGTGATAATAATGTGTTTAGAGCAGATTTTTTTGAAATATGACGACCAAATTTATCGATGGTCATTTTAGAAATGTTTAAAAGTATCTATTATGTCCTTTTATATAATAATATTCGCTTCTCTTAGTTCTTCAATAATGGAAATAATTTCATTGTTATGACCAGTGTGTCCCGCAAGCATGGATGCTACCAATAGTCGAAGTCTCTCAACAAGTTCGTTTACATTATCCCAATATATGTAATCTGTATTAGATTTATTAACTTTTAAAGTTATACCAAATCCGGTTTTTTTTGAAGACACTCGACTTTCTCTATATGGAGCTTTGCGTCTTTCAAAAAATCCCTGGACTGCTTGTTGAGATTCGGGATTTAGAGTTTTAGTTTTTGTAATTCCTTTGCTTTGCAAATAAGGTCCTATTATAGAAATATATTTATGTGATCCATTCCCCTGCACCTGCTCATTTGGATCATTATTTCTACGGTATGCATTGGTTCTTTTTAAAATATCCATATAATTTTCCAAATCTTGTTTTTTATACCCTATTGGTTCTTTTTTAAATAATAACTCATATAAACCTGGTGTACCTGTATAGGTTATTCCTTCAATTTTGATGTTTTTACCAATAATTTCGACAGGTTTTTGAGTTAAACCCAAAAAGAATTTCTCGGTTTCCAAATCATGAACTATTCCATATTGGTGATCAAACTCATGTTCAACATCTTTTACACCGCTATCAATATATTGGCGAGGTAATTCATCAAATCCTAATAAATATTCTTTATATAAATCTGTATCAACAAATGTTCTAACTGTTTGCCGTGTTTGTTCCAGTATATCTGAAAGATTTCCTATTGTGGAGTGTGAACCCGAAGAAGGGTTTGTTTCTGCAATAATACTTGTTTGTTGTATAGATGGCATTTGACTTGCTGAAGCTAAACTCGCGTCCCAGTCAATAATCGATGGTATTTCTGTAGGAAGGAGTGGAGTTTTTCCCGTCTTTCTTTTTTCTGGTGTTGATGTTCCATATTGTAATTTTCTTTTTGGTGTTAGTGTTTGAATTGATCTTTTCTGTGGTGTTTCATAAATTTTTTTAATTGGTGTGTGTAGCTCTTCCTTTATTTCAACAGGTTCAATTTTACCAATCGTTGAAATTAATTCTTGTAAGGGTTGAGTTATCGGTTTATATGTTTCCTCCAATTTAGTTTGCGCCTCAAATTCCGCATTTTTTAAACTCTGATATTTTTGTTTAACAGCTTTTCTTGATTTAACTAGCTCTCTTGCTAAACGTTCATCCATGATTGGTATAATTTACCATCAAACGTTTATTTTTATAAGTAAATATATGAATCAAATCCTTTTCGATATCGGCCAGATTTCACATTAGAGTCTTTGTCTATTACTAAAAATCCAAATTTATCTTTCCAACATATTAGGCACAACTCATTAAATTGGTTTAATGACATATCAACATTAACATGATCATCATAAATATGTTTTAAGTTTGTTCGATCTTGTTGAAATATAACAATTAAATTTGCATTGTCACGAATTAATTGTTTCGGAATAGAAGAATATGTTTGACATAAATAAAAACAATCAGTATTTTTGTGTCTTCCGAAACAAAAATAGTCCTTTACAACATTCTGATTACAACACACTATATCATCAAATATTATTATAGAGTTTGGTTTAACTTGTTTTGGTGAAACAATTGTTTTTTCATTTTCAGATTCATAGTATCCAATTTTTTTCAAAGGTTTAAAAAGTGTTCTCAAATATTTATACTTTGGTTGATATAAGGATTTTGAATAAACATACAGATTTTCAAATCGCAAACCATTCGGATCTTCAATCAAACTAATAATAACATTGGTTTTGCCACAGCCTGACGGGCCAATAATTAACCCTCTTTTACTATTTCCCTCAAACAGTTTTCCATGTTTTCTAAAACCATTCACTGAACTTTCATGATCCTTAATTGTTATAGAGTATGGTTGTTTCTCAACTCTCATTTTATATATAAAACAAACTATTAATATTCAGTATTGTGATGTAACTGGTTAGTTATCACTAGGATTGCAACTATATATAATGTTTCCATCACATAATAAACGAATCATTTACAAGACAAACAGCAAAAGGAAAGGAAGTGGTTTAGTAAACTCATTAATAAATAAATTACCCTTTGAATTGCATATTCCTGGTTATAATTTTTGTGGACCTGGAACAAAATTGGAAAAACGATTGTCAAGAGGTGATAAAGGTATAAATTTATTGGATGAGGCTTGTAAAGAACACGATATTGCTTACTCACAATCAAATGATATAAAAAGAAGGCATTTAGCTGATAAAGTATTAGCTGACAAAGCTTTATCAAGGTTCAAAGCTAAAGATTCTAGTTTTGGGGAAAAAACTGCTGCACTAGGAATTACTGGTGCTATGAAAATTAAAAGAAAATTAGGTATGGGACTTCGAACGAGAAGAAAGTTCAAGCGAAAAACTCGAAAAGGACGAGGACTATTATTATCTCAGGTAATTTCAAAAGCTAGAAAAAGAATTAAGGGGAAACGTTTTAAAGACCTAAATGAAAGTATTCAAACTGCTTTAAAAGCTATTAAAAAAACTGGTAAAGTGTTACCTCCAAAGAAAAGGGTAATTCCAATCCCAAAGACTGGCGGATTTCTTCCACTTATACCTTTATTTGCTGGTTTGTCTGCTCTTGGTGCTCTTGGAGGAGGGCTGCAGGTATTGCTAAAGCAGTAAATGATGCAAAAGCAGCCAAAGCGAAATTAGAAGAATCTAAACGACACAATCAAATGATGGAGTCCATTGCGGTAGGAAAAAAAGGAAGTGGACTTTATTTAAAACCCTATAAAACAGGATGTGGATTATACTTGAAACCTTATTCAAAAAACTGCTAAAACATATACCTCGAAAAGCACTTACAAATTACGATTTACTTAAATACGCTAAATATTTACAAATTCCCAACTTTCGTGGTATTTTTATGAGGGATAAATTACCAAAAAAGATAAAGTTAATTGAAAGTGCAATTGTCAATCTAGATAATCACAGTGGTGCTGGTACTCACTGGATAGCATATACAAAAAAAGGAAAAAACATAATATATTTTGATAGTTATGGTAATTTGCGACCCCCTTCTGAATTAATTAAATATTTTTATAGCGACCAAAATAATAATATTGTTAATTATAATTATAACAGTTATCAAAACTTTAACAAAACAAATTGTGGTCAATTGTGTCTAAAATTTCTTTATAACCATATGTAACACCTAATTTTAGTTTATTATTAAACATATTTTTAAAGTAAAATGTCATATAGTTTTGTTCTTAGCGGCAATTCCGCTATTTTAACATCAGAGTTACATCCTCCAATATATCTAGATGAAGATGTTGAATATGTTATCGGTCTTGTAAATTTCGAAACATTTAATGCAATTCCCAATATTGATGTTGGGAATAATGTATTAATTCATGATGAAAATTTAGAAATAGCCATACCCCCAGGTAGCTACGAATTAGAAGACATAACAGATTTTTTAAAAAAACACTTGGATGAGGATAAAATTAGTTTTAGTCTTTATGCAAATAATAATACTTTACGTACACATCTTAAATGTTCAGCCCCCATAACTTTTCGTGAAGGAACTATTGGTAAATTATTAGGGTTTAAAAATGGGCGATTGGAAGCCAACATTGAACATATATCAGATTTTCCCGCGGAAATAATTAAAGTAAATTCAATAAATATAGACTGCAGTATTGCAGAGGGATCATATTTAAACGGGAAACCTGTTCATATAATACACCAATTTTTCCCGAGCGTTGCTCCAGGGTTCAAAATAATTGAGTCACCTCAAAACGTCATATATTTCCCAGTCACCGTTAAAGTAATTGATAAAATAGCCATTAAAATAATAGATCAGGAAGGTGATTTGGTTAATTTTAGAGAAGAAACCATAACCATCAGACTACATCTTAAAAAAGTAGATTAAAGATGGTAATATTATATAACAATAAATCTGCAAACTTTACTAGAAAATTTAATAATAAAAACATTAATAAGACAAGAAAGAAACCAACTTCCTTTAGTAGGAAATCAAACTTCCAAAGGTTAACACCTTCTAATAGAAAATTTCTTCAAAGTTTGGGTTTTAAACTTAAATAAAAATGGATTATTTAAATGTAAGAGAAAATGTATTGGTTGATGAATCAATATTAAGCTGGGAAATTCTTTCTTTCGATCCTTTTAATCCTACAAAACTCGGACCAAATGATGAAATCAGAATTGCTTTGCAACAAACAGGAAAATATCCTTTACCTTGCAAAAGTGAAATTTATGTGGAATTGCAAGTAACTAAAGAAGATGATTCCCCTTTAGCTAATACTGTTTTAATTAATAATGCTCCGGCATTTTTATTTAAAGAATTACGCTATATTTTAAATGGTGTTACTATTGACTCCGTTCGGGATATTGGTATAACTTCAACTCTTAAGGGATATATTTCATTTAATCAAAATGAAAGTGCTAAATTGGAAAATGCCGGTTGGTATCCGAAAACAAAATCTAAAGAAAAAATTATGACTGATGACAAAGGTAATGTTTCATTATGTATACCATTAAAGATGTATTCAGGATTTTTTGAAGATTATAATAAGATTATTCTTAATTCACAACAAGAACTTATTCTAATAAGAAGTAATGATGATACAAATGCATTATTATCCAGTAATGAAGATGAAAAACCCAAAGTTAAAATTACCAAGTTGTGTTGGAGAGTTCCTCATCTTACTGTAGCGATTCCGCAAGAATTAGCACTTACCAAAATTATTGACAAAAATAGTGATATACTAATAACCTTCCGAAGCTGGGAATTAGTTGAATATCCAGAGTTATTGGAAACTACGAGGCACAACTGGCCCGTAAAAACATCTACAAAAGTCGAAACGCCACGTCATGTTCTAATTGCTTTTCAGAAAAATAGACGTGGTAATCTAAAAATGGATATGAGTAAATTTGATCATTGTAATTTAAGAAATATGAATGTCTTTTTAAATTCAGAAAGATATCCTTACAATGATGTTCAACTTGATTTTGAAAATAATAAATTTGCTACTCTGTATGAAATGTTTACAGACTTTCGTCAAGGGTATTATAACTCTCCAGTGGAACCAATTTTTAATCCGAAAGAATTTAAAGAAAATGCTCCTATAGTTTACATTAATTGTTCACATCAAAGAGATTTACTACAAACAGGTCCAGTAACCATGAGAATTGAATTTGAAACCAAGGAAAAAATTCCCCCTAAAACAGCGGCATATTGTGTTATAATTCATGATAAAGTTTTCAGTTACAATCCATTAACAAAAATTGTGAAACAGTTGTAATACAATTTCCTTAAGATAAAATACTCTTTTTAAACAAACCGCTACTTACGCTTAAGAGCGCACGCGTCAATTTTGATATTTATTAACGTAGCTAAACCAGAATTCTTCATTTATATAATGTCTTACGAGATTTCAGTTCGAGTATTAGATTTTCAACTTCAGTTGCAGAAATTAAAAAAACAAATAAGTGAATATCAATTAAAAGTAGAAATGATCAAGAAATTCAAATATTTGAAAATATGAAACTTATTCTAGATCTTCAAGGATTCAAAATTGAAAATAATAAATTTATTGTAAAGGAATTAGCAGCGTACGATGGGCAAAAGACAAGTCATTTTATTTTCAAAGCTCCATTTCCGATGGGTCATTTACCATCCTATTTACACAAACAAGCTCTGTGGTTAATAAAAAATTACCATTGCATTGAATGGTGTGAAGGATTTACACCATTACACAAATGTGGAGATATCATAAGAGATTTAAGCGCTAAGGTGGACTATGTTTATGTAAAAGGGGAAGAAAAGGCAGATTTCGTAAAGAAGTATTCCATGAAACCAGTTATCGAGATTGATGAACAACCCACCCTAAAGAAAATGGATCCTTGCTGCTTTTATCATCAAAAAATACCATGTGTATGTGCATTATCAAATGTTTATTACCTTTACAACAATTTTTTTATGTAATAAAAGACTTGATTACAAATTATGTGTTTTATTTTCTAACATTGTTTTAATACATGAAATATTATTATTTAATCCTAGTTCTTGAAGTTTACATATTAAAATATCTATATTTTTATTTTTTAAATATTCGCTACAACATTTAGCTGCTAGTAAACATAATTCCGCATGTTTCATATAATTTAAAAACAATATAATATTCTGCGCTTCACTTTCTTGACCTTCATATGCATAAAACTCGGAACAGGCTGCGGACATCAAAAACTCTTCATACATTTCTCTTATTAATAATTCCATAATAAATCCTACACTAAAACCTCCCTGTTTCTCAATATCTCTTTATCTCTCTCTTCCTCTTCCACGATTTCTTTTAATATATCAGGATCTTTTATATAATCCTTCAATATCCTTAAAAAGTAACTGAATCCTATTTTCTTTATTTCATGAAAGAACTTCGGCAAATTTTGGGTTTTTCTATAATTTAAACAGGCTTCTGCAGCTAATTGGTATTGGAAGGCAGTCTCATAATATACCTGTGCCCACTCGGGGTGTGTTTTCCTTAGCATTGCATTCTTTAATTCGGAATTTTGAAGTTTAGTAAACTGTTTACCTAATTTGATTATTTCATTTTGCAAATCACTGTTCATAACTACCACTTATTTTTAATTTAACACTGTTCTTTATTAGTGGTGAATCTTCTATATAAGCTTAAGACTAGTTGTAAATGAATGTAGCTCGCTCAGATTCAGTCCTTTAAAATACCAGCTCCCCTCCAACTACTGTGGTGGTTAGGAAGGAGGTAGGAGGTGGAGCAAAAAGAGGCGGAGTTTATGAAACCAATCGGAATAGGGGGCGAACTTGGGCAGCCAATCAGAAACAAGGTCATTCTTGGCTGACCAATCAAAAAAGTGGTGGGGGGGTCAACTAGAAGCCCCCTATTCCCACTACTTATATATATTCCACAGTAAAATATTTAAAAGGCACTGATGTTCCACAAAGAGTAGAATTCTGTCAATTTATTTTACTTCGATCACAAGAAAATGCTGGTTTTTTGAATGATATTATTTGGTCGAGCGAGAACAAATGCACAAAAAATGGATTGTTTAATCGACGCAATTCCCAGTATTGGAGCGACTCAAACGTACAACCATTTAGAGAATTAAATTTTAAAGAGTCTTGGCAGTTTAATGTTTATTGTGCTATAAGAAATGACGGCGTCGTCGCCCTAGAATTCTACCAAGATAATCTGAATGGTAAGTTAGCCATTTTTAAAGACTTCTAGATATAAAATACGTTTTTTACTATAGTTTATTCAAGAACTAGAGAGAGTAATAAATTATTTTTTACCTTTTTTTTCTTCGCAAACTACCTGTGTTCTTTAGTCCGGTGTCTTTGGCAAAATCTGTTAGACACATATATTTTTCAGAATGGGTTAGAAATGTTATAATCAAAAATACCGGTCAATAATAATGAGCTATTTGGATTGGATAACAATACATATTTGGAAGTGTGAAATGTTAAAAAGGATTTTAATCCATGTCATAGGCGTCGGAAGGAGATTTATTTTATCACCAAGTATTTATGGCATAGAATATTATTTTGGTAATAAACTTAAAATAAAAAGTTTTTATATTATTTTATTTCTTATGATTTCTTAATAATTCACATACATTACAAAATATAAATCATTTTGACATATTTAACACAAATCGCAACTGTGTTTTTATCATTTTTAATTTTGTCATAAAAACCATTTTAGGCACATTCAGACTGAAACGTAGCCTTATTCTCTCAAAAGTTATAACTTAAATCCTTACAAAGTACCCATTGTAAAAAATACAAGAAGTTAAACATATATAAAAAAATAAATTCGTCCATATAATATCAAATTTTTTTTGAGGCTATCGGTCAATTTATTATTAATTAAAAACATTTTTAGAACATTTGACGTTTCAGTTTATTTATTTCTTAAACCCTCTGCAGAATTACAATTAAACACTAAAAAGGGATCCAAATGTAATTAATTATTATATGTTACAGTTAAAATTGGACCTATTTATTTTTATTTCTATTGCACTGACATCTCAATTTAATTTACTTTATTATATGGAAATCCGATAGTCTCAAAAAAATTAAATTAACGTGTTAATTATACACGCTTAAGAAAAATACAGAAATACAATAATAAAATAATAAAAGAAATTACAGCTAATTGGAATTAAATATATATAAAATTAAAGAGTGGGACACACTAAAATAAAAACATATAAAACATATATAAACAACATTAAAGCATAAATAAAACAAAAACAAAAATTTGAATAATAAATTGTGTTTACACTGGTAAACATTACGTGTCTAATTCGCAATCAAAATCAGTGAAGCTCTCTTCGCTCAAATTAATTATAATTGGTTCTTCTATCTCACCCATCATGAGATCGAGTTTCCACATTTTGTTTTACTCTTTAATTATATGGATTTTTCCCAATATTCCGCAGTAACTTTATTTACAAAAATCTTTCAAAAGTTCAGTTACATTACTAATTTTGTAAGCTGTTTTATTTCTAGCAACTCTACCTTTTACTCGAGTGAGATATTTCCTTCTCCGACGGACAGTTTCCGGATGATCTATAAGAACAGATTTCTTATCTGGTTTTTCCCAACAATTTCCAGAGCTCAGTTCTTTTAGTTTCAGGTAAATCCCGCTCTTCATTAATTTTAGTTAGAATTATGTCGACGGTTGGGATCTGCTTCTCGTAATAAAATGTATGTACAACTCCTTTTATAGCAGTTTTCATCTCTTCTTCCAACGAGGTTTTTCGTCTACCTGTGATCGAATGTGGCTTTGGAGTATTAACAATTCCAGTCGTTTTTTGTTCTTCTGTATTCGGTACATAGTAGATTTTCCAACTCCTGTCATGTTGGAACACATCTCAACAGAACTTTTAACATTAATTTCTAGATATAAGGTATCATAAACATTCATCGTAATAAGTTTTTCGTTGAGGAAAAAAGGCCTTGGTTTAACGATTTTGGAATAAATATAGAAGTAGAGGCCACATCTTTTAGGTATCTCACTAATCTCAAATAATATATAAAAAAAAACACAAAGAAGATAAATCACTAAGGACACACTGTAAGGTGTACTTTGTTCACTGACAGAAATTAAATTGATCTATCAGAAATTTTATTGTTGCAGTAAATTTATAAAAGCTTATAATATTTAAATATAATTAAATATAATTAGATTTTCGGCACTCCTCAGTTACCTGCAGCACTGGAGCAGGTACGTTGGAGGTTTCGGTAACAGTTTTATTACTCTCTCTAGTTCCTGAATAGAGTATAGGGATGTGTATGCTTGCGATCGCCCCCCCCCCTCCCAAGAGCTTTGAGTTCAGGAAAATAGAACTGATTCTGCCTTTAATATTAGCAATGTGTATGCTGCTGGTACCCCCCCCCCCCTTGACAACTTGTTTTTCTTGCGATGGCCGCCCCTCAAGAGCTTTGAGTTCAGGAAAATAGACCCGATTCTGCCTTTTCTACTAGGAATATGTATGCTGCTGGCATCCCCCATTCTCTCCAAGGCTACAAATTCAGAAAAATAGATCCGACCATGCTTTTTACACTAGAAATGGAAATGTTTCCGGTGTCTCCTCCTTCCCGTCGACAATTTACTTTCGCTTGCTATACTTTACTTTTGTGATATCACCGCCCCGCCCCCCCCCCCAAAGGGAGAGGATTGGTCCGCCCCTGAAATGTACCCAATATTTTAACAAAAAAATGAACAGATTTTCTCACAATATAATAAGTAGGGGAAAAACAAAAAAAAATGTCTTTCATAATATTTATGATGGTCTATTTATGTCGTATTTCACTTCAATTCATGTTTTGCTATTTTTGAAAGTGCAATAATGATTTCAGTTAGGTCTACCATAACACATATCATTACTTGTGGCATGTTTTGTTAATTGAAATGAAATATATGGATTTGTAAAGCAATGAAAGGAAAAACTTTACTCGAAGTTGAAACAAAAGTACGTAAGTTTGCAAAAGTAAAACGGTTTTAATAGCTAACTAGGCAAGAAACATATTAGAAAAGTTTGAAATATTAGAGTTTCAAATTGTAATTTAGGATTAAGCAAAAATTACCCTTTGGTAAACTTTTCTTATACTTGGAGAACGCAAATTATACACTCGTACTGTTTTGTAAAGAATAACCTGTTTGATCTTTAAATATTAAAATCTGTTTTCTATTCAATATACGATGTGATGTTGCATATTCTATAGACAAATTAATTTTATGAATTAAATCTCAAAAAAGTTTTATCGATATAATTTATAAATAATGACTTTGAAGCAAAAATAATCCAATTGTTTATATTGATTAATAATAAGTCAATACACCAGATTTTCCCCAAACTAACAACAAAATGGTATTCGTATTATTATCTGTGTTATGGTGAGTACTATTTCCGCTTTATTATTTTTTCTGAGTTGTTGCCACACGAGATGAAATTTGAAAAAAAAATTACCAGTTTTCCATAAAATAGTATATTTAATCGAATTTTTTATCCTGTTGTTTTTGATTTTGATACATAAAGTCCTCGCCAAATTTTTGAAAATAAAAATTAAAATATCTGTCATTTATCATTATTTGAAAACAAATCGACTAATTCAATTGAACGCGAATGTGTAAAAGGAAAAAGAAATGAGTTGTATATTTTAAACTAATCGTATACTCTCTACTCAATATAGAAATTTCCCCCTTATATGTCTTAATATAAATCAGAGTTACTGTTTACATATTTAAAAGCTTTTTCTCGTCTAAATATGTTTTAGGTTATGTTTTTGACCTACACCAATTACAAAGTCATTTAAAAACATACAATATTGATGCCTCATTCGTTTCATGTACTGGTCGTAAATAACGGGTTCATTTTCATATTCTATTATCATTTTAATGTGTTTTGGGATGCATACAAGCTAACAGGTTAAACGAAGAAGTCCTTTCTGCTTTGAATCACACTGGATGAGAAACCTAGAGATTCAAAAGTAAAAAAGGGTGTAACTAATTCAAGCAAAGCACAAATATTGTGAATAACTTTGTGTGTTCTCTTTAATACTCGCTTTTTTGGAATTAATCAGCATGTCAGAAATAAAAATGTTATTTTTTTTCCACAAAACTTACTCAGTTATATCATAAATTGACTATTTGCCGATAAATGTCGACAAAATTTAAAATAGGGTATAAAAATTCTATGATATTACATATGTCTTGTTTGTTCTGTTACATATCATTTCAATTTCGGTTGGAATTATCAATAAATATAAAATTAAGTGATATCCATACAGTATAAGATTATACAATAAATGTGTGATCCTAACACACTCGGTTTACTGAAGATTCCATTATTGTTTTTAATGCTTCTATAAATTTTCTTTTTTTCATGTTGGGTTCCATATATATTGCCGCAGCCTCAGACCATTTTATATGGTGTTGTTTATCCCAGGTGTGTTCTGCAATATCTGATCTCGACGAGTGATCGTTTGGTTTCTCCAATATACATTTCACCACACTCACATGGAATTTTGTACACATTTTTTCTTATCGGTACTTTTTGGTTTTGTTTTTGTTAAATGACCTCTAAGTGTATTTCCTGATTTAAAGGCTGTTTTTATATTATAACTACTGGCAATTCGTCTTATTTTCTCCGAAGTTCCCTTAATGTACGGAATTGTAAAGAAGGAATGTGTTTCTTGCTGTCCAGTGTTCGTTGTTCTAAGGTTATTTATAACATCGTCAATTAGTTTCAAAAGGTAACCATTCTGTTGTAAATCGGACTTTATATTTGCCACCTCTTTTTCCAATGAATCGGCATTATTGCATATAGATATAGCGTGATTATAAAGGTTGCGTATAATTCCCCGTTTTATTACAACAGAATGATTAGAACTATGATTAAGATATTTTCCAGTATGTGTTGGCTTTCTGTATACTGAAGTTTTAATAGTTTCGTTTGAGCGATTTACCATGACATTTAGGAAAGGCAATTGATCATTTACCTCTTTTTTCATGGTAAACTTAATTGTAGGTCGAATGTTATTTAGATGTTTCAAGAAATCATTAAGTTCTTGATGATTGCTCTTCCATATGATGAAAGTATCATCGACATATCTCAACCAGAGTTTCGGTTTTACTGTTGCCGGTTCTATGGCATGAGTTTCAAACCATTCCATATATAAGTTTTAATGTGGAAAGTCTATATACTAATGTATCATTAGGGGAATCACTAGACATAATCAAAACTATACTTTCAAATGATATTACTTTACCAGATCGAACCACGTTACCACTGGACGGGGTGATGGATCTTTGGGAGTGTTGCCTGGTAGTGCTTACTTTCAAGTAAAGGACAGGTTCTACGCTTACGACGACGGGCCTCCGATGAGTTTTTCACTCCCTCCAGTCGTTGTCAATATATATATATATATATATATATATATATATATATATATATATATATATATATATATATATGGAATGGTTCGAAACTCATGCCATAGAAACGGCAACAGTAAAACCGAAAATCTGGTTGAGATATGTCGATGATACCTTCATCATATGGAAGGGCAATAATCAAGAACTTAATGATTTCTTGAAACATCTAAATAACATTCGACCTACAATTAAGTTTACCATGGAAAAAGAGGTAAATGATCAATTGCCTTTCCTCGATGTCATGGTGAATCGCTCAAACGAAACTATTAAAACTTCAGCATACAGAAAGCCAACACATACCGAACAATATCTTAATCATAGTTCTAATCATTCTGTTTGTATATTGTGTAACAAAACGGGGAATTATACGCAACCTCTATAGTCGCGCTATATCTATATGCAATAATGCCGATTCATTGGAAAAAGAGGTCGTAAATATTAAATCCGATTTACAACAGAATGGTTATCCTTTGAACCTAATCGACGATGTTATAAATAACTTTAGAACAACAAACACTGGACAGCAAGAAACACATTCCTTCTTCACAATTCCGTACATTAAGGGAACTTCGGAGAAAATAAGACGAATTGCCAGTAGTTATAATATAAAAACAGCCTTTAAATCAGGAAATTCCATGTGAGTGTGGTGAAAAGTATATTGGAGAAACCAAACGACCACTAGAAGTTAGAATTAAGGAACATAAAACTCATACACAAAAAGGGGAAACGTCAAGATCAGGTATTGCAGAACACGCCTGGGATAAACAACACCATATAAAATGATTTGAGGCTGCGGCAATATATATGGAACCCAACATGAATAAAAGAAAATTTATAGAAGCAGCTTACATTAAAACAATAATGGAATCTTCAGTAAACCGAGTGTTGAGATACCTAATCTTTGGCAACCACTACTTTATAACATCAAATCATTAAGGTGTGTACAGTGAAGCGAAACTTTGCGCTTCAGTGGACACAGTCCCTATATAAACTCGTAGTCTTAAGACAAAACATTCAGTTTATACTAGATAACGATTAGAGATACAACCTAATCGAAACGTCGTAAAAATAAATAAAAATTAAGACAATGCAAGTCCGACCACTACATTTTAGTCAAGAGCTAAACAGTTTATAATAGCTAACAATGCAAGAAACGTATTATAAATTTTTAAAATATTGGAGCTTAAAATTGTAATTAAGGATTGAGCAAAAATTACCCTTTGTAAACTTTTCTAATACTTAGAGTATGCAAACTAAACACTTATACCGCTTTGTCAAGAACAGCCTGTTTGATTTTTAAGAATTAAAATCTATTTTGAATTCAATTGACGAGGCGGTGTTACAAATTTCGTAGATATAAATTAATTATATTAATTAAATTGCAACAAGAGTATTTAAGAAATTGTTACTGTGAATACAAAATTTGTATGCATAAAATCTAAATATTACACACGCTGAAACAAATCGACTGACTAGGAATGTATTAATCGGTCCTTTATTTGAACGTAAATGTGTAAAAAAAAAGAAATGTAAATTTTAAACCAATCGTATACTGTCTACGCAGTTTAGAAATTTTCCCTCTCATATGTCTCACTATAAATCAGAATTACTGTTTACATATTTGAAAGCTTTTTCTCGTTTAATCATGTTCTAAGTTATGTTTTTGCCCTAAACCAATTACAAAGTCATTTAAAAACATGCAATATTGCTACGTAAGTCGTTTCCTTTATTGGTCGTAAATAACGGGTTCATTTCCATGTTTTATTATCATATCAATATATTGTCGGATGCATACAAGCAAACAAGGCGCAAAAAGAAATTCTTCTGGCTTTAAGTCATATAGGATGGAGAAACATAGAGATTTAAAAGTAAAAAAGGGTGTAACTACTTCACGCACAGCACAAGTATTTTTAATCACTTTTTATTACTCGCTTTTTTGAAATTAGGCAGCATATCAGAAACAAAAATGTTAATTTTTTTTCCACAAAACGTACATCAGTTATATCGTAGTTGGACTATTTGCTGATAAATTTTTACAAAGTTTAAAGTTGACTTTAATAATTTCATGATTTTACATATGTCTTGATTTGTACTGTTATACATCATTTCAGTTTCAGTTGGCATTATCACTAAATATAAAATGAGGTGTTATCCGTAGAGTAAAAAATTATACAAAAAGTGTGTGCACCTGGTTTTCCCATAAAAACATAAGTAAGGTGAATAAAAAGGAAAATGTCTTATATAATGTTTATGATCGTCTATTTATGTCATATTTCACTTGATTTTCTGTTTCGGTATTTTAGAAACTGCAAAAATACTTTCAGTTAAGTCTACCATCCTAGATGTCATTAGTTGTGGCATGCCTTGTTATCTGAAACGAAATCTATGGGTTTGGAAGGCAAGAAAATGAAAAACTTTACGCGAAAAGAAAAGTACGTAAGCTTACAAAAGTATACCAGTTTTTAGTAGCTAACCAGGCAAGAGACATATTAGAAAATTTTAAATTTTTAGTTTTAAATTGTAATTAAGGATTGAGCAAAAATTGCCAGTTGTAAAATTTTCTAATACTTAGGGAACGCAAATTAAACACGTTTACTGTTTTGTTAAGAATAACCTGTGTGATATTTAGAAACTAAAATCTGTTCTGAATTCAATAGATGAGGCGATGTTGCAAATTCCGTCGAAATAAATTAATTATATGAATTAAATCTCAAAAAAAATTATATCGATATAATTTACAAATAATGACTTTCAAGAAAAAAAAATTTAATTGCTTTTATTGATTAAAAATAAGTAAATACACCAGCACTGTATAAAAAGGAAATGCAATAAATTTAATATAGATGTGTAGGAAGTAAATTTTACAAATGTTTATTAAATGAATTAATGTAATGCATTAAATTTAATAATTTACATAATCTAATTATTCAAATAAATTTCATATAATAATACATGAAATTTAATTTGATTATTACCTTTTAAGGTGATTATGTATATTAAATATACAGCCAGTGTTTATTGAATTTGAGATATATTATCACATATTCAATGCACCAATATTAATATGAGTTCGAAAAATTCTGAAAATACCAGAAAAATGGGGACATTTTTCCCATAGGTAGTGTCTGCCATCTAGACCGGTTTCGAACTCATTGGCTTTCGTCAGTATGGGGCAGACATGTACACCTCACCATAAGAAAATTGAAGTCCATTAAGCAACTATCATACTAAAAAAAAGTTCAATATAAGTTGCGCCATCTTCCGGAATCTCATGCAATATATATTGAATAATAATTTAAATTACTTTATTATCAAGGTATATGTGAATTAATCTTAATGTGCAGAAGTTGAAATATCTTTTCAGTTACTTTATTGAGATTTAGGATCATAATTAATAATATGCAACGAACTGATATTTGAATGAATTGCCTTAAATTATTCACCATTTTTGGTACAAAATCATTAAATTTAATGTAGAATAGACATCAAATTTACATTAAATGTAAAGTTATTTTTAACTGTAAGATTTTTCCCTAAACTAATAACAAAATCATTTTATAATCTATATTACGGTGTGTACTGTATTCGTTTTATTAATTTTTCTGAGTTGATCCCATACGGAAGGAATTTTAAAATACTTTTTTAACAGTTTTCCCTTAAATAGTATTTTTTTATCTAATTTTTGGGCCTGTTATTCTTGATTTTGATAATGCGAAGTCCTCACCGAATTTTATAAAATAAAAATGGAAATATTTGGTATTTAAGAAATTATTACTGATTACAAAATTTTTATGTGTATTATCTAAATTCTACATACGCTCAAGCAAATCGATTGACTGAGCACAAATTAATCGCCTACTTCATTTGAACGCAAATGTGTAAAAGGAGAAAAGGAAATGTGTTGAAAATTTTAAACCAATCGTATATTGTCTACACAATATAGAAATTTTCCCTCTCATAAGTCTTGCTATAAATCAGAGCTACTCTTTACATATTTAAAAGTTTTTTTTTCGTCTAAACATGTTCTAGGTTATGTTTTCGCCCTAAACTAATTACAAAGTCATTTAAAAACATGCAATATTACTACGTCATTCGTTTTCTTTACTGGTCGTAAATAATGGGTTCATTTCCATCTTTTATTATCATTTTAATGTATTTTGGAATGCATATAAGCTTACAAGCCACACAAAGAATTTCTTTTTGTTTTGAATCACATAGAATGGAGAAATGTAGAGATTCAAAAGTAAAAAAGAATGTAATTTGTTCACGCAGAGTACAAATATTTTAAATATCGTACTGTGTATATTCTCTTTATTATTCCCTTTTATTTGAAATTTAGTAGCATGTCAGAAATATAATGGTTAAATTTTTTTACACGAAATCTACTTCAATTATATCATTATTGGCTATTCGCTGAAAAATTGTTGACAAAGTTGAAAGTTGGCTAAAATAATTTTATGAAATTTCATATGTCTTGATTTCGATAAGCATTATTAATAAATATAAAGTGAAGTGTTATCCATAAAGTAGAAGATTATCCAAAAAGTGTGTGCACCTAAAATGCTAAACAACAAATTTATCAGATTTTCCCTCAATATAATAAGTAAAGTAGATACAAAGGAAAATGTCTTACATTTTGTTCATGATGGTCTATTTATGTTATACTTCATTTGATTTTCTGATTTGCTATTTTAGAAACTGCAATAATGGATTCAATTAAGTTTACCACCCAACATATCATTACTTGTGGCATATCTTGTTATTTGAAATTAAATATATTGATTTGTAAGACTAGGAAAGGAAAAACTTTACCAGAAAATAAGACAAAAGAACGTAATTTTGCAAAAGCAAAATAATTTATAATAGTAAACCATGCAAGAAATATATTATAAAAGTTTTAAATTTTTGAACTTAAAATTGTAATTAAGGATTGAGCAAAAATTACCCTTTGTAAACTTTTCTACGACTCAGAGCATGCAAACTAAATACTTATACAGTTTGGTAAAGAGTAACCTGTTCGATTTTTAAAAACAAATTCTGTTCTGTGTTCAATAGACGAGGCGATGTTGCAAATTCCGTACACACAAATTAATAATATAAACTAAATCTTAACAAAAGTTATATCGATATAATTTATAAATAACAACTTTGAAGCAAAAATATTCCAATTGTTTTTATTGATTAATAATAAGTCAATACACTAGGTTTTCCCTAAATTATTTACAAAATCATTTTATAATTTGTATTATATATCCGCTTTTTTAATTTTTCTGAGTTGATGTCATGCGCAAGGAAATTGGAAATATTTTTTTAAAAGTTTTCCTTAAAATCGTGTTTTTGATTGGATTTTTGACCCTGTTATTTTTGATTTTGATAATATAAAATCGTGACCAAATTTCAGAAAATAATAATGGAAAAATTTGGCATTTAAGGAATTGTGTTTGTATATTATCTAAATACTACACAAGCTCAAACAAATCAACTGACTTAGCATGCATTAACTCACTTCTTTATTTGAACGTAAATTTGTAAAAGGAACAAAAGAAATGTATTGTTAATTTAAGCCAATCGTATACTGTCAACACAATATAGAAATTTTCCCTCTCATATGTCTTACTATAAATCAGAGTTACTGTTTACATATTTAAAAGCTTTTTCTCATCTAAACATGTTCTAGGTTATGTTTTTTGCCCTAAACCAATTACAAAGTCATTTAAAAACATGCAATATTGCTACGTCATTCGTTTCCTTTACCGGTCGTAAATAACGGGTACGTTTCCATGTTTTATTATCATTTTAATGTATTTTGAGATGCATACAAGCAAACAACCTGCAAAAAGAAGTCATTTTTGCTTTGAATCATATAGGATGGAGAAATATAGAGATTCAAAAGTAAAAAAGGGTGTAATTAGTTCACGCAAACCACAAATTTTTTAAATAACATACTTTATGTGATCGTTTTTTCTCATAAAACTTACTTTAATTATCTTACAAGTTGAATATTTGCTGAAAAATTCTGACAAAGTTTAAAGTTGGCTTTATTAATTTGATGATATTATGTACGTCTTGATTTGTTCTGTTACACATCATTTCGATTTCGGTTGGCATTATCAATAAATATAAAATGAAGTATTATCCGTAGGATATAAGATTATACAAAAAGTGTTGTGCTCCTAAAATTGTTAACAAAAAATTTGGTTGGTCCATGATGGTCCATTTATGTCGCATTTGACTCGATTTCCGGTTTCGGCATTTTGGAAAGTGCAATTATAGTTTCAGTTAAGTCTAATCCAAGATATCATTACTGGTGGCATGTTTTGTTATTTGAAGCGAAATCTTTGGGTTTGTAAGGCAAGGAAAACAGTTTTTAACAGCTTTTCAGGCAATAAACATATTAGAAAAGTTTAACAGCCGGATTCACTAACATGATGTAAATTTAAAACCATCCTAAACTGAGGGCTTAAACTGACTAGAGTAAAAATAAGTCATGCAGGGGTTTAACCTCAAAATAATAGCATAAAGAAATTATTTTGTTTTATTATTGAACTGGCAAAAATGAAGAACTTTATTTATTTTCAGGATACAACTATTTTTCTTATGTATTTCAAAGCTTTATCGCCCGGTTCTTATCCTTAATATCCGTTCAGAAGCGTTTATTTGTTGACATATGTAATATAAATTATGAGAATATCATAAGCAAAACAAAACTGGTCGGCAATAAGATTTAAATTTCACCTAGTTGCCATGAAAACTAAATCTTCTAGTCGGCTAGTTTTGGTGTAAGAGAAATAGTTGTACATAAAATTATTCATTTATTGTCGGTTCACAAGTAAAATAAAGTGATTTATTCTGCTTGTATTTTTAGGATTTACAACTTGCTTTTTTATTGTTGCTCTTGCCAATTTAAGCCCTCAGCTGTCCATTTAGGATGATTTTAAAATTAAACCATGTTAGTGAGTTTAGCTGTTAAAATTTAAAATTGTAATTACGTATAGATTAAGCAAAACTTACCCTTTGTAAAATTTTCTAATACTTAAAGCACGCAAATTAAAGACTTATGCCGTTTTGTAAAGAATAGCTTGTTTGACATTTAAAATTAAAATCTGTTTTAAATTCAATATATGACGCGATGTTGCAAATTCCTTAGACATAAATTAATTATATGAATTAAATCTCAACGGAGGTTATATCGATATAATTTATAAATAATGACTTTGAAGCAAAAATAGTCCACGTATTTTTCTTTCAGGCAGAGAAAAGGAAAGAATATATACAAACAGTTTATTTCCTGCAAATACAGCAATGGTCCTCTCTCCATGTGCGTTTCGACCACTTTGTGGTCTCGTCAGTGGAGCTCTATTGGACCAAGAGAAACATTCGCAAGAAATAACTGATATATGAAATATAAATTCCAAGATAGGATATTGCAAACCTGCCACCTACCGACTGAAAAATGTCGCTAGTCAAACGACATCTATGAATCACCGGAGTAGTGAGAAATTTTTTAAAATATCAAAATTTCAGTAAGAAATATTTTACTACTCCGGTGATACATAGATGTCGTTTGACTGGCGATATTTTTCAGTCTGACATCGAGGTGGGTAGATAACAGGTTTGCAATATTCTACCGACATACTATGGAATTTATATTTCATATACCAGTTATTGCCTGAGAATATTGCTCTCAGTCCGATACAGTTTCACTGACGAGAACATAAGGTGGTCGAAACGCCTATGGAGAGAGGACCAGAGTGGTATTTGTAGGAAATAAACTATTGGTATATATTCTTTAAAAATTACTATTTAAATACAGCAGATAGATTTCTTTATTTCTTACTCAAAATTTTGATTTTTTTAAAAATAATGTAATTGTCTATATTGCTTAATAATAAGTCAATACACCAGATTTTCCACAAACTAATAACAAAATCACTTTATTATTTATATTATGGTAAATACTATATTCGTTTTATTAGTTTTCGGAGTTGATGCCAAACCGGACGAAGTTTGAAATACCTTTTTATCAGTTTTCAAAAGAATAGTATTTTTGATCAAATTTTTGACCCTGTTACTTGTGATTTTGATAAATAAAGCCCTCGCCAAATTTAGAAAATAAAAATGGAAATGTTTGCCTTTTAAGAAATGGTTACTGAAACAAATCGGCTAAATTGTGATGCACAAATCGGCTGATTCACTTAAGGTAGTTCACTTGCGACAGTCGTAGACAAAAGTATAGCCTTTAAGTAAGTACCAAAAGTTTAAAATTCTCAGGCCTAAAGAATTTTGTTTTTGTACGAGACTGTACCCAGCACACGTTAACTTTCAATATACAGACACATTCTTATACAGTAATACCTTTAAATATAATAAATCTGGCAGCGTCGCAAGTGTCTATATTGAATGATTTATAGAGTAAACGTGTATATAGTAACGTTCATATAGTGTGAGTCTCATACCTATACACTTTGTTATGTTGATATCCCAACACATTGAGAAAATAAATAAAAATATCGAGAAATATATTTAAAAAAATGTTACATTCTGAAGAACTAGCCTAACTAACCTAGGTTTGAATTACCGCGCGTTAAGTATGACGATAACAAGGTTGGCAAGTTGCGATCACTGTACCCCACTACGCGTCAGATGTTTTCAAATTATTTTTATTTAAAAAAAAATCTGTATTTTCCAAACAAAACGGTCAAGAAATTCCGTTTTTTTTTTCTAAAAAATTCAAAATTTTTGGATCTACATTGCATTAGTTTTTAAGAAATATGGTAAAAACCGTTTCTGAGATATTCCAAAATGTATTGGCATTTTGTTATATGTAGTGACCTCCAGCATGTTAATTATGCATATTTTAATTGTTAATATTTCGTGTCATAGACGATTAAAAGATTTGTTTTTTTTTAATTAAATAAGGCACTTTTGTAAACTATATATTCAAATTCGATCACATTCTTAAGAAAAGCCGTTTCACGAGTATACTACCTTAAGCGTAAATATGTAAAACAAAAAAAAAAAGAAATATGCTGTAAATTTTAAACCAGTCTAATAATATCTACGTAAGAAAGAACATTTCTCTCATGTGTCTTACTATAAATCTGAAGTTACTGTTTACATATTTAATAGCTTCTGCCCGTTTAAACATATTCTAGGTTATGTTTTTGCCCTAACCCAATTACAGTCATTTAAAAACTTGCAATATTGCTACGTCTTTCTTTCCATTACTGGTCGTAAATAACGGGTTCATTTCCATATTTTATTATCATTTTAATATACGCATACCAGCATGCTTTGAATCATATATCAATCAAAGTAAAAAATAATGTAATTAGTTCACGCAAAGCACAAATATTTTAAATAATATACTTTGTGTTTAATTGTTAATTTTTTTTCCACAAAGCATACTTCAGTTATATCAAAATTATTTAATGAAAAATTGTTGACAAAGTTTTTGTCACAATATGATAAGTAAGGGAGATAGATAGGAAAATATCTTATATGGTTCATGATGGTCTGTTTATATCATATTTCAATTGATTTCGTATTTTGCTATTTTAAAAATTGAAAAAATAATTTTAATTAAGTCTACCATCCAACATAGCGTTACTTCTGCAATGGTTTGTTAGTTGCAATTAAATTAAATGTAAGGAAAGAAAAACTTTACTCGAAGTTGAAACAAAAATACAGGGATTTTCACATTTAGCACCATACCTGAAGGCTTTATTATAAGAGATGGAAAAAAAACTTTAAATGCGAAAGTTGTAGGATTTCTTCCATATTATCTTCTGGATTTGTTTACAAAAACAGTGCACATCGTAAAGTTGAAAAATAAGAAAAAATTATTTTTTAAGGGGAACCCCTGGAATATTATCTGCTACAATGAAAGTCGTTTTCCTTCCGATTTTAAAAATGAATGAAGTTAGTATTCCGACTAGCCTGTCTCTAAATATTTAAGTTTAAGTTATTAATAAACTGGGAGGTGGACTGGAGAACAAATGCTTTATTTTAATTTGCAATTGTGACGTTTTAATATGGTTTCGAATATTTATTATACAGGTTGATTCTGTGGGAAATTTATCGATCGATTGTGGGAAAACTATAATTAGGAAGAACCTGAACTAACGTGTATAGGGGACAACCGGCTAAAATATTTTCAAGATGGCGGCACTTCCAGTTATACTGGAAGTAGATGTCAACTTGCTTATTTTAAATAGAACACCCTATATATTATTGCATTTTTGACTTCTACGTAAAATTCTAGACATACTTTATGTGTGATATTTCATACTTAAGTCTCACCGTTTGCGATATATTTAAATTTTTATGTTAAAAATGACGTTTGCTGACCAAAACTTAACTATAAATTTTTTTCTATAAGAAAGTCTTTATTATTTAATTTAGGTTAGTTTTCTTGTAGACGAAGATCGACTTTAATCGTCTTTTTATGATATTTTGAAAATTATTAGTAGAGAGTGGTCAAAAAAACATACTTAAAAAATCGTCAAAAGTCAATTTTTTCAAAAAGAAAGCACCTATTTTTATAATTTTATCATTTTAAGCAATAAAAATAAAGGTAACTTCGTAAAAGGTTGTCTATTCCAAAAATTTGTAGTTTTCAAATTATTGGCAATTCAACATTTCTCTATTGTAAAAATACTATGCGGCTTTTAAGTTTTGTTATTAGTTGGCAATGATGGCGAGGCGTGGCGAAAATAAAACAATCGAACCCTAGAGAATTGTCACTTTTTCTTGTCATTTGACATTCATTAATAATAATCATGCTGGGGTGATTAAATTACACGCACGAAAATTATTTAAACTTATTTATTATATATGGGGAATGTGAATTTATTTATTTCAAGAACATGCGATACACTCGCGATCCGATATCCGCAGAAATAGAAACCAACACCACCAACTGTTAAAAAAATTATGAAAAGCTTCAAGAACTTTGGATCTCTAAAAGCAAAAATAAATGGAAATAAACCAGTTGCTAATAAAATAAAGTTACAAAAATTATTTGAGTAAATGTTCAAATTGACGCCATTGAACTTCAAAATATTTTTCGTACCTAGCAGGAACTCCTCATGGGTAACTCTTCTTACTGACTGAGGAATAAGTTCTTCAAATGCTATTCTGACGCGCTGCATGTAATCCTCCATGCGGTGGTGTATACTTTATTTTTGATTGTTCTCCAGAATTATTTCAAAAACATGCGATATATTCTCGATCCGATATCCGCAGAAACAGAAACCAACATCACTGTTTTTAACATTATATAGAAAACTTCAAGAACTTGGGATCCATAAAAGCAAAAAGAAATATAAATAAACCAGTTGTTGATAATGAAAATATTTAAACTACAATTTTAGGATACTTCGCCGCATGTCTGACAACATCTACAAAGCAAGTAGTATTAGAGTCTGGATTATCTCAAACATCAGTTTGAAGGATTTTATGGAAACAAAATTTTCATCCCTACGTATATTCCATAATACAACATTTAAAAAGCACTGATTTTCCCCGAAGAGTTGAGTTGTGTCAATTTATTCTACTTCGTTCACAAGAAAATGCTGGTTTTTGGATAATATTATTTGGTCGGACGAAGCCAAATTCACAAAAAAATGGATTGTTTAATCAACGCAATTCCCACTATTGAAGCGACTTAAACGTGCATGTGTCGACATTTAACTTGTATTGTGCTATAAGAAATGACAGCGTCGTCACCCTAGAATTCTACCAAGAAAATCTGAGTGGTAAGTTAGCTATTTTTAAAGACTTCTAGATACAAAATACGTTTTTTAACTTATAATTGAACACTACTTCGACATCTTGAAAAATTTGGAAGTGAACTATTTAGATCACTTGCCGCTGGCTGATCATAGAAATCTATTTTATCACTATGATGGGGTGCCTCCACATAATAGTCATTTATTTAACAATCATCTGCAAAAGTTGTTTTATAATCAATAGGTAGCCAAGAATGGGTCACATCTTTGGCCACCTCGTTCCCCCAACCTAACAGTACTTGATTTTTATATTTGGGGGACAGTCAAAAATAAAGTGTACAACACCGCTTTGACCACTATGGAAGATTGCATGCAGCCCGTCAAAATAGCATTTGAAGAACTTAATCCTCAGTCAATAAGAAGAGCCACCCATGAAGAGTTCCTGCTTAGGTGCGAAAAATGTTTGGAAGTTCAAAGGCGTCAATTTGAATATTTACTCAAATAATTTTTGTAACTTTATTTTACTGAAAACTTGTTTTTTCTATTTCTTTTAGCTTTTATAGATCCAAAGTTCTTAAAGTTTTTTATAATCATTTTAACAGTTGGTAGTGTTGGTTTCTGTTTCTTCGCATGTCGGATCGCGAATGTATCGCATGTTTTTGAAATAACTCTATCACATTCTCTATAAGTAATAAATAAGTTTAAATAATATTCATGCGTGTAATTTAGTCTCCCCGGCACGATTATTATTAATGAATGTCAGATGGCAAGAAATAGTGACAATTGTGTAAGGTTCGATTGTTTTATTTTCGCCACGCCTTGCTGTACAAAGTTACCCTTATTTTTAAAGATGAATATGATAAAATTAAAAAATAGGTGCTTTCTATTTGAAAAAATTAGCTTTTGACGATTTTTTAAATATAATTTTTATTCTTTTTTTTTTTGGACCAATCTTTATTCATAATTTTAAAAATATCATGCAAAGATTACTAAAGTCGATCTTCGTCTACAAGAAAACTAACCCAAATTAAATAATAAAGACTTCCTTATAGGAAAAATTTATAGTTAAGTTTTGGTCCGTAAACGTAATTTTTGACATAAAAATTTCGATATGTCCAAAACGGTGAGACTGAAGTATAGAACGTTATACATGAAAGATGTCCAGAATTTTACGTAGAAATCAAAAATGCAATAATATATAGGGTGTTCCATTTAAAATAAGCAAGTGAACATCTACTTCCTTATAATTGGAAGTGCCGCCATCATCAAAATATTTTATTCGGCTGTCCCCCATGCACGTTAGTACACTGTCCAATTTTCAGATTCTTCCTAATTATAGTTTTCCCACAATCGACTGATAAATTTCCTGGAGAACCACTCTGTATTGACTAATATACGTTTTTGAACTGGAATGGAAAACATTTAAAGATGGGTTAGTCTGAAGAAGAAAAGCATCAGATGATTGGTCTTGAAAATGATTATAATAAGGATAGTAATAATAGTAAGATCAATAAATATATATGTTTCGATATAATAAAATATTCGGCACGCAATAACATTAATACAAAAAATAAATGAGGAAAATCTCTATACATTTTCAACATATCTTTCACGATTATTAACAGATTTAAAAATATTTTCTTTTATTTTATGATTAATAGAGTTTAAAATAAAATTTCTGTAGTTTTGATTAAATAATATTATTGTGCGTTCAATTTTTTGCCTTAATTTCTATGTTTTGGGGTATTTTATTATAAAATTTATTTTTAAAAACCCCCACAAAGATATCTAATTAACTGATTTTTCGCCTAAGACTTTCAATTTTATTACACTTTTTGACAGTTCATCTTATTGTGCTAGTAGATGGTACTCGACGAACAGGATATATATTAAGATATTCATGTTGTGCTCTGGATATAATTTTATTATTCGAACAAAAATTTACAGATAGATTCACTAAGAAGATTTAAGATTTAAACCCGATCTAGTTGCCATGAAATTTAAATCTTATATTCGGCCAGTTTTGTTTTGCTTATCATTTTATCATAATTTATATAACATATGTCAATAGATAAAAGTTTATATAGAGATATTAAGGACAAGAATCTTACGATAAGGCTTTAGAATATATAAAAGAAATAGTTGTATCCCGAAAATAAATAAAGTTCTCCGTTTCTGCCGGTTCAGTAGTAAAACAAAATGATTTTTTTATTCTTGTACTTGTAGGGTTTAAAACTTGCTTGAATTATTGTTGCTCTTGTCAGTTTAAGCCCCCTGCTGACAACTCAAGGCGGTTTTGAAGTTAAATCACACTAGTGAATCCGACTGTTACAGCCGGCTTCACTAATGTGATTTAAATTTAAAACCATCGTAAATTTACACTGGAGGGTTTAAACAAATAAAAGCAACAATAGGTCAAGCAAGTCTTAAAAGCTAAAATACTAGCATCAAGAAATCATTTTGTTTTATTTTTGAACCGGCAACGTTATTTATTTTCGGGACACACATATTTCTCTTAGGCTTTATCGCAAAGTTCTTATCCTTAGTATCTTTATATATGCGTTTATTTGTTGACATATGTAATATAAATACGACAATATCATAAGTAAAACAAAACTGGCAGACTATAATATTTAAATTTAATGGAAAGTCACTGGGGTTCAAATCTTAAATCTTCTTAGTGAATTTGGCTGTTAATTAATGTTTAAGTAAAGTTTAATGTAAATGATTTATTAATAATTTAAACTTAAATATTTAAGTAACGGCTAGTCCGAATACTAACTTATACATTTTTCAAGCCAGGAGGCAAAGAAATTTTATTCTAGCAGTGAATATATAGGGTGTTAATTTAACAAATTAAAATTTCTTTTGTTTTTCAACTTTACGACGCATCTCTATTTTTGTAAACAAATCTAAAAGATAATATGGAAAAAATCCTACAACTTTTGTATTTAAAGTTTCTTTCCATCGCTTATATTAAAGCCTCTAGGTATGGTGCTAAATATAAAAAACCCTATTCATAGTTTGCAAAAGTAAAATAGTTTTTAATAACTAACCAGACAAGAAACATATCGGAAAAGTTAAAAATTTTAGATCTTACCGTTGTAAATAAGGTTTGAACAGAAATTACTCTTTATAAATTTTTTAATCCTTAGAACGAGTAAGTTAAAAATTAATGGTATTTTGTAAAGAAAAACCTGTTTGATTATTAAAAATTAAAATTTATCCTGTGTTCAACAGGTGAGGCGCTGTTGCAAATTCCATCGACATAAATTAATTATACGAATTAAACCTCAATAAAAGTTTTATCGATTTAATTTATAAATAAAAATTTTGTAGCAAAAATAATCCAATTGTTTATACTGATTAATAATAAGTTGATTTGTATGAATGTACAACAGGTTTTCCTTAAACTAATAACAAAATCATTTTATTTTCTGTATTACGGTGAGTACTTCTTTCGCTTTATTGGTTTTTCTGAGTTGAGTCACACGGAAGGAAATATGAAATACTTGTTACAAATTTTTTGTAAAATAATATTTTTGATCGAAATTTTTGACAACTATATTTTTAGTTTTAATACGTAAAGCCCACAGGATACTTCAAAAAATTAAAATGGAAATATTTGGTATATAAAAAATTGTTACCGAAAACAAAATTTTTATGCATGTTACTTAAATACTCTAAAAAAAAATTCCGAATTGATTTGCCGAAATCAGCTGATTCAGTTGAATGCAAATGTGTAGAAGGAAAAATAGGAATGTGTTGTAAACTTTAAACCAATCGCATACTGTCTGCATAAGATAGAAATTTTCCTTCTCATATGTCTTACCATGAATTACTGTTTATATATTTAATCGCTTTTCTTCGTCTAAACATATTCTAGGTTATGTTTATGCCCTAAAGCAATTACAAAATCGTTTAAAAACTGGTCGTAAAGAACGTATTCGTTTAAATGATTTAGTGTCATTTTAATGAATTTGGTATCAATACAAGTTAACAAGCTACACGTATAAGTCGATTTTGCTTTAAATTATGTAGCATGGAGAAATATGGAGATACAAGGAAAAGGGTGTAATTAATTCACGCAAAGCACAAATATTTTAAATAACATATATTGTGTTTCATTACTATTAAAGTTTAAAGGCAGAAATACAATTGTCAAAGCTTAAAAATTGTTGACAAAAATGAAAGTTCGCTGGAATAATTTCCTGAAATTATATAGTTCTAAATTTGTTTTGCTATAAATTTAGTTATTAAAGAGTTGTTATTTATTGGTGGAAAGGTTGTGTTTTATTTGGACCCACTAAGCGATCTAGAGAGAAAATTGTAACGACTGGTATGAGAAGTGCAACTACCAACGAATTTCCAGAAAATTCTATTTATAAACTAGAAGAATATAGAGTAAGAAAATAAGACTAATTTTTGGTAGAGATCTAGTACGTTTCATTTTGAAACTCAACTAGACAGCGAAAAACAGACTTCATCGAACTTATCATTAAAAAAGAGGCTTGCAACCGAATTTTCGACTAAGTTCTAGAACATTCTATTTAAAAACTAGAAGAGATAGCGGAAAACTTACTTCAACATTGAATTTGTCTCCAATAAAGAAGCCTAAAAGAGAATTTTTGACAAATTGTCAAAGTTCTGGGGCATTCGATTTGGAAACCGAAAGAGATAGCTAAAAACTGACTCCATCATCGAATTTGTTTTTAAGAATACAGCTTAGAACCGATTTTCGACAAAATTCTAGAACATTGGCTGATTTTATGGAGCGTATCGAAGGACGTTGCCTTAAAAATAAACAAGAAGAAGAAGAACGTCGTCAAAAAGAAGAACAACGTCATTCAAAAGAAAAACAAGAAGGAGAATAGCGTCACCAAAAGAAGAACATCGCTAAAAGGAACAACAACGTATTTTTAAAGAAAAATAGAGAAAAAATGCACCTCGCCGTAGAGAAGAACGTCACCTGAAAGAAAAAACAAGATGAAAAAGAACGTCGCCTTAAACACAAATAAGAAGAAGGAGAACGTCGCCAAAAAGAAGAAGAACGTCCCATTAAAAGCGAAGGTAAACTTCGCAAATGGATAGAAGAGGTTATTGTATAGAATAAAAATTTGAACAAATTGTTCAGAGGCAAACGCAAAAGTTAAGAAAAGACAAGAACTTCGCCAAGACATAGAAGATGTGATACAAGAAGTGAAAGAAATAATAGTCAAGATAGAATCTAAAATAAAGAGCCTCCAGATAGAAGTTAAGAAAATAAAGGGGCATGACCCTTCAGATAAAGTAATAATCACCGAGCAGAACACTAAACAGTCAATTTAGGATGATCAAACATCTTGGATAATATACAAATGCCGGTTTGAAGCTGCCTCTACTGCAATTAACTGGAACTTCGAAGAAATGGCTACTATATTGAAAATTGCTCTTCGTGGACCAGCACTGCAGTTATTCCAACCCATTCCTATAACTCAGCAAAAAGACTATGAAATTCTTAGCGATGCATTGGAGAGAAAATTTCAAAAATCAACATCGGCGTCAGTTATATCAGTCACAGCTCATGTCAAGATATGAGAGAAATGAAGAAATTTTGCAAGAATATGAAACTGACGTCTGACGCCTTGCTTATCCGGCTTACTCAGGAACTATGGTAGTATTCCGAGAAGAAGAACTTATGGTCCAGATTGATGAAATCATATATCAGGAAATATAGCGTATGTTGCATATAAGCAAGTTTAGTTATTACAGTGATGCGTTGGACAGGGCTTTAGAAATGGAAGTGGCTCAAAATATGTCAAGGTCGACAACAAGAAACGTTAACCTCGAGAAAAACAAGAATTCATTGAACCAATCAACAAAGAAAATGTTATCTAAAAATAATTAAGAAATTGGATACTTCACGTTATGGAATAAACCAGGAAGAACTAAACACAATAAAAAATACTTCACTTTATAAAAGAAGCCAGATCCAGTGCTACAGATGTGGATAGACTAGACGCATGAGAAGTGATTGTCGGGTGCGATTAAGGTCTCATCCACCAACCAAAGACCGTACAGCAGAGATCCTGGAAAACTACAATTAGTCAACATTAAGGAGTGGGTGTTGAATAATCTCGAGAAGGTCCACAGAATCATATCGTAAGTTAGGAATAACTGTCTTATAGTTGAAGGAAAAGTCAGTGCTACACCTTTACCATCACTGTGAATACTGGTGATGCAGTACTTCCGATAAAGTCGAGTCTTGCTAGTAAATTTAAGATCTTACCATTGTCCAGAAAACTAACATTAAATACCGTAACTGGAGAAGCAGCTGATGTAAATGCAAGTGAAACTTCCACTTGGAAGGCTAAAATTAAACTATTTGGTTTTAGTTGTCGTCATAGAAGATAAATTTATTTTAGATATGGATTTGATTCGTCAATATGAATATTTCTTCGACAACAAGCTTAACATTCTAAAATTCGGCATCGAAGAATTTATTCTGCCAAAGAAGCATAATACCGAACCAATCAAAGTTATTGCCGAACAAACAATAAGAATAGAAAAGATCCCGGAAAAATTATTTAGAGAAGATTGGACTAGAGTTCTGGGAGCCACGTCAGATAAGTTCAACACTTCAACAAACCGTGTAAATACGTAGCAGTGAAGGCATTAGTTAATTCAGGCGGCATGATACCAATACTTGTAGCCCATATTCTTTATAACTATGTCAAATTTAATAAATAAGACGAAGTAACATTATACGAGACAATAAAATGGGTGGTAAAATGTGAACAACCCGATAAAGTTACGTCGAAATTATCATTTAATGAACCAATTGAACACCTCCAGGCAAACTGGAAACATCTCTCGTCACAAAAACTTGAAAAAGACGGCATAATGACGTTTTTGAAGCAGAATATGGTAATACTGGTAGTACGAACATCATCCAGCACGAAATAAATATTAGCAGTCCACAAACAGTACGCCGGCCACCTAGAAGACTTCCCATAGCAAAATGTCAGGAAGTGAAGTTACTCGTAGACAAAATGCTGAATGAAGGCGTTAGAGAAAAATGGTCTAGTTCTTGGTCATCTCCTGTGGTATAGGTAGCCAGAAAGGACGGAACGACTAAATTGTGTCCTGACTACAGGAAACTTAATGTCGTCACTAAGAAAGACAGCTATCCGCTTCCTAGAATTGACGACATTTTGACAACGTCGGCTGGATCACAATGGTTCTCCACACTAAAACTTAAAAGTGGATATTGGCAAGTAGACATCCAAGGTAAAGATAAGGGAAAGACTGCTTTTCCACTGGCGCTGGCCTGTATTTTTTTAATGTTCTGCCATTCGGACTCTGTAACTCTTCTGCTACCTTTGAGACTAATGAAAATATTATTGTGAGATTCTAGATGGAAAACAAGTCTTGTCTACCTTGATGATGTCATGGTTATGGCAAAAACATTTGATGAACACTTACAGAACCTACTGGATGTTTTTGCAAGAATTAGAAACGCTAACCTCCGACTTAACTCCAAGAAGTGCTTAGTCCTTCAACAAAAAGTTGAATTTCTTTGCCATGTATTATCACAATCAAAGAGAATACACAAGGATAAAAGAAAAATTCAAACAATAAAAATTGGTTTCGATTACGCGACCAACAAGAGTTGAGAAGCTTTCTCGGATTATGTACATACTATAGAAGATTCGTAGAAAGTTTTGCCAATATTGCTTCATGGAATGGAATTCAATGGGATTCTAATAGAAACTAAACGCTATAGATTGAAGACTGGTTACCTAAAATGATTTTAGGAAAATACCGATGGCAAGAGAATCAAAAATTCACAATAACAAATCTGGAGCTCATTTAGGCAAACTTCTAGAAAGATTTTTTGAGTTAACTACCGTCAAGATGTAAAATCATAGTATAGACAGTGCTCTAAATGTGCAGCTTGCCAAGATCCTAGCACAAGATCTAAGGGAAAAATGAAAAAGTGTAATGTTAGAATACCATTTGAGATAAAGGCAACAAAGACATCTTGACTGTTATTGACAACTTCATTAAAATGCCTGAAGTATTTACCATTCCTAACTGGGAGACCTTAACAGTAGCTGAAATCTTAGTCAGAAATTTATTCGGCCAGTTTAGAATTCCATTGGAGCTATATTTTGATCAAGGACGTAATTCTGAATCCATACTTTCTACGAACTACTAAGCTTGCGTAAAACTAAGATAACACCTTTACATCCTCAGACAAGTGGCCTAGTTGAACGATTTAATAGGACCATTGAAGAGCACTTTTTAAAGGTTGGCGACAGACATCAGAAAGACTGGAACAACTATTTGCCAATATTGTTAATGACTTATAGATTCCCAGTTCATCAAACTACCGGATTTACCCCATCCTGGGTCTTATTTGGAAATAAACTTAGATTGCCTTATGACATAATGTTCAGTTCCTCAACTGAACAGAGTCCGGGGATTGAAGATTGAGTGGATGCCTTGCAAAACAAGTTGCGAAAAGTTCATTAACTACTTATAGAACGCCTGGATATGTCAGAGTTCCAGCAAGGTGACAGAGTTTCGTTATGAAATACACAGAGGAAGAAAGGCAAATGACCTAAGTTAGTGCCTTTATAAGAAGGAGCATATACTGTTCTGAAAAGAATCAATAAAGTTGTTTATAAAATCCAACGAAGTCCCAAGCCCAGAATGAAAGTACTATATTTCCGCAAGTTGAAGCCATATCACGGAAGTATCGAGGCTAATCAGAACGATCATAATTAGGAGGAGGACAGTGGACTAGGAAAGTTTTTTGATGCTCCCTTATAAAAATATTATTGTAACGTGCCCTTATAGAAATATTAGATCCATGAATCATCGTTATTATAATGTAACGAAAGAAATATTCGATGGTGAGTCATCATAATTTGTATTGTTTCTTCTAATTTCCAGATTAGTATTCTCGTACATTTTAGTTGGTTCTATATGTATATAAATATGAATAGGATATGAGTTTTAGTTTGTATTTGAATGTAAAAGTGTTAGTAGTTATTAAACAATTGTTATTTATTAGTGGAAATTATTATGTTTTATTTGGACCCAGTGAGCGATTTAAAGAGAGAAAATTGTAACATTGTCATTACTTGTGTCATGTTTTATTATCTAAAATAGAATATATCAATTTTTAATGCAGGAAAAGGAAAAAAACTTCGCTGTAATTTTGAATAAAAGTACGTAAATTTCAAACAAACCTTTTAATAGCTTAGGAGACAAGAAATATATTGGAAAAGTTTAAAAATTTAGAGTTTACCATTGTAATTAAGGTTCGAGCAAAAATTACTCTTGTGAAATTTTCTAATGCTTAAAGCACGCAAGATAAACATTATTGGTGTTTTGTAAAGAATATCCTGTTTGATTATTAAAAATTAAAATCTGTTTTGTATTCAACAGACGAGGCGATGTTGCAAATTTCGTCGACATGAATTAATTATATTCATTAAACCTCAACGAAAGTTTTACCGAAATAATTTATAAATAACGACTTAGAAGTAAAAATAAACCAGTTGTGTATATTAATTAATAATAAATCAATTTGTCTGAAAGTTTTCCTAAACTATTAACAAAATTCTTTAATTATCTTTATTTTCGCTTTATTATTTTTTGTAAGTTGATGCTGCACGGAACGAAATTGAAAATATTTATTTACTGATGGTCGATTTTTACCTTGTTATATTTAGTTATGATAAATGAAGCCCTCTTCAAATTTCACAAAATCAAAATGGAAATATTTGATATTTAAAAAACAATTGCTAAATACAAAAATTTTATGCATGTTATATTAATACTATACATGTTCAAACAAATCGACTGACTTGGCTCCGAAAAAATCTAGACCTGTCCGAACTCTTAATATTAAATAAAAACAAAATGACGGGTTTTTGAAAAAAAAAAATTCAATATGTTGGAAATTAGAGTGGGACGCATTTTTATGTGAAAAAGGCAAGTCCTGACTTAGACGAATCCAGTTCTACCAACAGTTCTAATAGTAACAAAGATTTTGTTTAAGTAACGGTTAAAGACAATTTCAATATACCCTCTGAGTTAAACATGCAAATTGACAACATGGACCCTAATTAATACAAAGTGAATATATTACCGGAACCACCCATACAAGCAGATGACGATGATGATGAGTGGACCAATATAGCTGAAGATCCTCCTTTTTTTAAAATTTTCCAAATTGACAAGTTTAAAAATTGACATGAGTGACTTTGGTGTAAAAACTTTAGTGGACTTCTTTTTTTTCTGACGAATTTATAAACCTAATAGTAGAGTAAACAAACAAAGCCGAATGCACAAAACCTTTAAGATGACATCGTGGAAAAACACTAATATGACAGAAATTAAAATTTTTTTGGGAAGTGTATTTTACTAACTGACATTTTGGCGTCAGATATATTCATTGAAAACAGAAGATAGACTAACTAAAATACAACCAATTTTGACTTGAAAATTAAATATTACTGTGGAAAATCTTAACTGCTGGACAAAAATGTAGGCCATGCTACTGTAGTAGTTTTACAACTAATGGAAGACTATCTAGATAAAAGACATGTCTTGCATATGGAAAATTTTTACAATTCCGTAAAACTCACCGATATGCTGTCTGAAAAGGAAACCTATGTATGTGGTACCCAAAGAAACAACAGAAAAGGTAATCCAAAGTAGCTCAAAAACTGAAGAAAAGAAAACTTACTTGGAAGCAAAAACGTACATTAGTGGTATGCAAGTGGGAAGGCAAGAGAGAAGTTCTCGTCATTTCTAATAAGCATAGACTTGATATTGTAGAAGTTCGCAGTCGTAATGGTAAGATTTCTCTAAAACCTAATATAATTCGGGACTACAACAGTATAGTGTCCGGCGTGGATCAATCAGATCAAATACTTTCTTACTATTCATCATTACAAAAAACAATAAGATGGCCAAAAAAAGTGACATTACATCTTTTCGAAATATCTATTCACAATGTTTACATTTTATTTCGACAAACAACAGGCTCAAAACTGGTCTCCTCGCAGTTTAAAGAAAACTTCATAGTCTGCTTGGAGAAAACAAGCCAAAAAAAAAACAAAAAATATTACTCTTGAGACAATTCATTATTTAGAGGCTCTACCATCAATAAAAAATGAAAAGAACAACCGACAGAACCATATAGAGTTTGTATAAGAAAAGAAAACGAACTGGAAAGTAGTTATTATTTCCTAGCATGTGAGGAAAAACAAGCCCCATGCATCGAACAATGTTTCAAAAATTACCATATATAAAAACTTTTGTAGTTTTACTTTCATGATATATTTGTACCTTTTTATGAAGAAATAATGTGTTCACAAACCTTGATACAAATTTTTCATTTCTTTATCATAGGTCAGACACTCTTTATTTGCATGTATAAGCTAGGAACAACATCGTACTTGGTTTTTAAGAATGCGATGAGAAATACGAATATCTCGTAGCTAGCGCCTAGGTCTAGATAATTCGTATTTGGCAGTGAACGTATTGATGTAGGCACTTTAGCATAAATAATAAACTATGAACCTTTCACATCAATAAAAAAAAATTATTGTAGAGTCGAAACGCAATCCGCACGCAATGTTTCAATTAAAAAGAGTTTTAGTCCAAATAACACAATGTTCCCCTACATCAAAAGTTGTTCAGATGTTTGCAATAAACATTTCTGAACCAAATTTGATCGATTGCTAGAGAGTTAAAATGAGTTTGTTTTCGTAGCGCGCCGCTCGCCACTTTTTTGCATAAGAGAGATCTTAGAGATCTAAAAATTCCCACAAAATTTCTTCAAGTATATAACTCTAATATGACATTGGTCAAAATGGAAATTTTGTAAAATTAGTATCACAGCTTTTTAATTTGAAAAAAAATATCCAACATATTGGAGTTCTTTTGAAAAAAAAACACCATTTTATTTGTAATAAATATTAAGAGATGGGCAAATCTAATTTTTTTTTGGAATCATCCATATTTTATTGTGTCAAAATTTTAAATCAAAATGAGCCATGAAAATGCGGTTAAAGTTAAAATTTAATCAAATTTAAAAAATTAAAAATTTTCCATTTTTATTGTTTTTTATATTTTCTCCCATTCCACACTATAAAATTTTTGCGAGGCTTCAATCAGATTTTTATTACAAAAATTTTGGTCGGTTGCCAAATAGTTATGGGCTCCTCGAAAACTAAAGCACTGTTTGGGTTTCGCCGCTCGTCTAATAAGTCGGATCCTCCCTTAAATCTGAATTCGTCCAAAATCATTTGCTTTTTTTAACTCCATGTCTCAACGTGTATATGTAAATTATAGAACCAACTGTAAAACTTATGGTAAACAGATACAAGACTTTTTAGCAATCATACACAATGTCTAACTTGCGCTGCTTAACACGTAAATTTTCAAGAAAGTTTATTTACATATATAAAGACGTAATGCAAATTTTGACAAAAATAATTGTACACGTTAACTAAAAATGCGTAAAAGGAAAAAATGGAACATGGTATAAATTTTAAACCAGTCTCATTACTGTCTACATAAGATATACATTTTTCCTCTCTTAGTATATTCTGCTATAAATCAGGACTACTGTTTACATATTTAATCACTTTTTTTCATCTGAACATGTTTTAGGTTATGTTTTTGCGCAAAACCAATTACAAAGTCATTTAAAAACATGCACTATTGCTACGTCATTCGTTTCCCTTACTGGTCGTAAATAACGGGTTCGTTTTCATGTTTTATTATGATTTTAATGTATTTTGGAATGCATACAAGCTAACAAGCTACACGAAGAAGTTCTTTATATAGGACGGAGAAATATAAAAATTCAAAAAAATACATAATTTTTTTTTAGTTCACGAAAATCGCAAGTATTTTAAATAAAATGCCTTATGTGTTTTGTTTTTAAAATTTAATTTCAGAAAAATAATTGTTCACTTTCTTTACACAAAACTTTATTCAATTCTATCATAAGATTCGCCTAAAAAATGTTGAATATTGACTAGAATAAATTCATGAAATTAGATAGATATTGAGCTATTGTCTATTTATGTAACAATATCATTTCAATTTCGATTAATATTATTAACAAATACAAAAGGAAGTATTATCCGCAAATAATAGTGTACACAGTATTCGTTAACTTAATTATATTTCCACTAAAATAATATTCAAATTTAAAGGTATTCCAAGATTTAGTATCTGAACAATATATTTGAAAAGGATTACGTTAATGTATTCGCTTTTATTATATACATCATGTTACATTGGCTCAGTTCTACTGATGCTATTTCTCCGAGTTACGTCAAATCTTGACCTCGCCCCTCTTTAAATAAGACCTTTATGTTCGTTAATTGTAACTTACAAA
Source organism: Diaprepes abbreviatus (assembly GCA_034092305.1). Taxonomy (NCBI): domain Eukaryota; kingdom Metazoa; phylum Arthropoda; class Insecta; order Coleoptera; family Curculionidae; genus Diaprepes; species Diaprepes abbreviatus. The sequence goes on from JASJET010000427.1 coordinate 65,223, forward strand.
AGTCGTCCAATGTACATTTCAGCGCACTTATATACAACTTCGAAAACACATTATATTATAAAACAGAATCTAAACTTATCTTTAAAGAACGCCTACGATGACTATAAAAATACTCGAAAACACCAATCGCATCTCACCATGACGAGGTGTATGACAGGGAAACACTATTTCATCTAAATTTTTTATAGCAGTTTTTGAGTTTGAATTCAACAAATTTGTTTAATACTGGAGACATTGAAAATGGTGAATCGTCTTTTCATAACGCAGAATTTGATATCACAATATTGCGAAAGCTTCCACTTCACCTTGGAGCTGAATGCAGGCTTTTTTCAAAGTCAAAATCTTTTCAAAAAAGTTCGACAGGGTTAAATGATAACTGTAGGATTAAAATTAAATGAATATTAACATAACGAAAAACATTAGATTTTAAAGATAACTCTTAAATAAGAATCTAATTTTATCTTTAAAGAACGCCATCGTTTATGGCTACGAGGACTGTAAAAGTACTCGAAAACACCAATCGCACCTCAATTACACGAGATGTATGACAGAAAGACACTATTTTACCTTAATTCCTTATCAAAGTTTTCGAGTTTGCATTCCGAAAACTTGACTGAGAAGAAGAGACATAAACATAGATGGACAATCCCTTATCCATGTTAAATTTGAAGATAATATTGGCGAAATAATAACAGTGCTATAGGAACTTAAAACTGTCTGTTCTGGTGACGGCTTGAACAACAAAATTTATAACTAACTTAATACCAAATGAGCACATTAAAATTGGTAGCAACGAAGTACTTGGGTAATGAATTGAGAACAGCAAAAATTGAATAGAATAATTTCTATCTCTTGGACAGCTTACGAATTCTACCTACACTATAATAGCTGTGAAGAACCTTAAATTTATTCTACCTCATCTGACGTACATGCAGAAGCTTCACAATAATAGCTGTGACTAACCTTAAATTAAAAATTTCACAACGTAAAATGGAAAAAATAATGTTGAGTTTGCTTCTCCGAGACCATGTTACAAAATGAAAACTTAGGATTACGAACAGGAAGGGTTAATGCTATAGAGAGGATATGTTATATAAAATGAAATTGAGCAGATCACATAGCTCAAATGGCAAGCAATAGGTGGACAAAAAGACTACATGAGTAGCCACCAAGAGGAGATAAACGGAACAGGGAAAGGTTACCTGTTCGATGGTTCGATAATATCACGAGAGTTGCTAGTAACTGGATTTCCTGTTCCTTTACAGCACTTCGCCTTATAAGATCTTTTGTATATTAACCTAATCTAATGTAAGCTAGAGATATTTAGAATTTTCACTACCTATTATTTCTCTAGGGTGTAGATGGTTTATTTTTTCAGGTGTCAAGTGAGGCCGTCCAGAGAGTCTCTTGCAGAACAGTGTCATGAATTCGAATAATAACTGACCCGTTATTTCAGCTGCAATCCTAATAAATACAGTAAAACGTTGAAATAAAAACTCGGCCTAGTTGAAGGTTGAAATGATAAAAAATCTTTATATTAGATTTGTATTTTTTAATGGAAGTTTTCACAGTTTTTAGGTAATTATAATAACTCCAATTCCTATAAACTTTGTAAAAGACAAATTTGTCTCTTAATGTGATTTATTACTCAAATTTATTTGAAAAAACCAACAGGCACATCAATTAACTTGGCCACACCACACACAAACCCAAAATTTTTACTTTGCTGCGACATGTGCATTCTTAATTTTGGAATCATAATTTGACAGATCCAACCATATATGGTAACTTGAAGGGCGCGCTGCTTTTGAAGTTTAAAGGACTTATTAGAGGTAGACTTAAGTTTCACTGGCAAAAAATGGAATAAACAATTTTTTTTTAGATTTTGCTTGCACCTGTAGATTAGTTCTAAGATTAACTAAAAATATGAAATTATCCCGCTCATATTTGAGCTTGGAATACATACCAATGGCCTGAAGTGGAACAAAAAATAGTTTTTATTCCTAAAATAGGAAGAACAGACTACACAAATCCTAAGTCTTTCCACCCTATCAGCCTGACCAGTTTCTTATTAAAGGAAAGGTTGGTAGACCGGCACATTAAGGAAGGAATTATGGTGCAGTATGTTTACATCCTTTGCAATTTGCTCAATAGGTAAGAAAATCCACAGTTGCGATACTATACCGACTCATCACAAGGGTTGAAAACACGCTGTTGGGTGGACGATCTGCTTTAGGTACCTTTATTGATATCGAAGGGGCATTCGACAATACGTTTCACGATTCAATATGTAATGCTCTGCGACGAGGCTCTGAGCCGACAGTAGTCATATGGATCAGAGCAATGTTAACTCACAGAATAAGCTGAGCTTAACAATGTAACTGTTCACAGTCAAGTAGGGGCTGTCCACAAAGAAGAGTTCTATCGCCATTGCTGTGGAGCCTTGTGATGGATAGTCTACTAAGTGAACTGAATGATGCTGCTTTGTATACACAGGCCTATGCCTATGACGTGATCATTTTGTGCCCGGACAAGGCCGTGGTGGTACTCTTTACAAAAAAGAGGAAAATGGGGGGACTTCCCACAATTACGTAGGCAGGAAGGACTCTTTAATACAAGAGGACAGTTTAATACCTGGACTCACGACTAAGCTGGAATGGTCCTATTAAGGCTCGAAACAAGAAAGTCATATGAGCTTTCTGGGCTTGTAAACGAGTCTTTTGGTATACATGGGGGAGGACATCTAGAGTGCCATTTTGGATATTCACTATGGTGATCCGCCTCATGATAACGTACGCCGCTATTGTATGGTGGCGTAGTACAACAAAAAGCAAATTAACAAAGTTCAAAGAATGGCTTGTGTGGGATTATTGAGAGCGATGAGGAGAAGCCCACTAGGGCTCTTGGAGTCTTGTTAAACCTGCCTTCTCTTCACTTATAAATAGAGAACGAAGTCCTGAGATTGCTTATCATTTCAGTTGCCTACGGCATCTTGGAATTGAAACGGACGGCTACTCAGAGGTCGGGAAAAGCGCAGTGGAGAGGTATTGATCACTCCCCATGCCGACAGATTACATGACGCGGCTTTTAAAACCCAATCTCTATCTGAAGATATTTCTGCCAAGTAGAGAGAATTGGGAGGGAGAGCAAAATCTTCCGAGAGATGGACTGGTGGTGTACTGATGGATCTCGACCGGATGAATGAGATGGAGCCAGAGTGTTCGGCAGGAGTATAGGAGTCAGAGAGTACCAGCTACTAGGACAACGTGCGACTATCATCACAGCGGAAATTTATGCTGTTCTACAGTATGTCGCTCTCAATGATAGTAATAAATATATGCTCAGACTATAAGGCTGCGATATTAGCAGTGAAGTTCAGTGTCGTAACTTCGTGACTGGTGTCTGAGTACAAGGACGTATTGAATGGTATGACAAGGAACGGTTGCACAATCAGACTCGTGTGGGTCTCGGACCACTCGGGTATACGTGGGAATGAGGAAGCAGACAGTCTGGCAAAGTTGGCTTCGGCAACTGAACCATACGGACCCCAGCCAATTCAACCTGTCCCAATTGCCATTGAAAAAAGAGAATTAAAATCGTTGCTGGAAAGTAAATTTATTGAACTCCTGGAATGAGGTGCGCTAAAGAACATATAACTGGACCTAGCGCACGGCGTACTAAGGAACTTTTTTCCTTAGGAAGGAAAGAGCTGCGAATTATGGTGGGATTGTTGGCAGAATATTGTCACCTGAGGAGCCATCTTTATAAGATCATTGTCGAAGACGGCCTGAGATGCAGATGGGATTTGGAGGAGAATAAAACTGTTGACCATGTCATCAGATAGTGCCCAACACTCGACGGACTGAGACAGAGATATTTCGGAGATACAATTTTGTTACCGCGGCTGCTTGGATTCGCAAAGGCGATCGGCCTCGAATGACATATCTATGGTGGGATATAAATGGCCCAACTGAGGCCTAGGCATCGATGATCTAGTATCAACATCTTCTGTTTCATTTATTCATTCGACTAAAAATATACGAGTTAAAATACAAAACAAAAACATATTTCGACTTCGAATATGTAACTTACAAGGAAGGTCCGAACTCACCGATTTCAATGATTTGTGACTAGGGTATAGAGCGTGAAAAATTAAGGCACATATTTTTTCTTCTCTGCTCTTAAAAGAGATGAAAATCGCCACCAAAGCTTGGCCCCAAAAATAGGTTCTGAATATATTTCGAATTTAGATTGTCATTTTTGATTCACAATACTACTCAAGCTTTCACTGTTTTTGTCAAACTCAAAATCTCTTCAATAAAGTTTAACAGGTTTAAGTGATAACTGTTAAATTAAAGTAGGATTGCAATGTTTGGCAGTTTTTAAAAATATATTTACAGTACATATTTTATAGAAAATGACTAAATTTACTATTACTTATAACTAATAGCAATTGCATAGATATAGAGAAAATATGTGTAAAAAATTAGAATTACTTAAAACGTTGCTATTAGTTATATTAGATAGTGTAATAATAAACTGTTTCATTATACAAAGTGTAGTGAATAATCAATGGAAGGTTGCTACGTTGAATGATTTTCTCTATATTAATAATTTACTTCCAATAACAATTTTGCACGAATTTTTACGTTAATCGGAAATATGTTAATATGAGATGGGTAATGTGTCCAAAATTTCGCATTCTTAGAGAAAATTGTACTAACAATAAATTACAGAAGTTAAAAAAAAAATAAAAAGAAACTTGATTTGCCAATAAACTACCTTAAACCACGTCACGTAACTTTAACTACACTTTTAACTCTTTCACGAAGAGCTAGGTAATTACCCGAGTAAGTTGCATTCATTTTAAGTGGTATTTTAGATAGTTAATTACAAATCCGGTCTCAGATTTGCTACGTTTGTTTGTTTAAGTATTTTGTTTACATACAGGGTGAATCATTTTAATGCATCTACACAAATAAAATATCTAATATGAAACGCATTTTCGAGAAAGGTAATTCTGACAAAAGTTGTAGCGCTCGAAGGGAGTTATTCAACAGTGACCACGATCGGTAATTCAACAGGTAATTCAAAGGTTAAGTTGTTCTACTAAATGCAAAGTCCTATTTTTTATTGTAGTAAACGAAAGTACGAAAATATTCATCAGTCAAATGTCATCCGGAGGTCATTATTTTCCCAAGAATCAGTTTAAAATCAGCCAATTCAGAAAGTTATTGCATTCTAGAAAAATATTATAAACAAAATTTGTAGAAATTTAAACTGGGTATCTTATGATGATATTAACGCTGACCTTAAGAATGACCCTTGGAGTTATTTTTGAGGTCAAGACAATTTCTTTGAATTTAAGTACATATTTTTTATTGCAGAAATTGCTATGCTGATATTTCACGTCAAAACCTCTCAATTATGTGGAAAGGAACTCAATAATTAATCAATAATACTGAAGTAGAGTCACCATAGTATAGTTGAATGCAAGTAGCCGCGCCAGCGAGCAAAATGCCAATCTCACCCGTTTGCCCGAGAGAAGGGGGGTGTTATTCAGGACGCCACTTCATCTATAGCTAGGTTTGATGCACAAATCTTCCGCGATGTCATTAGAACCAGCTTTCAACTTTACGACTATAGATAAGCAAGTACATAAAAAAAATTTACGCAAGTGAAATTGTGGGTTATATAAAACTTGTAAATAAAGAGTAATAATATAAACCTTTAATTGAATGATAAAAGTGTAGCTGTAGCGTAAGTTAGACAAATTATAATAAAAATCAAGTTCTAGTAAATTCCAAAAAAAATCGAATAAAATTTAATACAACGCACACTATTATCTACTGGCGCTAAAACATAACCCAAACCCTGTATATGCCATAATTGTGGAATATAGAAAAATTGCGTAACGCCTTACAAAAACTATGGAATATACTTAATTATAAGTGATTAGTAACTTGCAAAAACAACACCAAAAATGATATGAATTTTCCATCAACTTTCGCTAATATCTCATGAATTTTAATTTAAAATTTTAAACTTTTTACTTATCCAAAACAATATCGAAGGTGAACTTTAAGTTAAAATAAAAAAAGAAAAGGAAATATTAATCAGAAAGTAATTAGCAATAGTTAAATAAGTAGTCAAGTAAGGGAAATTAACTGCTTTAACTGATGAACTTAAGATAAGTAAGAGTAAAAATCAATAAACGAACAATAAAACACAAACCTGACTCCATGTGATCACCAATAATTACTTAAATATAAAATAAAACAAAAGATTGACCTTACAAGATAGTGCATTTCTCAATTAAAACAACCATCACAGAATTGGAAATAATAATTAAGTAAAACAGATAATATTTAGGATTTGGGACTATTGGATGACGTTACATGCTTGGTTTCTTAACATTACTTACTATTAAATAAATTAGCTTAAACCTGGCAAAAATTAACACAATTTTAATTAAGCTACAAGGCAAGAACAATGGAACAAATATAATCAAAATATAATGACAATAATTACCACAATACTATTTGAAAAGCCAAGATACATATTTCGTTATTAACTTTTTTACTTAAATAGAAAAAAAAATGAACGTCTTGCTGATAATCTAAATTTCGCCGGTCTCAAATACCTAAGCATTGTAATTGAATAAAAAACATTAAACTGGAGTCAAATTGAAAGTAATCGAGCCAACAGACATATCATAATGTGATATAATTTTAGTCACAAAATTAACTCCTACTAATATAAAAGGAATAATTGAAGAAATTACAAGGTGACAGATATCAAATGCTAAGAAAATTCAGGCAAAATTAAACAATAATCATAAAAAAAACATACAAAAATCAAACGGCTTTAAAATCCAACATAAAATTTAATAATAGTCTAATGCAGGCAATAAAGGTCTTAATGGGATTTAAAATAGCATGCTATAGCCAGATCTAAATTAGACATTAAATTTACTAGGTAAAAATCAATTTTGAGCTTAAATCTTTGATAAATATAAAATCCATGCAGAAATATGTTTACAAATTACAATTAATGGATCTTATCATATGTTATAAGAATTTAACACAATTTCTTCGTTAATATGTGACATCAGCCAAAATATTTGTCTCAAGTTTTATCCCGGTAAAAATAATACAATAAACTCCAAACAGGCAAAATATAAAGTGAGTCTCAATCAACTGAAAAATCCTTATACTATAGGGACAAATGAACTCTATTCTAACACAGTTAGAGACAAAGCACTATCTCAGATTGCAAGAATACCAGGAAAGGGTGGAAGCCTTTCCTATGGTGGTGCACCGCCATCTGGAGACCGGATTCGAACTTGTTAGTTCTCGTCAGTACAAAATAGGCCAGTGCACCTCAGCACCGGAAAAGTAAATCCCTTAAGTAACTTATATTAGACAAAATATGAAATCCAGTACAAGCGACATCATCTTCCAGAATTTCACGCAATCTAAATACATAATCTCGTAGAGATCTGTATATATACCAAAAGTGGATAATATACTTGCAGTTGGGTGTATAAAATATAATTACATAAGAGAAATTTAGTTCTCAACTAACTGAAAAAACCTTGTACTATAAGGACAAACGTAATCTGTTCTAACACAGAGATAAAGCACTATCTCAGATTGCAAGAATACCAGGGGGTGGAAGCCTTTCCTACGGTGGAATACTGGGAGATGGCGCCGCTTATATTGTATTTCATATTTTGTCCAATATAAGTTGGTTAAAGGATTTACTTTTCCGATGCTGAGGTTCACTAGCCTATTTTGTACTTACGAGAACTAACAAGTTCGAAACCGGTCTACAGATGGCGATCCACCATCATAGAAAAGGCTTCCACCCTTTCCTGGTATTCTTGCGATCTGAGAGAGTGATTTGTCTCTACCTGGGTCAGAACAGAGTACGTTTGTTCTTATAGTATAAGGTTTTTTCAGTTGATTGAGAACCAAGTTTTTCTTATATAATTGTATTTTATACACCCAACTGCAAGTATATTATCCACTTTTGGTATAAAATAAGCCAACAACGAAACATAATAACTGGGATAATAAATGACTTTCTAATCCAAAATCCTAAAGAATGGTCAAAATACATTGAGACGGAAAAAGTCTACAGTTTCTTCAGCTGAATCAAACAGGAAAAATGAAAGTCAAAACATACGGCCTGGACCTCATTTATATCAAAGACCTTGCATGCGCCCAACCCTACCCAAAAATGCAACGAACGGAATGCTTTTACTTAAAGAATTTATGAGAAATACTTAAGGAAAATGATATGGTTTTTGCCCATAACGTAAGTAATTGCGAAAATAAGTTAAAACTAGCTGAATAAGCCATAATGAATTTAAGCTGAAATTTGAACCGTGAAGGAAAAATTTCACTTTCTAACGTTCAAACATCATAAGGCTCATCATTTCAAAATATCTATTTAATCTTGAAATGATTCCAAGGTCAGCCTTAATATCACCATGAGATGTCGTTTAAATTCCTTCAACTTTTGTTCTTAATATTTTTCTCGAATGCCTTTAGTTTCCGAGTTATTGACTGATTTTTACACTGGCTCAATTCAAAGTAAAATTTTCTTTTAATCCATTTCTACAGTAAAAAATGAGGTTTTTTAAAAAACTTGACTTTTAGGTGGCAGTTGTGTGTCTGCTTTTGAATGTCTAAACCGGTTTCCACGAAAATGCGATCCAGAAAAGATATTGATTAAAATTACTAACCCTTTATTTTCAGTATTATCATCATCATTATTATGAAATTTACAAGCCAAACAGCTTCCCTCCAGGGATTATTCACTCATACCAGGTATAATAAGACACCAAAAGTATGAAGCTCTGTGGGGACCCTTTCCATGTTATCGGGTCCTAGGTGGCGTGATTTTCTGCACTTCCTACAAAAACTTTCGGACGGTTCGCGCGGTTGCAAGGAGAACTACTTTCTCAATCGGCTTATAGAGATGCTAGCTAAGGCCCAGTCCCTTGATGTTCTGTAGGAGGTTCTTTAGTATCACTCCAGTTCGTGTAGACGTTGTTCATTGCCCACTGTCTGCAGATTTGCACCTCCACCTCTCTGTATTTGGCGATCTTCTCATTGTAATTTGGTCTTAAGTTGTTATTATTAGGTATAGCAATGTCAATCAGTGTAGTTTGCCTAGAAATTTTATCTGTTGGTATAATGTCTGGCCTATTATGAGCAACTGTTTGACCTGTTAGAACCGTTCGGTCCCAATATAACTTGAACTCGTTGTTTCCAAGAATAGGCTCTGGATTGTATTTCTAGTAAGACACTTTTCCTACCTGCAATAGTTTTGACTTATCCGCTAACTCTTGGTGGAGTATCTGAGTCGTGCCTTTCCTTATACTCGGTTGCGGCAAGCGCTTGACATCCTCCAGTTATGCCTCTGATGTTCGACAGCCATATCTACATTGGTCATTTTCTATTGAGGGATCTCTGATGATGAACTTCCGATAGTTCTTCATCGGAATAACTCGGTCTTGGATAGCTAACAAGAAGCCCTCCGTTTTCGGAAACATCTGTCCTAAATTCAACCAGTAGTTCGATGCTGAGTTGTCAACATTGTCTTGGATGATCTCATTTGGATGCCCTCCATGAAGTGGTTTCTGTAGCCAGGCTTGTAACTTCTTTTAGTCTGTTCGATGGTGAGCAGCAATATCCCGTTTCCTCAGCTTCATCAACATTATTACTATCATCTTTTTTGATATTATTTTCATCGTCGTTTGAAATAATATCGCATTAATTTTCAGTCACGTCGGTTGTGAATTCTTGGTGTCCATGACTGGATTATCACTTACAACGTCATCGTTATATCCTAGATCAAATTTTCGGATATATCGATATTTACATCAATTTGTTCGACATTCGAATAAACTTCGCCATTACAAGTAGAGCGAAACAATAGACAACTTAAGACATTTTTTTCGGCGAGTTCAAGCCTTTGTTTTACTACCTTTCTGTCGCTTGCAACTTATGTATTTCAATAACTCTTGCAGAATTAAGTCATCATTGTATAAATAGGTTGCAGCATGTTGTATCAGTGTCAATGAACTTTAGCAATTTCAAATTCACTAAGTGTGTTAAAAATATCGTTAATTGATTAAGTATTTATTATGCATAAAATATACGAAAATGCAGAAATTTATTTATTGCTAAGTTGAAACATAATTTGTTCAAGAAAATATATATTCCATTATTAATATTTAATGGAGATACCACAAATCAAAAAAAAAAAGAAGCAAAATGAAGGTTCTGCGACCAATATTCGCCGAGAAAATCCAAATTTAGAATCTCGTTTTCGACCGCGCTGTCGGCATCCCTCACCACCGTACGCACATTGAATCTCAGAAAAGCTGCAACTTTAAACTACTGTCACATCAACAATTTTCATATTACAGAGTGGAAAACTTTCGCATATGATTGGTTAAGCAATACTCTGTGAAGCCCTGCTAAAATAATTCCTTAATGTTAATAAACAACGCCATAGCGATTAAAAAAAAAAAAGAAAAAATTTATCTCAGCTTCCATTGGTCGTAGAGAATTTTTTATTTTTAAAAAGCGCAAAGATATCAGCTATTACATCCAGCCATCGGCGTTTCGATATCGTTATTTTTCGAAGCGGTATTCTACTGGTTTAGAAAGAAAAAATTAACGCTAACTTTGTTGATCTATTTTAACAATTTAAAAACAATACTTCATTTCGTTCTTTTTTGATTTTACTAACATAAGCGTCAAAATTTGATTTACGCACCCCCAGATCGCCGTGGGTTTCTCGATCCCTGAGAATAAACAATTAAATACAATCGCAAAAGTTATAAACAAATTCGCTGTGCAAAAAGCTATTGAATATTTCTATCCGAAATTATGCATGTTTATTTTATGCCACAATAGGCTTCATTTGTTGCAGTATGAAATATATGTATGAAGTATATGCAATATGTTTTTATATTGTATATAAACAATTAAAAATACGGGCATTTTAACAGGTTTTTATGCAATAAATAATGAAGTAGTTATTTTTAAGGCACATAACTGTTGTCTGTACCTTTCTTCTAAAAGGCAATAGCTTTTTCTACAACTCACAAAAACTTTAATTATTTTTAAAAAATTTTCCCCAAAAAAAAAATTGTTGTCTATGAGACCATGAATTATCACCATCATTCTGAACATCCTCCCGTTGGCTAATATCTAGAAACACTTAATGTCAAAATCATCTCATTTCGAGGGTAATTCGATTAGTCCATTAAATACTTTTGAAATAGCGAGACGGTACACTCGCGTACAAATAGGTGACTTCAAACTAGATGGAAGAAATGGATAGACGTAAAGTAATATCTAAGGGCAATTACTTTCAACTATTACATGTCATGCTTAGTAGCACAACTGCCTCTATATGTAGTTCTGTCTTACAAATAATCGAGTGGACCAATATACCTGCAAGGTACCATGTAACTACCTTCTAGGGCTGTTCTATATATCGATATGTTGAAATGCCCATATTCTTCCTTTAAATTGCGACTATTTTGTTTTACAACTATTAAGAGTTTTGCCCTCTATTTTTCAATACGATATATACTTAAAGAAGTCTATATCAAAGTCCGAGTATTGGTATCCATATATTCTAATAAAAAAATATATCGCTCTTTATCATGCAATACTGGGTCATTAATTTCTGTCTGAAATTGGTTGGTTTCAGAAGTAGTTTTTGTTTTGTTGTTTTTCATTCGTTAAAAATATAAATAAGTATAACGAAAATATATTTTAATTTTCATTACTGATACCCACAAAAAATATAAAAATAATGAAAGGAAGGTTTTTTTATTAATTACACAATAAATCATAAAATTCTATGTGGAATATTTTTTTAGGGTAAATAGAAGTAATTTATTAAAAAAAATTATAAGTAGAACAACAATATTTAATAAACTCTAATACTTACTTTCTTTATATTGGAGCACGTTTTCATGTTTTTCGTGAATTACTACGCAGCGATAGCATATCCTTTTACTGAAACAAAAAAAGACATATTTTAGTTAAATATTTAATTACAATAAAACTTTTCCACTCAGGTAAATTGCCCGTCCGCATTTAGAGGCAGAAAGTTTTAATAGGTAAGACATTATTACAAAAATATTGGCTTGGGAATCCGGAAAAAGTAAAAAAACTGTAATAAAATAAGGCTCCAGGAAAAGCCAAAACATATAAAAAACGAGTATTTTGCATTTGCCTTTAGCACTGCCTCTTTCTTTTCGTTTATATTTAGATCGATACCATATTTTCTTACAAATATATTAATTGCTTATACCTATTAATAAAACTCTTAAAAGTAACTTGATCTAATTACTATTTTATATCACTTTTTTTCGACATTAACATAAAATACTAGAAAGTGCTCAAATGAATATAAGAAAGAGTATAGATATAGGGCAATGTACAATAAAAGAAGCAACTAAGAATAACAATAGCATGTACTTAACAACTACAGGAAAACATCGATACTTTCGAAATTTATGTAAAGGGTGTTTTTTATAGAGGTATAGAACTTTAAGTTGGCAACACTTTTTTAACTGGCGGCCATTTTGTTCGCTATCGAGTGATTTATGTTTAGTTTGGTTTGGCATTTCAACATGAATAGACTGACGCCTGAACAACGCTTCCAAATTGTGCAAATTTATTTTGAAAATCATGGTTCTGTTCGAAATACATATCGCGCACTACGTCCATTTTACGGTCAACATAATCGTCCATCAGAGCAATTAATTCGATTAACTATGGAACGTTTTCGCACCACGTTTACTCGAAATGATAATACGCATTCACGAGACGTCGTACAGTGCGTACAGAAGAAGTCATTGCTGCTGTACAGCGTAGCGTAGAGGAAGACCCGAATCAGTCTATCCGCCATCGTGCACAGGAATTGGATATGTGTCCATTCACTTTATGGAAGATTTTACGGAAAGATCTTGGTTTGCGTGCTTACAAAATCCAACTCGTGTAAGAATTGAAGCCACATGATCACCTAGCAAGGCGTAGATTCGATGAATGGGCCCAAAACAAGATTGCCGTTGATCCCGATTTTCATAAGCGATGTTTAGCGATGAAGCTCACTTCTGTTTGAGTGGATACGTCAATAAACAAAACTACCGTATTTAGAGTGATGATAATTCTCAAGTGTTGTATGTTGAGATACCGTCACATCCAGAAAAACTGACTATTTGGTGTGCTTTATGGGCTGGTGGAATCATTGGTCCGTACTTCTTTAAAAACGATGCTGGTCAGAACGTTACAGTCAATGGTGACCGCTACAGAGCCATGATTACTGACTTTTTCGTTCATCAATTGAACAACCATGATGTGCAGGAGCTGTGGTTTCAACAAGACGGCACAACATGTCACACAGCTCGTGCCACAATTGATTTATTGAAGGAAACGTTTGGTAACCGCATAGTTTCACGTTTCGGATCCGTGAATTGGCCTCCAAGATCCTGCGACTTAAAGCCGCTAGACTATTTTCTGTGGGGGATATGTGAAGTCACTAGTCTACACTGATAAACCCGAAACGATTGATTACTTGGAGGACAACATTCGCCGCGTTATTGCCGATATACGGCAACAAATGTTGGAAAAAGTCATCGAAAATTGGACCTCCAGATAAGACTACGTCCGAGCCAGCCGTGGCGGTCATATGCCAGAAGCCATATTTAAATTATAATATATATATTATTTATTTTAATAATTTCGTACCTCTCCGGGGTATATTCAGATGTTCGTTTGTTCTGTTTAAGATAACACTCCGGCATCAAATTTCTGCGGGTAATATCCTGCCGACATTTTATGATATTGGGATTTTAAGTAGACAGTTGTTTTCTGTGCATTTTGCTCTCGGTTCGTTACAGCTCCACTGATGAGACCATTAAGTGGTCGAAAGTAGTATGGAGAAAGAACCAGAATGGAATTCGCAGAGAATATACCGTCTGTCCCCTTTCTTAACGGTCATAAGGAGAATTAAATATATTTTCCAAATATATAGATCGTGAAATTATTTATTTTTGATAATTTCCTACCGCTCCGAGATATATTCAGCAGTTCGTTTGTAGTGTTTAAGGGTGTTTTTGGGGCCATACGTAACGAATCTGAAATTATTTTTAAAAAATTGAATATGGTATATCCTATATGTAGGACAAAAAATAAATTTTGTCCGATTTTTTTCAAAATTGATATGGACGCGCTCTTGGGATCGCCCATTACGAATCTGACATTATTCAAAAAAGAAAATAAATATGACGGATCCAAGATGGCGGATTAAAGGTTCTACATCTCTCGATTTTGTCTAAAATCAATATTGGGGGATTTTTCTTAGTATTAATTACGAATTTACAAAATTTTTTGAAGAACTCAATCTGGCGGATTCAATAGGGCATCCTAAAAATTTTACATTTGAGGGCGTAAGTTAGGAATTTAAGTGTATCTTTTTTAGGATTCAATATGGCGGACTAAAATTTTACATTTTTCGATTTTGTTTAAATGTGGGACTGAATCGTTTTTAAGGATGTAAATAGCGAATATAAAATTATTTTAAGAAAATCTAATATATCAGAGGCAATATAACGGTCTAGAAATTTTGGAATATCTGCATTTCATCTAAAATTGGTACTAGGGGGCTTTGAAGGGTATAGATTTAGATTACATCAAGACGTTAAAATTATTTTTTTGAAATTTCATATGACGAATCCAATATAGTGAGTTCAAAATTTTACCTTATTCACATTTTATGAAATTTGGTATTAAGGTGTTTTTGGGGTTGTGTATTACGAATATGATGTTAATTTTTTACAATATTAGGTTGACAGGATATAATATGAGGGAGTGAAAATTTTACGTTTTCTGATTTTACCTAAAATTAATATTGTGGGGATCTTGAAGAGTATACAAACTCAATGTGCAGTATAAAATATTGAAGAAATTTACGTCTCAAGTTTTTTAAATATCGATAGTGGATGGTTTTGGGGCCTATATTACCAATCCAAAATTAATTTAAAATTTAAGATAGTGGAATTACTATGACAGACTAAATGTTTTTTTGATACAATTTCATTGGTATTTGTAGAACTCTAAGAATCAAAGAATTTTTAGTGGTTCATTTTAGGGTGATTACAACTTTGGACAAAATGGGTACTTTCTTGTTACCTTGGAGTCATTGTGAGATACACTAATCTCGATTAGTACTTGGTACAAATAATTTATGGATATCATAATGAACTTAAAACTGAAAATCGAAAAATAAAATTTTTATAAAAAAAATTGAACTGACTTCTAAAAGTGCGCTAAAAAGTGAAAAATAACCATAAATTTTAATATGAAATTGAAATTTTTGAAGTCAGCGCCAAATTATTTTTACATGGAACAAATAACTACTAATATATACAAATTATGATAAGAAAGCAATTACAAATAAAGTATTGTTAATCTGTTTATGCGAATCCCATTTTCTCAGGTATTAGTTTGACGCCAAATTCAAAAAATCCAATTTCATATAGAAATTTATAGTTATTTTTCACTTTTTTGCGCCCTTTTAGAAGTCGGTTCAATTTTTTTTATAAAGATTTTATTTAAAATTATTTTTACTTGAAGGCGGTTTTCACAAGTTCCGTCAATAGTAATTCATTATGTAGGTATTAACAATAACAACCTGATTTTTACCTATTTGTGTTTAGCATTACTAACTTTAGAATGTTTCGCCTAAAAACCGCTTTATCTCGAAAACCGCCCGTTTTATCAAACTAAATTAAGAGTACCTTTTTTAAGGAGTAATGACCAAAGTATTTAAAAAATCAGTTTTTAGCTCTGTAAAATGACAATTGTCAAAAATTAGGCTCAACGATTTTGGCTGCAAGTCCGTTCCTAACTTATCTGATGATCTAAAACATCTAGTGTAGTATGGTTTAATGAGTCTTTATGGCTTCTATAAAATATTAAAATTTCATTAAATAATACAAGTCGGTTCATAACTTAGAGCCGATAAGGTAAATCGCTGGACTCCTTTTAGGGCTCTGTATTTTCCTTAAGGGGCACTATAGGAATTTTTTTCCATGACATAGTAGGGTTATTTTGACTGTATGTTCCCGAGAAATTCGGAGGTACTTGCCGGACACACACCCTGTATACAAGGTGGTAAATTTCTTAAAACTAACTCTAATTTAAGAAATAAATAAATACTGACTATACCATGAGAACTGTACAAGATATACAAGTCTTCTTACACTATGTATAGTTTCTGAGAAATAAAGACATATTTCGCCCTATTTATTAATTGCTTCACATAAACAAAATTAAATTTACAATACCTGTAAATGAATCTCCGCTATAACGTTAGTTTAAAAATGTAAAGATTTAAAGAATATATCTAAACCCCTAAAAATGGAACACGCCTCCCAAATTTTAAAAAATGTATATGATAGCCAAACTCTTGTAATATATATGTACACGGACGAGCAAAAAATTATATGTCCATTAAATCAGCTAGGTTCGTGAATGTGCTAAGCTGCTTAAAGTTAACAATATATAAGATATAGATATTCAAATGTATCTACCATTTATTCAAAACTTCGATCAATTCAATAATAATTAAAAAAAAAACTCTCCCTTATTCTCTATTTCATAATTCCAAATATCTAACTAGCTTATCACGCGTATTAAATATATATATATATATATATATATATATATATATATATATATATATATATATATATATATATTTCTTTGGTATTATCAGGGTAAAATAGCAGAGAAGAAACAATCCTTTATAAAAAAAGACACATTTATTTTAAGATAAACCGAAGATATCTAGTATAACATACATTGGTTAAACTATACAATAGCGTACGTGCATCAGTTAGCACGTAGGCATTAAACAATAAAATATGTCAGGATGATTATGTCTCGAAGATATTATCCTGTTATAATACGAACACCTGAATTTCATTAGATTAAATTTTACTCCGGGCAATGCAAATTAACCAATATTTGGATCATTTGTAGACATGATAGGCACAGTTATTTGAGATAATGATTATGTCTCCCCCTTTATTTTGATAAAAATATAGACATATTACCTGTTTTAGTTTACACAATGTGATTAACGAAGATTTCTTCAGAAATAATGGGTTATTCTCAATCCTATAAGAAATATAAACATAAAAAAAATATGATTTTTTATAATAGAATGTTCACGTACCAACATTTTGTCCAAAAACGGTATAAATTTCTAATATTAAACTAAATTTAAGTCAAATATACTTTCAAGAAAGGTGCCTAAAATGTCCGGTTCGGATTTTAATAAAACTTTAATATCGTGTTGAAGAACCTTTTCTTTCAGATCATAGAATAACAGTATTCAGTATAGAAACCGATCCTCCTGACTCAGTCGTCAGAAGGAATCCTAGGAAAACAGAAAGGGAAAAATACAGTACCAATATTGCCAGACCAGAAGATACTCTAAGCTTCATCTGGAGCAGGAAAATGACCTGAAAGAAATAAATGAGACAATACTCGAACCTTACGAATCGAGTCGCCCCTTACAAAGGAGCAAAAGTTGTAGGAATGCGTCTTGGTGGAATGATCATCTAAGATCTGAAACGCGCAAACTTTTCAATGGGGTTGAGCGTGAGAGAGAATTCTGGCAGAACGACACTCAGAAAGTCACAATCTACAACAAAGAAATTAGAAAAGCTAAAAGAAACAGCTTCAAGAAATTCTGTGATGACATTCAGTCCACACCTGCTGCAGAAAAACTACACAAAGTCATGGCAAAGAGTAGAGTTGACACAGCAACGACACTCAATAAGCCAGAAGGCAGCTTCCTGGAGAGCGAAGAGGAAAGAACATTACTCTTACTTAACACTTACTTCCCTGGGAGCAAGCCTAGCACCGTGTCTGATGTAATAGAACACTACGAAAGACCCGCTAAAGAAACTATAGCAATGGCCGGGCACATATGCAGTAGCGGTCGTCTGAAATGATCAATGAACACCTTTCGACCAATTAAAACCCCAGGAGTCGATAGAGTAATCCCGGCCCTTCTTCAATAAGAATACGAAGAAATTTTAGCACATATTGTGCCAAAGTAGCTTGGAATTGGGCTACATACCAGAAATAAGGACTAGGTCACGTTCACACTGAAAATCCGAAATATCTAACTGATCAGCCTCGCATCATTTATTTTAAAAGCGATGGAGAAAGCTGTTGATAACTACATCAGAATAGAAATTTTTGTATAGATACCCTCACGACCATACGTGTCAAGTGGACAAGTCTAAGAAAACTGCACTGATACAATTAACAGACGAGATTCAAAACGCTCTGAACAGTAAAGAAACCGTAATATGTGTTTTTTTAATATAGAAGAGGCTTTTGACAACACTACTTGGAGCAGTCAAAAGAGCACTTGATGACGGGGGAGTAGACGGAATGATATCCAAATAGATGCCGTGACTTCTCTTCACCAGAACAGTAGAGATAGAAATAGGACAGGACTCTATTGCCCGCTGTGCTACCAGGGGATGCCTTCAGGGGGACTAGCTTCTCCACTTATGTGGAGCCTAATTATAGATCGACTCCTCTGTGATCTTAAACATAAACACACTAAGAACTAATATCAGATGATTGAACTAAATGTCAACCTTACCAAAATCACCCCTCAACCTGAAAACCATTAAGACGGATGGGAATGTTATTAAGTGGAAGTCAGAGTTTAAATATCTGGGTCTAACCCTAGATTATAAGCTTTTCTGGAATAAGCACGAAAAAGAAGTAATCAACATTGCTACAAAAGCTCAATGTTCTGTAGGAACTTTGCAAGAAACAGCTCGGGGACACACCTAAAAATCTTGCACTGAATGTACATTGCAATAGTGAGACGAATTATCACATATGGGGCAGTGAGCTGGAGAAAACCTACCTAACAGCCGACATGGATGTAATCTTAAACCTTGCAACTCCATATATACTTGTGGAGAGGATAGCGAAGAAGATAACATATAAAATGATGAGAGAAAAAGTCATAAAACGAAAGCCTAATGTTTTATCCAGAAATCAACAAAACTGAGACATGCCCCTAGATGAAATGAGAAAGAAGTTCAACTTTGTGAAACACTTCAACACAAAGTTGAAGCGCAAAAGTGAATGGGGCAAGAAAACCATTGAAAAATTAACAAAAGTTCCATTAAATGGTATTCTGATGGTTTCAAAATAACAGAGGGAACTGGTAAAGGATTGTATGGACCCAGAACTAGACACCATGGAAGCTTGGGTAAGTTACAAAACATCTTCCAGGCGGAAATGCACGCCATTAAGAAATGAATTCTATTCAGTAAAGAGAAAAATTATCACGGACAGATTATTATCATGCCGGATAGTCAAGCAGCCATCAATGCTCAAGCAATTAGCTCCAATGTAATCTCGAAATGCCTAGAGGAACTAAATGAATTAGGTAAGAATAATAAGGATATGGATACCGGGACACATCGGGGTGGAAGAGAATGAAATAGCAGACAAGCTTGCGAGGTTATGGGTTGGGACACTATTTCCGGGGCCTGAATTTTTCTCTGGAATTAGTACTAGTATAATACTGGGAGAACTGAAAAGAGAGGAAGAGAGCTACATTTTTCACTCCCTTAATATTTTGTTAGTAACTCTTGGCAAGCTTGATGTAACTGAAAGTATTTGAAATTAAATTCCCAGCAAATGACTTGTATAGGCCACCAAAATATCAATTGAACGTTATTAACAAGATCATGATGAGCACCATAAATAGTTTTAGCCATCTTTGCGAATTTCGTCAATTTCCTGCAACATTCGGAAAAAAAATTCAGTCATTATATCAGCTGTTAAAAAAATAACTATTGTAAGATATACGTTAATTTCTATTTAAAAATTCATTATTAATGGTCTTTTCAGCCTAGTTTTGCCTTGTGTGAGTATTTTATCAATTTCTGCAACAAGCAGAAAAAAAGACGTTACGCCAATTATTGATACTGTGTTATTCATGTAAAAAATTGATGTTACCAAAAGATAAAAGTTAGATATACAAGGTTTGTTCCAAAAATATCGAGCCTACCTTCATGTCTCCGTATTGGTATTATTTTTTATCATCCGGTGAGTGACATCCTTCAAAGTAGTCCCCATTTAATTGAATAACACGCTCCCAGCGGTGTTTCCACTTCCTGAAGCAGTCCTGGAAGACAGTTTTCGGAGTTGCCTTCAGTACATTCGCCGCATTAGTTTCAACCGTCTCTTTGCCATCGAACCGGAATCCTTTTAGTGGCATTTTTAATTTGGAAAAGGGCCAAAAATCGCAGGAAGCTACGTCGGGACTGTACGGAGGCTGGCGAAGCTGTACGACTTGGTGCTTTGTTAAATATTACTGCACAAGGTTCAATGAATGCTCTCGTGGCGAAGCAGCCAATCACCGCTTGTCCAAAGTCCAAATACTTCAACGTAGTATTTTTTAGTGATCATGTAATCTCTCGGAGAATATTCGTAGGGCACAACACCTTCATAATCAAAAAAAAATAGTCAACATTTTCTTTATTTTGCTCCGACTTTGTCGTGCTATTTTTGGTCTTGGCCATTCAGAATGCTTCCACTGTGAAAACTGTCGCTTTGTTTCTGGATCATAGCCGTAAATCCATGATTCGTCACCAGTAATAATCTTCTTCAGTACATTTTTATCATTAGAAACCATTTTCAAGTGGTTTTGAGTGATTTCAAAGCGATTCTTCTGCTCTGCCGTTAGCAATTTTGGAACGAATTTCGCACACACGCGAGCCATTGTCAAATACTCGGATAAAATTCTCCAAACAGTAGTTTTCGGTATTCCAAGATCACTTTCTAGTTCGCGTACAGTTAACCGACGATATGCTTCAGTTGCAAGTCGCCCACGCTCGACATTTACTGGTGTCGGCTCGAAGGTCGTCCAGAGCGAGAATTCCTGTCAAATGACGTGCAGCCATCTTTAAGCCGCCTGTATCACTGTTTTATTCTTGCTTTACTCATACACTTCTCTCATGCCTTATTCATCATATTAAGTGTTTCTGAGCAAGTTTTTTCAAGATTAAAGCAAAACTTGATGCAAATTCGTTGATCTATTTTTTACGTCATTTTTTACAATAACAAAATGCGACATACGAAAAAAAGGCACTGTAAACAAACGCACACCGTTTACGAACTAACACGTCCTGTAGGTAACTGCGAACACCAACGAGTTGGTGAAGACTTATTGGTGACGCCCATGCCCCACAAAGGTCGCTCGCAAGTTTTGACGCGGAGATATGAATGCAGGATCGATACTTTCGGGACAAACCTCGTACGTCAATTACTTTCTAAGAAATAATTGTCGCTAGTACTTTCACAGACTGGTTTTCGCCATCTTTGCGAAATTCGTCAATTTTCTGCAACATTCAAACAAAAATTAAGTAAGGCATTACGTTAATTAATGAAATCGTTCAACAATTTCGTTAAGGCATACGTCAACTACTTTTAAGGATTCATTGTTACTAGTCTTTTAAGTCTGGTTTTCGTCTTTTTTGCGTATTTTGTCAATTTCTGCGACAACCATAAAATATCTTAGTTCAGTACCAAAATTGCAATTTTTACGTAACAAGACTGTCATTTGCTAAAAGTTTGATGTAACGAAAAATGAAAAGTAAGACATACGTCAATTTATCAGGAAATCATTCTCGCCTATATTTTCAGTCTTATTTTATTTATTTTTGCGAATGTCGTTAATTTCTTTAACAAAATCATTATCACTATTTCCACTGATCTTTATGTTATTGCAAACCTCACGTTCAATATCTTAACCTATCTTCGAGAATAAGAAATCGAATATTGTATTCCTCTTTATGGTTAAACGAAGAAAAATACTTATTACTTCTATTAATTTCTCTCAAAATTGGTAACTGATATTCGTTTAATATTCACGAATATGTTTATAAATATTATACATTGTATCTGTTATACAATTCCCTCCAATCGAGTTTTATTCATAGTCAAAGTATCAATTAACCTTTAGAAACTTTATGAACACCTCATTTCGAAAGCTATTAAATACTTATTATTTAACTACTATAAACTCTCAAAGTTTATGACTGCTTTAGAAGCAACTAATTTGCTACTTAATATTCCTCAAATAGCTTTAAGCTCAATATTATAATAAGTAACTTTGGTAACTATACTTATACTATACGCTAAATATTGACATAAAAATTTACTTCCAATTGTCAGTTAAACTCTACATATTTAAATATTCTTCGTAGGTTGGGGAATATGATTTTGCACTTCTTTAAGCAATTAAAAATAACATAGTGGATTCATTTACCACATTTACAAGACTTTCTATTCTTGGTGATGTTTACTAAATGCTTTCAATAAAGCTTCAGTTGTAACCACGAACTTGACATAAAACTAGACTGCTCGTGCATAATGCCTCCATTATATTAAAAATGACCCTACCATGTTCCGTGCCATTACTTGCAAATAATTGGTTTGGCAACAATGAATTCCCTACATTTTTATTATATTGGTGAAAGTGTATTTTTGACATTGACTGAATACTTTTAATTTTGACAATAATTTATTTTTGATTTTGCTGTTTTATGCATTTTATCATATTTTATGTAACGTTTTACTGAAAATTTCAAACAAGAACGAATTTTAAAATTTTTTTGGTATTTTAAAAAATGTGATTCTTCATCTTAAGACGTGCAAATACCTCATCTGGTAAATTGGAATTTATTTAATTGGTAAGTTATAAAGCAATCAATAATAATTATTTAAAATTTAACCTTAGAATCAAATCGTTAATCTAAGGGTAACAAGTTTGATCTTATGGATATGATGTATGATAATTTTTAAATGCTATCAATATTTTAGTTTTCTAAAAGAAAAGAAACTTCAAATTCAAGGGCTGAAGCAAATTGGTCATGATCATAATTCTTTTATACACTAGATGAGTATTTCTGTTCAGAGCATTTTTCTGGAAATAGTTTTATACAAGAAGATGATCAAAAAGTTTGTGCTGTGCTTCTTACAAATAAACTGCCTGAAAAAAGGTATAAAACCCTGTTTGATGTAAACATCTTGAAGCAACTAAACTTGGACTTAATAACATATACTGGCTCTACAAAAAAAGTCCTGAATTAGGTGTGCATTAACCAACAATATTATCGTTTTACTATAAGGTTAATGTTCCACTGACGTATAAATCTGAGCATCGAAACTGTTATGCTGTTAAAATTTTAAATGATTATACGTTTGAAAACCAATATGCCATATTAAAATAGAAATAAATGATTGCATATATATATATATATATATATATATATATATATATATATATATATATATATATATATATATATGTTTATGCTGCTTTCACGGATTCCTCCGTGTGAGATGCAATAGCAGTGGATATATCCACATTATGCCGTTGTAGTGCTGAAATCACATTCAGCAAACGTACAACTATATGCAACTCCGTGTATTAATGAAGTAAATTGCGATCAACAAATGCAAACTTCATTCCAATCATATCCTTTCCGTGTTAGAGGTTGCACAGTTTGAATAAATTGCGATAAAACACAATCCATCCCATTCCACCACCATCGAGATGATGTCCCACCTGTACCACCATACCGAGAAGAAAGTCAAAACTTACCCTCCCCGTCACAGTGATACGGCAAAGGTACATGTTTCGTCTCTACTAGACACATCAGGGTACCAACATGCACCTGTCTGTGCAAAGGACAAATCGGAAGGAAGCATGCAGCATTGAACGCGGCTTCGCCGACCTCCCGCCGGATGGCGTACATATGTTTATGCAGATTTCACGGATTCCTCCGTGTGAGATGTAATAGCAGTGGATATATATACAACGGCAACAAGTAATTTATCGCAATCGTAACGTACAATAATCCATGTTGAATGCAACGTTTATTATACGTAATGAAATTTCCAGATTTTAGGAAAAACTGCCAATTGGATTACAAACATAATTTTACATGCAATCCACATTAAAATTAACTTTCAATAATATACGCCTATTTAAATCAACTCAGTCAATTTTTCGAACATTTTCGAAAAAAAAATTCTCACCCGGGCGAAGCCACGTAAAACAGCTAGTAATTTAATATTTATAATTTACCTTCGTCTAGAATTAAATTAAGGCGGCGATAAATTTCATCACGACGAATTTCTGCACCTTGTTTAATTTTACTTCGTCCATTGGGGATGCTTGTTACACATAGATTAGGTATAGATTTTTGGCATATGATGTATTCGTCACGATTTAATATTTTACTTTTCCCGCACGTACTCATATTTTGAATAAGTACCATAATCATTGTAAACTAAAAATATTTAAATAAACTGAAAATGTAATGCTATCTTCAGCGCAGAAATTCAGTTGTTCTTAAAATATAATGGAAATCTGTTATGCAAATTTTAATACATAGTACCTACATACCTTGCTCATATTACAAACAAGTTGAAACACGATAGCTACAAGCAGTATCTTGAGCGAGTTTTATTTATTTGAATCGTTTTAATAATAAAAATATCCTTAATATTATTGTTAGATGCTTACTTGAAAATTTTACTCTTTAATATGTATCAAAATCAATCGTCTGTTAATTAAATAATAATTGATACAATTAATATAATTATAATAGATACTACATATTTTTCTATTTAACTCAACTCGTAGGAATAAATACTACTATTAGCTTATTTTATCTGGCGTTTGCATTGATAATAAAATAGAAAATTTAAAAAGGTAAGATAAAATGATAGCAATGATAGAAGTTACAGCTTCTTCCGCGTAACCAACCCACGCGGCCAAGCGTTCACTTAAATGCCCATATCTTAAAAAAATTGGTTTAGGTATATTTAGAAAGTCGCAAAATAACTTCTAATCAAAAAGCACCTGTAATTCTTCAACAAAACGAAAACGGTTCAATTATTCATTGATATTCATTTTATTTCCTTCAAAGTAATCTCCATCGCAAGCAATATACATATTCCAACGCTTCCTCCAATCTTGAAAACACTTTCCATAAGTCGATTTTGGAATCGCTTTCAACTCCTTCTGCGAATTCTCCTTTACCGCCTCAATAATCTCAAAACGCTTTTCGCTAAGTGATAACTCCAGTCGTGGGAAAAGTCACAAGGAACCATGTCAGGTGAATACGAAGCTTTTGTCAACTAGTCAAGATGAGATGTGTGAGCCGGTGCGTTGCCGTGGTAAGAAAAACCATGAGTTGTTTCTCCACAATTCTGATGACAAACATTTTCCCTCAATAGTCCTTATTTAATGCTTGACCTGGCGAAAGAAATTCGAAATAGACCACACCACGGCAATAAGAATAACGGTCAATAAAACCGTGATTTTGAATCGACTCTGTCGTGTTTTTTTGATTTTGGCTTATCTGAGAAGCGCCATTTCTTAACTTTTTCAATGTTTTCGTCAGTTATATTGATGAATGGACGATCATATTGGGGCAAATTATAAGCCTTTGCAAGGATCGTTGAAACTTTTTGTACCACTCGTAGACTCGTAGCCTTGTGTTTTCGACAGTATCGAGTCCCCGTAGAGGACCGCTTCCGCCATAATATTTTGTTAGAAACACAAAATTTTAGACAAACTCTTTGCTCAACTAAATTCGACATTGTGAAATTCGCAAAACACAGTGAACACTATTTACAAAGCCCTCACGCACAAACTCCCGAAAGATATTTGAGCACCAGATGACAAATGTATCAACCCAAAAAAAAAATGATTTTGACAATATCTCAAGCGCGGTTTGTTTGAATGGGAAATTCCAAGTACTTTTTGATCAGAAAGTAATTGTCTTGAATTAAAAAATACTGTTATCAATCATGAAGAATATTATCCAATTGCATTTTAGCTTAAAATGCCTATAAATAAATTATTCAGCGTTTTTTAAATGAAAATTTCAACTTTAAACCAATGTAACTTTGTTATAAGCAATAGAAACATTACTTATAAAGTCTCATTTTGAAGCTGATAACTCCACTTCTCAAACAAGCGTAGAGCTTATATCAATGATCAAAAGTCAAGTTATACGTGAAAAGGCTTGAACATATCATATTTTCAATTTTTTTAAAAGTAGTTCTGCAATAACTTTGGTTCTAATTAATATTTTTTGATAAACCTTGAACGAAGTTATTTGTATTTAATTTAGTTATCGATTTGCATTGATTTTATATTGATACCTATCATGGATAATTTTTAACGGTGTTTTAAACAATTAAATGGTTAATGTTAAATAATCTGACCACTTGACGAAAAAACAAGTTTCATATTCGGATTCAGCGGGAAAAGATAAATCGAAAACACCTACTTAATTTTGGTGACCTAAAAGGGCCACGAAAACTCCCGCAGCTGCCAGACTATTGATAAAATTTGAAATTTTAGATACATTGCTGTTGACCGTTTAACGAATGTGTGTAATAAATAGATGTGATACACAATATTAGAAGGTTAAAGGTCGACCAAAAGAATTAACTATTATTTATTAATTTATTTTCTTACCAATCTTTTACGGTTCAATAACGACAACGAGGCATTTCATTTAAAAAAATATGCTTATTTATATCAAATATATTGAAAGTATAAGGAGAAAATGTTAAATATTATTATTATTATATTTCAGCAATAAAAACTATTAATACACCTCTTCTCTTGCATCAGATGTCAGTAACTAATGTATCCTTATGCAGAAATTTACATGGTTAAATTTTCCGATATTTAATGCTTTAACAAAAAAGTAATTTTGCATTCTTTAAGTTCAACTGCACTTTTACATTAAACTTTGTATTGTAGAAATATTCCTACGTTTGGTGAATTAAAAGAGAGAATTGAACAGATTAAATAGTTTCAGCAAGAGCTATTTTAATTTCAGGACAAACGAGAAACAGAATTTCTTTGTTTATGTGGATGTTTTACACAGATACGTTTTAAATCGATTTTAATTTGTATTTTGATAAAAATACTCTTGTTATCAAATAGTTATATATTTCTGTATATTAGCAATTTTCCACTTAATTCTTTTCAATTAAAGTGCGATATATTTGATTCTTGCATGCTGTTCCTTCGTGTATTTGTTGTTTTGTTTTTCGATTTGTTATTACTGTTTTCCGTGTAGCGGGGATATTTAAAGCATCCCGCTTTTTCGATTTGTTGGACCTCTCTTATAACGCGTACCTTGTAGTTTTGTACTGGTGCTATTCCTTTTGTTTTTTCGAAATCTGTGGTATGTCCGGTTGTTTGGTGATATTGAAATAGAGCTGAGGTTGTCTGTTTATTTTTGAGACTGTTTTTATGTTCCTGAATTTTTGCTGATATGCAGCTGTTTGTTTGTCCTATATATGTTTGATGGAAATCTGCAGATGGAATGCTGAAACTCCATGATTTTAAAGATTGATCTTACTTTTGGAATTTCCCAAGATGTTGGCTATTGTGTTTTGTGGTTTGAATATGGACTCTATGTTGTGTTTTCATAAGATTCTGTCAACTCTGTCCGTTATTCCTTTTATGTATGAGATTATGGCTTTGTTCCTTGTTTGATCTTGGACTCTGGTTTTTGTTGCGGTCTTCTCTTGTCTTTTTATGGTTTCCTTTATATCTAATTATAAAAACCATTCCGTTCTAGAGCTGCTGAGATGTATTTCATTTCGTCTTGTTTTCTGTCAAGTTCTGTTAGGCAGAGAGATCTTGATACTAATGTGTTTTCTACTGCCTGTTTCTGAGAGGGATGGTGATGTGGTTCTGTATTGAGATATCGGTCAATATGTATGGGTTTCCGATATACGGTAAAACATGCGGTGTTCTTCGGTTTCCTAGTTAATAACAGGTCCAAAAAGAAGTTTCTTATCTTGCTCGATTTCTAGCGTGAATTGAATTCTATGGTGGATATTGTTTAGGTGTATAAGGACATCATATAGGTGTTCATATTATAAATATATCATCCACATAGCGTTTCCAAAATTTAGGTTTGTAAAGGTGCCTTTTGCAGTGCCTCTTTTTCGAAATATATCATAAAAAATCAGCCATAACTGGGAAAGTGAGGATCCCATAGGTGCGCCATCTGTTTGTTTGTATATATACCAAACCATATATATGTACATACATATATATATATATATATATATATATATATATATATATATATATATATATATATATATATATATATATATATATATATGTTATACCGGATATTTTCACGGGTGTGATGTGTAATCGAAGTTTTTCGGGTATCCCGTGTATATGCTGAGTCCCTCTCAGGACCGTAGGGCAGCTGATGTTTCGGTGAAATCTCATTCACCGTTTTCAACGCTCACTGTACGACGTCTGTGAGCAGACTGACGCTTGCGACTCGGGTGCTGTCGGTCCCGTGTGTATGTGGGGAATGCTCGTTGTCCGGATGGTTCCGGCTAATAAGGTTTCGAGATCTGCTGCATGTCATCAGCCTTGCTGCCAGTGTTTAGCAAATATATATGTATATATATATATCTATATATATATATATATATGAAGTGAAATGCGAATAGTAATATGTCCACTGCTATTGCATCTCACACGGAGGAATCCGTGAAAGCCGCATAAACATATATACGACATCCGGCCGGAGGTCGGCGAAGCCGCGTTTAGTATTTGCATGCTTCCTTCCGATCTGTCCTTTGCACAGTCAGGTGCATGTCGGTACCCTGAAGAGTCTGGTAGAGACGATACATGTACCTCTGCCGTATCACTGTGGCGGGGAGGGTAAGTTTTGACTTTCTTCTCGGTATGGTGGTACAGGTAGGCCATCATCTCGATGGTGGTGAAATAGGATGAATTGCGTTCCATAACAATTTATTCTCACTGTGCAACCTCTAACACAGAAAGGATATGATGGAGAGAAGTTTGCATTTACTGTTCGCATTTTACTTCATTCATATACGGAGTTGCATATAGTTGTATGTTTGCTGAATGTGATTTCAGCACTACAACGGCATAATGTTGATATATCCACTGCTATTGCATCTCACACGGAGGAATCCATGAAGCATTCAATATTAAATGAATGGATACTTCTTTGGAAATACTCTCGGATTCGTCAAATTTTATTTTTAGTTTGGAGCTTTTTGCGTGATACTGAAATATACAGAGTAATTCAAGAAGAAGCTAAGAAGTTACCGATATTTTTTTTTTAATTGTAAACCCTATTTCTTATTTCAGAATCAGAAAAGGCCTATTTTTTTACGTACTGCAAGGTAAATATCAATGTTGGTTACATAAAGAAATTGTTAAGAGAAATGGCCAAATAAATTTAATATATAAAAAACAAATCTGGTACCATATAAATTAAATGTTCAAACTGGGCCCTCACTAGCGCGAAATATTTAAAGTTTCTTCAAAAGAATCTCATTATTGCACTAATAACTTTATATTCAGGCCAATAAGAAACTGATATGTTCCAGCGTGATCTTTTTTTTTACGAACAAGATGGAGCATCGCCCCACTATGCTGTCCCTGCTCATGCTTACTGAGATGAGCTTTTTCCGAATAGTTGATTAGGCAGGAGAGGGACAATTGAATGGCAAGCTAGATCGCCAAATTTTACCCCCGATGATTATTTCTTGTAGAGATACTTAAAAACTAAAGTATACTTGACCCAGCCCGACAGCTTGAAAATCCTAAAAATTCGAATACATCGAAGGGTACGAAACACAACGGCAGATGTCATCGACAATGTTAAAATAGAATTTAAGCATCGTACATACAGTAATTTCTCTTGAGAATTTCCTTATGTAACGAATATCGATATTTACCTTGCCATATGTAAAATAATGTGGCTTTTCTGATACTGAAATTAAAAATTGGGTATAAACCAGGCAGTGCTTTAAAAAGCATTTTGTTGTAATGACATATTTGTTAATTCGCAAGCACACAATTTTTTCAGGGTCTTTGGACACAACAAGGAGTACTGCAATCCTGTAACACTCTGCATTTGACCAGTCACAATGATAATGTTCCACCAATCAATTAGCATATATCAGAAGCAAGAAATCTTCGTAAAAGCAAATTTAAAGAGTTTTTTAACCATGAAATTCTTTACCAATTTACGTTAGAAAATCAAGATTTGCTCTAACTATTCTAGTTCAGTTTGGACATATGCATACGTATAATATTAATGGTTTTCCTGCCATCTTTCTATTCTACTGCGGTTGCCTTAATTAAACATAATTTTTATTGATGACAAAATATAGTTTTTCGGCATTGTTGCGGAAAGAACTGCGGCAAATATTGTATTTGAAAATGCATCCGGAAATTATAATAAATAAAATATTAGTTTTTCAAATAGTATTTATTTTTGTGTCGAATATTTTGTGTTAAAAAAATTATGCTTTAATTGTAAAATAAATTGTTTCTTTTATATTGAAATGGTTTGTTACAATAAAAATATGCATTCTTGTTATTTAGCTATTTATAAAACATTTAGTCAATACAAAAATATTGCCTTTGTTTTTGGTACTAAATGTAGTATAACAATGTTTTGCTCGAAAAATATATATATAAAATTGTTATATTTTCTACCTAATCAGTTTTAGTAAAATATTAGGAACTAGAATTTTAAAGACTCTATAATAATTATAGTTCCAATGTTTTCCAACAAGCTTGGTCCACCTGAGCCACCACACGCTACGTCATGTAAGAATTGATCTTGGTCGTCACTTAACATA
Source organism: Diaprepes abbreviatus (assembly GCA_034092305.1). Taxonomy (NCBI): domain Eukaryota; kingdom Metazoa; phylum Arthropoda; class Insecta; order Coleoptera; family Curculionidae; genus Diaprepes; species Diaprepes abbreviatus. The sequence continues at coordinate 96,077 of JASJET010000427.1, forward strand.
CAAAAAAATAAAATAAACTTGTTTGGTAATAAAATAAAAAAAAAATTAACCGAATTCGAAAATTTTTGAATGAAATTGAAATTTTAGAAATCGGTGCCAAACTAATACCAAACGGAATGTGACTCACATAGAAAAATGTTAAAAATTAAAAAATAATTTGTAATAGTTTTCTTACCGTAGCGAATATGTATTTCGTATTAGTAGTGATTTGTTTTATTTAGTGATAATTTGACACTGACTTTAAAAATGGCAATTTCATTTAAGTAAGTATTAAGCCAGGTTAGGGTACCTCGAAATAATTCCAAGGTCGCAAAAAAGTATCCATTTTACCAAAGATTTAAACCAGAGTAAACTGAACAACTAAAATTGCTTTGATTTTGAGAATTCTTCAAATACCAGTTTTGAATTATAGTCTTAAAACCTGATAAAAGTAATAAAACTGTAATCAGGAGCACCGTTGATTATGAGACAAAAATAAACTCATTACTAAGTGATGATATCACTTACAACAAAACTAACCACACAAAACCAAAAGAAAAATAATACTTTCATAAAAAACTGTTAAATTCGAAACAAATATTCACAATGATCCGCTTAAAAATACAAACAAAACGTACCTTTAAGATCAATCGAATCTTACATACAATCACCTTTTTATAATCTACCAAGTTATTATCAAATTGCATCTCAAATATAACTGGAGGAAATGAATATTTTATTAGAGAATTTTTAAATTTAAAAAAATTTATTGACAATGTAACCATTCCAGAATTACAAACTAATCTCTTTGGATCTTGTATCACTCTACATTAACATCCCGAATGAGCTTGTAAGATTTATTTCATGTGAAAAATTTGATGTTTTAAAACAATGCACGACCTTATCTAAAAATAATTTCATGGAAGCTGTGAACCTTACCTTAAACACAAATTGCTTTCAATATAATAATACATTTTACAAACAAATAAATGGCTGTGCTATGGGCTCACCCATCATCTTCTCCATAATTGCTCATGTAGTTATGGAATATTTAGAAGAAAACGTTAACAAAGATTTAAAATTTAACGTAATATTCTTTAAAGGATAGGTGGATTACTCTTTAATGGCTGTTCCCTCTAACAAAAGGAATGAAATTCTCCAAACGTTTAACAGTTTTCACAACATGTCGCAATTCACATCAGAAATAGAGAAAGACAGTAAGATAAACTTTTTAATCTCTTATCAGAAGAAAAAATAAAATCTTAACTGAGTTGTATACTAAACCCTCTTGGTCAGGACGATACTTGAATTTCCACTCAAATCATCCAATGCCTCAGAAAAATAGTGTTGTTATTGGTCTAACAGACAGAACCATCACTTTAACGTTCAAGAAACAACTTTAAACATAGGGACATCGATAAAATAATAAAAGAACATTCACAAATTTTATAGTTCTAAAAATCCTCCCACCGATAATGGTATATCGAAATTTATCGCCTGGTCTCATGCAAACGGACTTTCAGAAAAAATTAAATATATTCTGAACTGACATAATATCCTTGTCTGTCACAAAGCCCAAAATAATTTAAACTCTTTATGTACAAAACTGAAAAAAAAAACCTGAAATTAATAACTCTAATGTTGTATACTCAATTCCTGGCACCAATTGTCCAAAAAATATATATAGGAATGACCACACAGTTACTTAAAAATAGATTAAATGGTCACAAGTTTACGAAGAATGCTACAACTTCATTAAATAAACATGTACGAAAAACAGGCCATTCCTTCAACTCCAACAATACAGAAATAATTGAACGTGACCATAATTACAACAAATTGAGTGTAAAGGAGATGACGGAAATAAAAAAAATGCAGAACCGACATAAGTAACCAAAGCCACATTTACACAAATCTTATTAAAAATTGATACACCCTCTTAAAAATCAATAGTTGGAAATATCCGCTTATAACATTTATATGTAATCAACTAAAAAAACCAAAGACTCCATAAGTAATGATTTAAAAAATAATTTATTAAAAAAAAATTGTTTTCCAATTTCAAAATTTGAATATTTTAAAAATTATTAAAGTTTGTAATTATAAAATAAGTTTTCAAAAATTTTTTTGTCTAAATTGTCTTTTATCTTTTTCTGTTAATGTGTAAGATTTTGAACATAATTTATGTATTTTAAATTTTAGGTTATTTGACTAAAGAGAATATCATTATTATTAAATTAAATAAAATAACATAATAAAAAAAACTTTTTGAAAATGTCTTGAACATTTGCGAAATGTCAAAACAACCTATGGTTCAAGAAACACAAGAATATATATATATATATATATATATATATATATATATATATATATATATATATATATATATATAAGCAACTAGTTATACACGGCAGTAAATATATTCATTTATTTCTTACTTAAATCTTAATGTTTACTCCGGTGGATGTATAGATGTCGCTCGACCGCAATATTTTTCAATTAGACATCGAAAAGTCGCGTACCGATAATCCTGATGACATGTTCCGTAATTTATATTTTATGTAGACAGTTGTTACCTGCGAATCTTGCTCTTAGTTCGATGCAGCTCCACGGATCATTAGTCGAAACGGGTATGGAGAAACAACTAGAGTTATATATATATATATATATATATATATATATATATATATATATATATATATATATTTCCCTTTAACTGCTTGAAAGAAGACTAAATATAGGCAATCAATATTTCAGTTTTCATCTCAGTTAATAATTTTTGTAGATATTGGGTGGCAAAGCCGTGACGGTTAATAATATTTACCCGAATTGCAATATTATATTGATATTTTTATTTAAATTTTCTATTATAGGTATGACAAATAATTTTAAATGTGCTTTAATAATTCCTCTTTCAAGTAGGAATAATTAAAATACTCTAAGGAATACGATTTATTCGCTTTTCAATTTATTTTTGAGGGGAGCATAATGTGATATTTTGGCAATCCAGAGTTATTTCTAAAAAATCAAATACAGCAGTTTGTATCACACTCAATTCCTTTTAAGTTACTTTTATTTCTAAAACACCCTGATTTAGGCATAAAAGGAAAAAGGCCTGAAGAAACAGCTTTCTTGTTGTAAAATCGCTATTTATTCTTGTGTATTGGATAAATACGTTGCAATTTTTACAGTGACATTTGTAAAGATACTTTTATATTTTTCTTTTTTAATTTTGGAGACTAAATTAAAGTATAAAATATAACACAGTAAATATATATGTTCCTTTTTTAAAAAGTTTTAAACTAGATTAATTCTCCTACAAAAATTTCTAACAAAGAAGGTACTGAAAGTGTCCGGCTCCAATTTTAATGAAATTCAATATGTTATAGAGGGTACAAAAATAAGAGAAACATATTTTTTTATAGGTGGAGATTCATTATAACGGAGTGAAAACCACCCTTAAATTTCACCCATAAAAACAGTATTTTTGAAATATCTCAGGTCTTAAGTGAGATATTTTTACAAAACAAATTTAAAATTATTTGTTGTTCGAAATGATATTAAAATATGGTTGTTTCATCCCCACGGATATCATCCTTTATTTTTTATAAGGGTAAAACATCTATTCGTGCCCGTAATTTAATTCTAAAAATTACAAAATATAGTATAATGGTTTCAAAATATTTTTCCCGAATACAATATGTAACTTAAGTTGACGGGTTTGTGAGTTTCTAAAAATGACTATTAAAAGAGAATGAGCCACCCCCAAATCATTTTTTTCTTAAATCTCAAGTTCTAATTGAGATATATTTACAAAACACAATGGAAATTACTTGTTATTTGAAATGTTGTTGAAATAAGGTACTTTCCTCCTCAAGAATATCATCTCTTATTTTTTATAAGAGTAAACATCTATTCGGGCACGTAATTTAGTTCTAGAAACTACAAAATTTAATAATATTGTATGAAAATATTTTTTTCGCAAATACCATAATTAACTGAAGTTGGCCTCTTTTGGGATTTCCAAAAATAAACTAGTAAAAGAGGATTAGTCACCTCCAAACACTTTTTCTTAAGATCACAATTTCTAATTAAAATAACTCTACAAAACAAAATAAAAATTATTTGTTATTCGAAATGATATTCAACTATGGTATTTCTCCCCAAAGACCTCATCACTTATTTTTTATTAGGCTAAACCATATATTGGCGCACGTAAATTAATTGTAAAAGTGACGAAATTTAATAGAAATGTTTAAAAATATTTTTTTCACGAATATCATAAGTCACTTAAGTTGTCGTGTTTCCGGAATTTTAAAAATAAAGTAGTGAAAGAGGGTGAGCCACACCCAAATTCTAATTGAAAATAACTTTACGAAACGAATTGGGAGTTACTTGTTATTTGAAAATAAACCATAGTCTTTTCACCGTCAAATATATCATTCGAAGGATTTCATTTCATATATGTCAAATTATTCCTAAAATTGCCAAATTTCGGTTGATATGAGCTTTACAGATTTTACCGAAATTTTTGCCTTTAATTAATAAGAAAGTGTATACTTATTTCATTGGTTAAGCATTCAATAAGTTATATGTTCATTTAAATTAAAATTTGACAATTTTAACAATAAAAATATATGTATGAAATGATTTACTTTTGTAAAAGGAATAATATCCTTGGGAGTGAAAACAACATAGTTTAACTTCATTTCGAATTACAAGTAATTTTAATTTTGTTGTATAGAAATATCTTAATTAGAGCCGGATATATTAAAATTTGGGTGGCTCGCCCTCTTTATTAGTTTATTTTCGGGAACTCCAAGACACGTCAACTTAAGTTACTTATTGCAAACGTAAAAAAATATTATCAACAACTTTGGTTTAATTTCGTGATGTCCAGAATTAAATTATGTAAATGAATTACCAGATTAGCCCTCATAAAAAGTAAGGGCTGATATATATGGGGCTAAAACAACATAGTGTAATCCCACTTCAACTAACAAGTAATTTCCACTTTGTTTAATAAATATATTTCAATTAGAATTTGAGAATTTGAAAAAAAAATGTATTTGGAGGTGAATCACCCTCTTTTACTAATTTATTTTTTGAAACCCCAAAACATGTGAACTTAAGTTAGTTATAGTATTCATTAAAAAATACTTCGAAAGAATTTCTTTAAATTTCGTAATTTTTGAATTAAATTAAAAAATAAGGGAAGTTATCCTTAAAGATAAAAAAAAACATAGCTTAACATCATTTCAAACAACAAATAATTTTCATTTTGTTTTGTCAAGATATCTCACTTAGAACCTGAGATATTTGAAAAATACTGTTTTTAGCTTCACGATGAATTGCCGAGATCGATTTCTGGGAAAATAGATTTAATAAAATATTCAAGATTTGGCAGTTTACTAAAGTCAATGGGAGCAATTCGGCTAAAATATTTTCAAGGTGGTGGCATTTCTAGTTATGACAGAAGTTGATACCTTCTTGCTCATTTTAAATGGAAAAGTCTATATTTAAAATTTTAGGTAAAGGTATAGACAAATTTCATGTATAATGTTCTATACCTAAGTCTAACTGTTTTTGACATATTTTCATTTTTATGTCAAAAATGGCATTTGCAGGACTAAATATAACTAACAATTTCTCCAATATAAAAGCCTTCATTGTTTAATTGTGGTTGGTTCCCTTCTATCTACTTTAGTGCACTGTGCTGATAGTGTGATAATAAATAAATACAAGGTGATCAAAAACATTAAAAATGGACTTGAAAAAATTGTTAAAAGAAATTTTTTTAAACGTAAACTACCGTAGTGTTACCTTATTTTCCATTAAAATTAAGAGTAACTTTTTTATATTCCAAAAATTTGAGGTTTTTGAAAGATTGGCAATTTAATATTTTTGTATTGTAAAAATGTTTATAATCCCTGCAAAGGGGAAACAACTTATTTTAAAAATTGTTCAATATTTCCACTCTGAGCTTCCAAGCCTTTTTTGCATCTCCGAGTTAGTTCGTCATAGGCGGCCGCTCTAATTGACTAGGAAGAGAAACTTTCGAATGAGTTCTCTATCGTTGTCACTGGATTACAAGAAACGATATTTTTTATCGTTCCCCATATAAGGTAACCTCAGACAGTCAAATCAGGAGAACGAAGAGGCCATAGAAAAGGTTATACCTTTTGGTGCATTTAAAAAATGTAGTATATTACATTTTTTTTGTTTCAATAATTATTTTCTGCTTTTTGGTCATTAATTTAAATTCGATTGAACATTTTGTATCCAACAGACAAAGATCGACTGCATAATGAAACTTTTTTGGTGTGAAGTAAAAGAATTTATACTAAGATATTGAACTTAAATATTTTTTATTTAGGAAAGAGATGAATGAAAAATTTTATCCATTATAATATATCTTAATGTGCTGTCTTTTATAAAATACTTTACATACTAAAAAAAGTTTAATTGACTGTTATTAGGTATTTATAAAAGCCGTATTACAGTAGGATAGTAATAAAAGTATTATTCTTATATTTAGTATACGTATACGATATTATTTCTAAGTGTCCAATTCTATCGCCCTAATTTCTTAGTCTATAACAGTAAACAGAATTTATTTATTTTTAATTTAAATTTTCTTTTATGTAGTAACCTTAAATGGACATAAATAATTCTTGGCACAGTTCAGTTTATTTGTTAGAGAAAAAGCGAAACTGAGATAATTGAAATCCGCACAAGAAATGCGGTTCATTCGTTTTTCGATTTATTTTTTAGCGGTGAATCACAATGTAGGCAGTTCTAATAAAGCCCAAAAAGAGATTTTCTAATTTGAGTAATTTGTGTGATGAATTGAAGTTGGAACTTCCGTTTTTAGGGTTCCGGATTATAAGGGGACCACCGTCTTGGTATTTATCTTTCTACTTTTTAGAAGCAAAGAGGCTTTTTTACGAGTTTATTAATTACGCTCGGTTTAAAGATATAATTTAATTAAATCATTTTGCCTAATAGCTTGATCTTTTTTTCACGAAAAATATCATGATTAAGTTTTAGAGAAAGAATCGTACGAATTTCGATCATTAATATATAAATTTATATTAGGAGAATCGAAAGTTGAATTTTTTCTTTTTATTCAAAATTATTTGTAAAATAAATATCAGAATAATATTCAAGAGCATATAGAATTTTACAAAACTGATTAAAGTAACTCAGGAAAGCTCGAACAAAGATGCGCTATATCTTTGTTCCATCACGTAAAGATGTTTTCTGTTATAACATATACCTTATTTATAGATTAAGAAATTCATAATGTGAAGGAGTGACATAAACAAATTTATTAAAAATTAAAATTTCAGTGAGATATAAAGAAATATTTTACGACAATAGAATTAGTTTAATAAGCTACCGTTTTTTCTCCTTGAAGTAATTAGAAGAAAATAAATAGACAGACAGTTTATTTTCTGAGAATCTACTGATCTTTAGCTGATTCAAATGAATATGGGGAGAAAATCAAAGTTGGATTCGCAGGAAATGAATGGCTAGACGGAGAAAAAGCAATAACCTAAGTTTTTCTTTTGAAATATATGGAGGTCTAATATAGTTACTTTTTAAAATTATTTCCAAATTATACAGGGTGTTCCAAAAGCTCTGAAAGTATTAAAATTTTGTTTTTTTAAATAGAACCCCCTGTATATTATTGCATTTTTGGATTCTCCGATCTAAATAAGTGAGTTTTATAATACCTAAACCTTAAGGATTTTTAAATAATTTGAATTTTGGCAAAACCTAACCTAATTTTCATTTTTCAAATACTTAAGAAGTATTTCAGTTATGTACAGCATTTGTTAGCATTAAAAAATATTCTATTCAATTCAAACCATTCCATTACTGAATTTAAGTTTGCTTACAATGCACTGCAATCATTATTGCTTGTTTCTGAAATATTTCAAAGACATCTGCAAATAAGAGATCATCAGAATGTTCGACACTATAAGGTAAATTGTTTATAAACATTAACAACAACAGTGGGCAGAGATTGTTACATCAGATGTTGCCCCAAAAGCTTAAGAAAATGGCCCTCCCACCTTGACCATGTGCTGCCTAGACGAAGGATAACTTTTCATAAAGAGTTAAACATCCCAAGAAAAGCCAAGCTGGATAAGCTTGACACATCTGATGGTCCACTTTACAAAATGCCTTTGCATATTCAATATAAATTGCATTCAATTGCTTTCCGCCATCAATAGCCTCCAGGGCAAATTTATTATTGTGGATTTTCCACTTACAAATCCATACTGTTGTTCTACTGTTTTATTAGTGATGTTGTGAAAGTCATCAAAAAGGATTATCTCAAATATCGTTGCAACTGAGTTAAGTATACTAATTTATAATTTTCAATATTTCTTTATTTACCATTTTTAAATATGGGCAGAATAACTGCTGTTTAGTTTATTGGGAAAAGTTTTTGTTTTAAGGGCAACTTGAAAAATATGGAGGATAGGGGTTGCTAAAAAGTCAGAGCAACCCTTGTAGATATATGGGGGAATATTATCCTTTCCTGTGTTTTTGAGGTTTTAGTTTTTTATTTTTTCCGTTATAGTCTCCTCTGATATTAAAGAAAATTTCAAATTTTTCCAGCTGTTAATATCTATGGGTTCGCCATTGGACACTGACGACAACTCAAATACAAAACTGAAATAATGTGTAAAAGCATTGGCAATATGTACATGATCTTCCAGTGATACTTCATTAGAAAACATAACCCTTAGTATATCATATCTTTTACTCTTTTATATACATCCAGAAAGATCAAAATTTACATTATTCTCTATATTTCTTAAATTCAAAGAGGGCTCATTAGGAACATGTATTTAACATTACACCTCACGTTACGATATTCTTTATATTGAAAAATATTAGCTTTGTCACATTGTATATGTCTATGCATTCTGTTCTTTAATTTTACTTTACGTATTAAATCCTTTGAAAACCAAAAATTATATTTACAATAATTTATTTTACTATTACCAACACATTTAGGTTTTTTCTGGAATTGCGTTATTTAAGCAGTTAAGCAATTTGTTATAACATTCCTTT
>JASJET010000428.1:0-43720 GCA_034092305.1 Diaprepes abbreviatus
CAGAGTCTTGTACTTCTCTTACAAAACACAAGTAATGCAAATGAACTGAATCAAGATTTGAACAAAATTTTTGAATTCATAGAATATTTTCCATCTTGTACTGTAATTCCCTTGTTTTCCCAGAAAAGTTAGTAAGAAGTATTGATAATGCAGGATTCTTAATTATTTTGCAAAATTAGACCAGGAATTTTAGAGATCTTTCCGTATTTCCCTGAAAAATAAGTTTCGTGGTGTAAATTATTACAAATAATCCATTTTCGGATCTCCTTCTCCAATCTAAGTTTGGAATCTTGTACTTCTCATATAAAATCCAAGAAATGCTGGTAAGTTGGGTTTAAATTAGAGCCAAACATCTAAATTCAAAGGATATTTCGAATTTCCATATTTTCCTAGAGATATTATAACGAATGAATCGAAAATGGAGGATTTTTAGAATACTACTCTAAATAAAATTAATATGCTTGGAGTAATTTTCGTATTTGCCTTAAAAATGGAATACAAGGAGATTACGGCACAAAATACGAAGGAATCAATGAATTTAGACTTTTCGTTCTAATTTGAGCTCAATTTAGACTAAATGGGTCGTTTTTATTAACTTACGCTTCAAAACTCATTTTTTAGGGAAATATGAATAGATCTCGAAGATTAGAAGTATTATTTTGCATGAACTCTTGCATTTTTGATACTTCTTTATAAGTTGTCTTGGAAAACTCAATATTCTTACATTTCTTGGTTTTTGTAGTAGAAGTACAAGATTGTGAACTCAGATCAGAGATAGAGATCTCAAAATGGATCATTTGGGTTAATTTACATCCCGAAATTTATTTTTCAAGGAAATACAAAAGGAACTCTAAGATTATTATTATTATTTTATATAATATATAATTAATCCTGCATTTTCAAGAAATGCAAGTATATTGAGTTTTTCAATACAACGTATTAAAGAAGTATGAAAAATGTAAGATTTCATGCAAAAAAATTCTATTTATCTTAGATATCTATTCATATCTCCCTAAAAAATGGCTTTTGGAGCGTAAGATAAAAAGAACGACCCATTTAGTTAATAGTTTAGGGTAAATTAAGCTCAAATTGGACCAAAAAGTCTTATTTTTCAGGGAAATACGAAAAGATCTCCAAAACCACTGGAAATATCGATTGTGCAAGATTCTTAAATTTCTTATAAAACTAAACCAATAATCTCCCAGATAATATCGTATTTTCCTGAAAAATAAATTTTGGGAAGTTGATTTACATAAATGGTCCATTTTTGATTTTCTGCCTATAATCTAAGTTCAGAATCTTGCACTTCTACTTCAAAATCCAAGAAATGTATGGAAAATAAGTTCAAATTAGAATCAAATACGTGAATTCAATGATTATTTCCAATTCTGAGCTGTAATTGCCTTTGTTTTCCTAGAAAGATTATTACAGAAGTATCGAAAATGCAGAATTCTCAAATATTTTAGAAAATTAAAATAATTATCTTAAAGATCTTTCCGTATTTCCCTGAAAAATATGTCTCGGAATGGTAGTTACCACAAATGGCACTTTTTGACTTTCTGTCTATAATCTAAGTTCAGGATTTAGTACTTCTACTATAAAAACCAAGAATGGAGCTTAATTCTTTCGAAATAATCATAAAGCACCTAAATTCGACGATTTTTTCGTATTTCCTAATTTTAATGGAGAAGTTATTATAACTTTTGTTATAAAAGAATCGAAAATGCAGGTTTTTTAATATGGTACCCTAAATAAAACTTGTTATCTCGGAGATACATTCGTATTTCCCTTAAAAATGGATAAAAATGAGATTACAGCACAGAACACGAAGAAATCATTGAATATAGACATTTTGTTCTAATTTGGATACAATTTACTTTAGATTAGAGATTGAAAGTCCAAAATAGGTCGTTTTTACTAACTTACGTTCTAAAACCCATTTCTCATTGAAATATGAATAAATCTCTAATATTGAGAGCATGATTTTGTATATTATTCAAAAACCTTGCAGTTTTGATACTTCTTTATAATTTCTCTTGGAAAATAAGGAAATTGCAACTCTAAATACGGAAAATTAATTGAATTTAAAGTTTTTGTTCTTATTTCGACTAAATTAGGTCGCATTTCTTGGTCTTTGTATTAGAACTTCAAGATTCTGAACTTAGATTGTAGACTGAATGACAAAAATGGGCCATTTGTATTAATTTACTTTCCGAAACCTATTTCGCAGAGGAATACGAGAAGATTTCTAAGATTATCTGTTTTATTTGGTATAATATTAAAAAATCCTGCCTTTTCGATATTTCGATAATAACTTTTTCTTCCTTTTCGATATTTCTATAATAACTTTTCTAGGAGAACAAAAGAATTACAGCACAAAATACGAAATAATCACTAAATTTAGCAGTTTTGTGCTAATTTGGACTAAATTTACCTGCATTTCTTGATTTTTGTGGAAGAAGAACAGGGTTCTGAACTTTAGACTAAAGTCGGAAAGTCCAAAATGGGCCGTTTGTGTCAATATCAATCCCGAAATTAACTATTCAAGGAAATACGAAACGATCTCTAAGATTATTGGTATTATTTTGTATATTATTTAAATATTCTACATTTTCGATACTCCTATACCAGCTTTTCTAGAAAAACAAGATGATTAAATCACAAAATACGAAATAATCAGTGAAGTCATACATTTTGTTCTAATTTGGAATAAATGTACATGGATTTCTTGGATTTTGTAGGAGAACCACAAGACGTTATACATCGATTAGAGACTGAAAGTCAATAATGGGCCATTTTTATTGTTTTTAAAAAAAAATGTAACATGTTAATATCAGTTAGAATTCTAATTTAACTTTTGTGAATCGTAACATTGCATCCCTACTTAAACCGGGAGATGTAAAGTATTGTGCGAGATCTAATTTTATATGTTTAGCGACACATTTCGAAAATCTTCAAAGAAATCTGTTAATATGAGAACATCAGGAAGTAAATAAATTTTTGTATAATCCATTAAAATTTGACATATTTAAGATTGCTGCGTTTTCGACACTTCTATTCTAACTTTCCTTGAAAAACAAGATATTTATATCACAAAATCCGAATTAATCAGTGAAATCACACATTTTGTTCTTATTTGAAATCAAATTACAGGATATCTTGCTTTTTGTAGTAAAAGTACAAGATTTTTAATAAAGATTAGAAATTGAAAGACAAAATTGGGCCGTTTTTGTTAATTTACTTTTCAAAAACCATTTTTCGGGGAAATACGAAAAGATCTCGAAAATGATTTGTATTATTTTACGTAATATTTAAAAATTTTGTATTTTTAATACTCCTGTTTTAACATCACTAGGAAAACAACGAAATTACAACAAAAAAATAAGAAATAATCATTGAATTTAAAATTTGTATCCTTATTTCTTCTTAAGTAGGCGACATTTCTTGGTTTCCGTATTAGAATAAAAAGATTCTTAACTTTGATTAGAGACACAAAGGTAAAAATGGACCGTTTGTAATTATATACTTCAAGAAATGCATTATTTTGGGAGATTTTGGAAATCTCCAAAAATCCTAGTAGTCACTTGGGCACCTTGCGTGGGAAAAAAATTTCGACGTTCGGGACATAATAGAAAATTAAAACTTTCAATGGTTTTCGTCGTTGTGATGAAGAAATTTATTAGAAATTATAAAAATTAAACCCACAAACTAGAAGTACAACAAATTAAATAAATTAAATAAATTAAATAAATTAAATAAACTAAATAAATTAAATAAATTAAATAAATTAAATAAATTAAATAAATTAAATAAATTAAATAAATTAAATAAATTAAATAAATTAAATAAATTAAATAAATTAAATAAATTAAATAAATTAAATAAATTAAATAAATTAAATAAATTAAATAAATTAAATAAATTAAATAAATTAAATAAATTAAATAAATTAAATAAATTAAATAAATTAAATAAATTAAATAAATTAAATAAATTAAATAAATTAAATAAATTAAATAAATTAAATAAATTAAATAAATTAAATAAATTAAATAAATTAAATAAATTAAATAAATTAAATAAATTAAATAAATTAAATAAATTAAATAAATTAAATAAATTAAATAAATTAAATAAATTAAATAAATTAAATAAATTAAATAAATTAAATAAATTAAATAAATTAAATAAATTAAATAAATTAAATAAATTAAATAAATTAAATAAATTAAATAAATTAAATAAATTAAATAAATTAAATAAATTAAATAAATTAAATAAATTAAATAAATTAAATAAATTAAATAAATTAAATAAATTAAATAAATTAAATAAATTAAATAAATTAAATAAATTAAATAAATTAAATAAATTAAATAAATTAAATAAATTAAATAAATTAAATAAATTAAATAAATTAAATAAATTAAATAAATTAAATAAATTAAATAAATTAAATAAATTAAATAAATTAAATAAATTAAATAAATTAAATAAATTAAATAAATTAAATAAATTAAATAAATTAAATAAATTAAATAAATTAAATAAATTAAATAAATTAAATAAATTAAATAAATTAAATAAATTAAATAAATTAAATAAATTAAATAAATTAAATAAATTAAATAAATTAAATAAATTAAATAAATTAAATAAATTAAATAAATTAAATAAATTAAATAAATTAAATAAATTAAATAAATTAAATAAATTAAATAAATTAAATAAATTAAATAAATTAAATAAATTAAATAAATTAAATAAATTAAATAAATTAAATAAATTAAATAAATTAAATAAATTAAATAAATTAAATAAATTAAATAAATTAAATAAATTAAATAAATTAAATAAATTAAATAAATTAAATAAATTAAATAAATTAAATAAATTAAATAAATTAAATAAATTAAATAAATTAAATAAATTAAATAAATTAAATAAATTAAATAAATTAAATAAATTAAATAAATTAAATAAATTAAATAAATTAAATAAATTAAATAAATTAAATAAATTAAATAAATTAAATAAATTAAATAAATTAAATAAATTAAATAAATTAAATAAATTAAATAAATTAAATAAATTAAATAAATTAAATAAATTAAATAAATTAAATAAATTAAATAAATTAAATAATAAATTAAATAAATTAAATAAATTAAATAAATTAAATAAATTAAATAAATTAAATAAATTAAATAAATTAAATAAATTAAATAAATTAAATAAATTAAATAAATTAAATAAATTAAATAAATTAAATAAATTAAATAAATTAAATAAATTAAATAAATTAAATAAATTAAATAAATTAAATAAATTAAATAAATTAAATAAATTAAATAAATTAAATAAATTAAATAAATTAAATAAATTAAATAAATTAAATAAATTAAATAAATTAAATAAATTAAATAAATTAAATAAATAAATAAAATTAAATAAATTAAATAAATTAAATAAATTAAATAAATCAAATAAATCAAATAAATCAAATAAATCAAATAAATTAAATAAATTAAATAAATTAAATAAATCAAATAAATCAAATAAATCAAATAAATCAAATAAATCAAATAAATCAAATAAATCAAATAAATCAAATAAATCAAATAAATCAAATAAATCAAATAAATCAAATAAATCAAATAAATCAAATAAATCAAATAAATCAAATAAATCAATAAATCAAATAAATCAAATAAATCAAATAAATCAAATAAATCAAATAAATCAAATAAATCAAATAAATCAAATAAATCAAATAAATCAAATAAATCAAATAAATCAAATAAAATCAATAAATCAAATAAATCAAATAAATCAAATAAATCAAATAAATCAAATAAATCAAATAAATCAAATAAATCAAATAAATCAAATAAATCAAATAAATCAAATAAATCAAATAAATCAATAAATCAAATAAATCAAATAAATCAAATAAATCAAATAAATCAAATAAATCAAATAAATCAAATAAATCAAATAAATCAAATAAATCAAATAAATCAAATAAATCAATAAATCAAATAAATCAAATAAATCAAATAAATCAAATAAATCAAATAAATCAAATAAATCAAATAAATCAAATAAATCAAATAAATCAAATAAATCAAATAAATCAAATAAATCAAATAAATCAAATAAATCAAATAAATCAAATAAATCAAATAAATCAAATAAATCAAATAAATCAAATAAATCAAATAAATCAAATAAATCAAATAAATCAAATAAATCAAATAAATCAAATAAATCAAATAAATCAAATAAATCAAATAAATCAAATAAATCAAATAAATCAAATAAATCAAATAAATCAAATAAATCAAATAAATCAAATAAATCAAATAAATCAAATAAATCAAATAAATCAAATAAATCAAATAAATCAAATAAATCAAATAAATCAAATAAATCAAATAAATCAAATAAATCAAATAAATCAAATAAATCAAATAAATCAAATAAATCAAATAAATCAAATAAATCAAATAAATCAAATAAATCAAATAAATCAAATAAATCAAATAAATCAAATAAATCAAATAAATCAAATAAATCAAATAAATCAAATAATCAAATAAATCAAATAAATCAAATAAATCAAATAAATCAATAAATCAAATAAATCAAATAAATCAAATAAATCAAATAAATCAAATAAATCAAATAAATCAAATAAATCAAATAAATCAAATAAATTAAATAAATCAAATAAATTAAATAAATCAAATAAATTACATAAATTACATAAATTAAATAAATTAAATAAATTACATAAATTAAATAAATTAAATAAACTAAATAAACTAAATAAAGTAAATAAACTAAATAAAGTAAATAAAGTAAATAAAGTAAATAAATTAAATAAACAAAATAAATAAAATAAATTAAATAAATAAAATAAATTAAATAAACTAAATAAAATAAATAAACTAAATAAACTAAATAAACTAAATAAACTAAATAAACTAAATAAACTAAATAAACTAAATAAACTAAATAAATTAAATAAACTAAATAAATTAAATAAATTAAATAAATTAAATAAATTAAATAAATTAAATAAATTAAATAAACTAAATAAATTAAATAAATTAAATAAATTAAATAAATTAAATAAATTAAATAAATTAAATAAATTAAATAAATTAAATAAATTAAATAAATTAAATAAATTAAATAAATTAAATAAATTAAATAAATTAAATAAATTAAATAAATTAAATAAATTAAATAAATTAAATAAATTAAATAAATTAAATAAATTAAATAAATTAAATAAATTAAATAAATTAAATAAATTAAATAAATTAAATAAATTAAATAAATTAAATAATTAAATAAATTAAATAAATTAAATAAATTAAATAAATTAAATAAATTAAATAAATTAAATAAATTAAATAAATTAAATAAATTAAATAAATTAAATAAATTAAATAAATTAAATAAATTAAATAAATTAAATAAATTAAATAAATTAAATAAATTAAATAAATTAAATAAATTAAATAAATTAAATAAATTAAATAAATTAAATAAATTAAATAAATTAAATAAATTAAATAAATTAAATAAATTAAATAAATTAAATAAATTAAATAAATTAAATAAATTAAATAAATTAAATAAATTAAATAAATTAAATAAATTAAATAAATTAAATAAATTAAATAAATTAAATAAATTAAATAAATTAAATAAATTAAATAAATTAAATAAATTAAATAAATTAAATAAATTAAATAAATTAAATAAATTAAATAAATTAAATAAATTAAATAAATTAAATAAATTAAATAAATTAAATAAATTAAATAAATTAAATAAATTAAATAAATTAAATAAATTAAATAAATTAAATAAATTAAATAAATTAAATAAATTAAATAAATTAAATAAATTAAATAAATTAAATAAATTAAATAAATTAAATAAATTAAATAAATTAAATAAATTAAATAATTAAATAAATTAAATAAATTAAATAAATTAATAAATTAAATAAATTAAATAAATTAAATAAATTAAATAAATTAAATAAATTAAATAAATTAAATAAATTAAATAAATTAAATAAATTAAATAAATTAAATAAATTAAATAAATTAAATAAATTAAATAAATTAAATAAATTAAATAAATTAAATAAATTAAATAAATTAAATAAATTAAATAAATTAAATAAATTAAATAAATTAAATAAATTAAATAAATTAAATAAATTAAATAAATTAAATAAATTAAATAAATTAAATAAATTAAATAAATTAAATAAATTAAATAATTAAATAAATTAAATAAATTAAATAAATTAAATAAATTAAATAAATTAAATAAATTAAATAAATTAAATAAATTAAATAAATTAAATAAATTAAATAAATTAAATAAATTAAATAAATTAAATAAATTAAATAAATTAAATAAATTAAATAAATTAAATAAATTAAATAAATTAAATAAATTAAAAAATTAAATAAATTAAATAAATTAAATAAATTAAATAAATTAAATAAATTAAATAAATTAAATAAATTAAATAAATTAAATAAATTAAATAAATTAAATAAATTAAATAAATTAAATAAATTAAATAAATTAAATAAATTAAATAAATTAAATAAATTAAATAATTAAATAAATTAAATAAATTAAATAAATTAAATAAATTAAATAAATTAAATAAATTAAATAAATTAAATAAATTAAATAAATTAAATAAATTAAATAAATTAAATAAATTAAATAAATTAAATAAATTAAATAAATTAAATAATTAAATAAATTAAATAAATTAAATAAATTAAATAAATTAAATAAATTAAATAAATTAAATAATTAAATAAATTAAAAAATTAAATAAATTAAATAAATTAAATAAATTAAATAATTAAATAATTAAATAAATTAAATAAATTAAATAAATTAAATAAATTAAATAAATTAAATAAATTAAATAAATTAAATAAATTAAATAAATTAAATAAATTAAATAAATTAAATAAATTAAATAAATTAAATAAATTAAATAAATTAAATAAATTAAATAAATTAAATAAATTAAATAAATTAAATAAATTAAATAAATTAAATAAATTAAATAAATTAAATAAATAAATTAAATAATTAAATAAATTAAATAAATTAAATAAATTAAATAAATTAAATAAATTAAATAAATTAAATAAATTAAATAAATTAAATAAATTAAATAAATTAAATAAATTAAATAAATTAAATAAATAAATAAATTAAATAAATTAAATAAATTAAATAAATTAAATAAATTAAATAAATTAAATAAATTAAATAAATTAAATAAATTAAATAAATTAAATAAATTAAATAAATTAAATTAATTAAATTAATTAAATAAATTAAATTAATTAAATAAATTAAATAAATTAAATTAATTAAATAAATTAAATAAATTAAATTAATTAAATTTATTAAATAAATTAAATTAATTAAATTAATTAAATTAATTAAAATAATTAAATTAATTAAATTAATTAAATTAATTAAATTAATTAAATTAATTAATTAATTAAATTAATTAAATTAATTAAATTAATTAAATTAATTAAATTAATTAAATTAATTAAATTAATTAAATTAATTAAATTAATTAAATAAATTAAATTAATTAAATTAATTAAATTAATTAAATAAATTAAATAAATTAAATAAATTAAATAAATTAAATAAATTAAATAAATTAAATAAATTAAATAAATTAAATAAATTAAATAAATTAAATAAATTAAATAAATTAAATAAATTAAATAAATTAAATAATTAAATAAATTAAATAAATTAAATAAATTAAATAAATTAAATAAATTAAATAAATTAAATAAATTAAATAAATTAAATAAATTAAATAAATTAAATAAATTAAATAAATTAAATAAATTAAATAAATTAATAAATTAAATAATTAAATAAATTAAATAAATTAAATAAATTAAATAATTAAATAAATTAAATAAATTAAATAAATTAAATAAATTAAATAAATTAAATAATTAAATAAATTAAATAAATTAAATAAATTAAATAAATTAAATAAATTAAATAATTAAATAAATTAAATAAATTAAATAAATTAAATAAATTAAATAAATTAAATAAATTAAATAAATTAAATAAATTAAATAAATTAAATAAATTAAATAAATTAAATAAATTAAATAAATTAAATAAATTAAATAAATTAAATAAATTAAATAAATTAAATAAATTAAATAAATTAAATAAATTAAATAAATTAAATAAATTAAATAAATTAAATAAATTAAATAAATTAAATAAATTAAATAATTAAATAAATTAAATAAATTAAATAAATTAAATAAATTAAATAAATTAAATAAATTAAATAAATTAAATAAATTAAATAAATTAAATAAATTAAATAAATTAAATAAATTAAATAAATTAAATAAATTAAATAAATTAAATAAATTAAATAAATTAAATAAATTAAATAAATTAAATAAATTAAATAAATTAAATAAATTAATAAATTAAATAAATTAAATAAATTAAATAAATTAAATAAATTAAATAAATTAAATAAATTAAATAAATTAAATAAATTATATAAATTATATAAATTAAATAAATTAAATAAATTAAATAAATTAAATAAATTAAATAAATTAAATAAATTAAATAAATTAAATAAATTAAATAAATTAAATAAATTAAATAAATTAAATAAATTAAATAAATTAAATAAATTAAATAAATTAAATAAATTAAATAAATTAAATAAATTAAATAAATTAAATAAATTAAATAAATTAAATAAATTAAATAAATTAAATAAATTAAATAAATTAAATAAATTAAATAAATTAAATAAATTAAATAAATTAAATAAATTAAATAAATTAAATAAATTAAATAAATTAAATAAATTAAATAAATTAAATAAATTAAATAAATTAAATAAATTAAATAAATCAAATAAATCAAATAAATCAAATAAATCAAATAAATCAAATAAATCAAATAAATCAAATAAATCAAATAAATCAAATAAATCAAATAAATCAAATAAATCAAATAAATCAAATAAATCAAATAAATCAAATAAATCAAATAAATCAAATAAATCAAATAAATCAAATAAATCAAATAAATCAAATAAATCAAATAAATCAAATAAATCAAATAAATCAAATAAATCAAATAAATCAAATAAATCAAATAAATCAAATAAATCAAATAAATCAAATAAATCAAATAAATCAAATAAATCAAATAAATCAAATAAATCAAATAAATCAAATAAATCAATAAATCAAATAAATCAAATAAATCAAATAAATCAAATAAATCAAATAAATCAAATAAATCAAATAAATCAAATAAATCAAAATAAATCAAATAAATCAAATAAATCAAATAAATCAAATAAATCAAATAAATCAAATAAATCAAATAAATCAAATAAATCAAATAAATCAAATAAATCAAATAAATCAAATAAATCAAATAAATCAAATAAATCAAATAAATCAAATAAATCAAATAAATCAAATAAATCAAATAAATCAAATAATCAAATAAATCAAATAAATCAAATAAATCAAATAAATCAAATAAATCAAATAAATCAAATAAATCAAATAAATCAAATAAATCAAATAAATCAAATAAATCAAATAAATCAAATAAATCAAATAAATCAAATAAATCAAATAAATCAAATAAATCAAATAAATCAAATAAATCAAATAAATCAAATAAATCAAATAAATCAAATAAATCAAATAAATCAAATAAATCAAATAAATCAAATAAATCAAATAAATCAAATAAATCAAATAAATCAAATAAATCAAATAAATCAAATAAATCAAATAAATCAAATAAATCAAATAAATCAAATAAATCAAATAAATCAAATAAATCAAATAAATCAAATAAATCAAATAAATCAAATAAATCAAATAAATCAAATAAATCAAATAAATCAAATAAATCAAATAAATCAAATAAATCAAATAAATCAAATAAATCAAATAAATCAAATAAATCAAATAAATCAAATAAATCAAATAAATCAAATAAATTACATAAATCAAATAAATTAAATAAATTAAATAAACTAAATAAACTAAATAAAGTAAATAAAGTAAATAAAGTAAATAAAGTAAATAAAGTAAATAAAGTAAATAAAGTAATAAAGTAAATAAAGTAAATAAATTAAATAAACTAAATAAACTAAATAAAATAAATAAACTAAATAAACTAAATAAAATAAATAAACTAAATAAACTAAATAAACTAAATAAACTAAATAAACTAAATAAATTAAATAAACTAAATAAATTAAATAAATTAAATAAATTAATAAATTAAATAAATTAAATAAATTAAATAAATTAAATAAATTAAATAAATTAAATAAATTAAATAAATTAAATAAATTAAATAAATTAAATAAATTAAATAAATTAAATAAATTAAATAAATTAAATAAATTAAATAAATTAAATAAATTAAATAATTAAATAAATTAAATAAATTAAATAAATTAAATAAATTAAATAAATTAAATAAATTAAATAAATTAAATAAATTAAATAAATTAAATAAATTAAATAAATTAAATAAATTAAATAAATTAAATAAATTAAATAAATTAAATAAATTAAATAAATTAAATAAATTAAATAAATTAAATAAATTAAATAAATTAAATAAATTAAATAAATTAAATAAATTAAATAAATTAAATAAATTAAATAAATTAAATAAATTAAATAAATTAAATAAATTAAATAAATTAAATAAATTAAATAAATTAAATAAATTAAATAAATTAAATAAATTAAATAAATTAAATAAATTAAATAAATTAAATAAATTAAATAAATTAAATAAATTAAATAAATTAAATAAATTAAATAAATTAAATAAATTAAATAAATTAAATAAATTAAATAAATTAAATAAATTAAATAAATTAAATAATTAAATAAATTAAATAAATTAAATAAATTAAATAAATTAAATAAATTAAATAAATTAAATAAATTAAATAAATTAAATAAATTAAATAAATTAAATAAATTAAATAAATTAAATAAATTAAATAAATTAAATAAATTAAATAAATTAAATAAATTAAATAAATTAAATAAATTAAATAAATTAAATAAATTAAATAAATTAAATAAATTAAATAAATTAAATAAATTAAATAAATTAAATAAATTAAATAAATTAAATAAATTAAATAAATTAAATAAATTAAATAAATTAAATAAATTAAATAAATTAAATAAATTAAATAAATTAAATAAATTAAATAAATTAAATAAATTAAATAAATTAATAAATTAAATAAATTAAATAAATTAAATAAATTAAATAAATTAAATAAATTAAATAAATTAAATAAATTAAATAAATTAAATAAATTAAATAAATTAAATAAATTAAATAAATTAAATAAATTAAATAAATTAAATAAATTAAATAAATTAAATAAATTAAATAAATTAAATAAATTAAATAAATTAAATAAATTAAATAAATTAAATAAATTAAATAAATTAAATAAATTAAATAAATTAAATAAATTAAATAAATTAAATAAATTAAATAAATTAAATAAATTAAATAAATTAAATAAATTAAATAAATTAAATAAATTAAATAAATTAATAAATTAAATAAATTAAATAAATTAAATAAATTAAATAAATTAAATAAATTAAATAAATTAAATAAATTAAATAAATTAAATAAATTAAATAAATTAATAAATTAAATAGATTAAATAAATTAAATAAATTAAATAAATTAAATAAATTAAATAAATTAAATAAATTAAATAAATTAAATAATTAAATAAATTAAATAAATTAAATAAATTAAATAAATTAAATAAATTAAATAAATTAAATAAATTAAATAAATTAAATAAATTAAATAAATTAAATAAATTAAATAAATTAAATAAATTAAATAATTAAATAAATTAAATAATTAAATAAATTAAATAAATTAAATAAATTAAATAAATTAAATAAATTAAATAAATTAAATAAATTAAATAAATTAAATAAATTAAATAAATTAAATAAATTAAATAAATTAAATAAATTAAATAAATTAAATAAATTAAATAAATTAAATAAATTAAATAAATTAAATAAATTAAATAAATTAAATAAATTAAATAAATTAAATAAATTAAATAAATTAAATAAATAAATAAATTAAATAAATTAAATAAATTAAATAAATAAATAAATTAAATAAATTAAATAAATTAAATAAATAAATAAATTAAATAAATAAATAAATTAAATAAATTAAATAAATTAAATAAATAAATAAATAAATAAATTAAATAAATTAAATAAATTAAATAAATTAAATAAATTAAATAAATTAAATAAATTAAATAAATTAAATAAATTAAATAAATTAAATAAATTAAATAATTAAATAAATTAAATAAATTAAATAAATTAAATAAATTAAATAAATTAAATAAATTAAATAAATTAAATAAATTAAATAAATTAAATAAATTAAATAAATTAAATAAATTAAATAAATTAAATAAATTAAATAAATTAAATAAATTAAATAAATTAAATAAATTAAATAATTAAATAAATTAAATAAATTAAATAAATTAAATAAATTAAATAAATTAAATAAATTAAATAAATTAAATAAATTAAATAAATTAAATAAATTAAATAAATTAAATTAATTAAATAAATTAAATTAATTAAATAAATTAAATAAATTAAATAAATTAAATTAATTAAATAAATTAAATAAATTAAATAAATTAAATAAATTAAATTAATTAAATAAATTAAATAAATTAAATTAATTAAATAAATTAAATAAATTAAATAAATTAAATAAATTAAATAAATTAAATAAATTAAATAATTAAATTAATTAAATTAATTAAATTAATTAAATTAATTAAATTAATTAAATAAATTAAATTAATTAAATTAATTAAATAAATTAAATAAATTAAATAAATTAAATTAATTAAATTAATTAAATAAATTAAATAAATTAAATTAATTAAATTAATTAAATTAATTAAATTAATTAAATAAATTAAATTAATTAAATTAATTAAATTAATTAAATTATTAAATAAATTAAATAAATTAAATTTATTAAATAAATTAAATAAATTAAATAATTAAATAAATTAAATAAATTAAATAAATTAAATTAATTAAATTAATTAAATTAATTAAATTAATTAAATTAATTAAATAAATTAAATTTAATTAAATTAATTAAATAAATTAAATAAATTAAATTAATTAAATAAATTAAATTAATTAAATAAATTAAATAAATTAAATAAATTAAATAAATTAAATAAATTAAATAAATTAAATAAATTAAATAATTAAATAAATTAAATAAATTAAATAAATTAAATAAATTAAATAAATTAAATAAATTAAATAAATTAAATAAATTAAATAAATTAAATAAATTAAATAAATTAAATAAATTAAATAAATTAAATAAATTAAATAAATTAAATAAATTAAATAAATTAAATAAATTAAATAAATTAAATAAATTAAATAAATTAAATAAATTAAATAAATTAAATAAATTAAATAAATTAAATAAATTAAATAAATTAAATAAAATAAATAAATTAAATAAAATAAATAAATTAAATAAATTAAATAAATTAAATAAATTAAATAAATTAAATAAATTAAATAAATTAAATAAATTAAATAAATTAAATAAATTAAATAAATTAAATAAATTAAATAAATTAAATAAATTAAATAAATTAAATAAATTAAATAAATTAAATAAATTAAATAAATTAAATAAATTAAATAAATTAAATAAATTAAATAAATTAAATAAATTAAATAAATTAAATAAATTAAATAAATTAAATAAATTAAATAAATTAAATAAATTAAATAAATTAAATAAATTAAATAAATTAAATAAATTAAATAAATTAAATAAATTAAATAAATTAAATAAATTATATAAATTAAATAAATTATATAAATTAAATAAATTAAATAAATTAAATAAATTAAATAAATTAAATAAATTAAATAAATTAAATAAATTAAATAAATTAAATAAATTAAATAAATTAAATAATTAAATAAATTAAATAAATTAAACAAATTAAATAAATTAAATAAATCAAATAAATCAAATAAATCAAATAAATCAAATAAATCAAATAAATCAAATAAATCAAATAAATCAAATAAATCAAATAAATCAAATAAATCAAATAAATCAAATAAATCAAATAATCAAATAAATAAATCAAATAAATCAAATAAATCAAATAAATCAAATAAATCAAATAAATCAAATAAATCAAATAAATCAAATAAATCAAATAAATCAAATAAATCAAATAAATCAAATAAATCAAATAAATCAAATAAATCAAATAAATCAAATAAATCAAATAAATCAAATAAATCAAATAAATCAAATAAATCAAATAAATCAAATAAATCAAATAAATCAAATAAATCAAATAAATCGAATAAATCGAATAAATCGAATAAATCGAATAAATCGAATAAATCGAATAAATCGAATAAATCGAATAAATCGAATAAATCGAATAAATCGAATAAATCGAATAAATCGAATAAATCGAATAAATCGAATAAATCGAATAAATCGAATAAATCAAATAAATCAAATAAATCAAATAAATCAAATAAATCAAATAAATCAAATAAATCAAATAAATCAAATAAATCAAATAAATCAAATAAATCAAATAAATCAAATAAATCAAATAAATCAAATAAATCAAATAAATCAAATAAATCAAATAAATCAAATAAATCAAATAAATCAAATAAATCAAATAAATCAAATAAATCAAATAAATCAAATAAATCAAATAAATCAAATAAATCAAATAAATCAAATAAATCAAATAAATCAAATAAATCAAATAAATCAAATAAATCAAATAAATCAAATAAATCAAATAAATCAAATAAATCAAATAAATCAAATAAATCAAATAAATCAAATAAATCAAATAAATCAAATAAATCAAATAAATCAAATAAATCAAATAAATCAAATAAATCAAATAAATCAAATAAATCAAATAAATCAAATAAATCAAATAAATCAAATAAATCAAATAAATCAAATAAATCAAATAAATCAAATAAATCAAATAAATCAAATAAATCAAATAAATCAAATAAATCAAATAAATCAAATAAATCAAATAAATCAAATAAATCAAATAAATCAAATAAATCAAATAAATCAAATAAATCAAATAAATCAAATAAATCAAATAAATCAAATAAATCAAATAAATCAAATAAATCAAATAAATCAAATAAATCAAATAAATCAAATAAATCAAATAAATCAAATAAATCAAATAAATCAAATAAATCAAATAAATCAAATAAATCAAATAAATCAAATAAATCAAATAAATCAAATAAATCAAATAAATCAAATAAATCAAATAAATCAAATAAATCAAATAAATCAAATAAATCAAATAAATCAAATAAATCAAATAAATCAAATAAATCAAATAAATCAAATAAATCAAATAAATCAAATAAATCAAATAAATCAAATAAATCAAATAAATCAAATAAATCAAATAAATCAAATAAATCAAATAAATCAAATAAATCAAATAAATCAAATAAATCAAATAAATCAAATAAATCAAATAAATCAAATAAATCAAATAAATCAAATAAATCAAATAAATCAAATAAATCAAATAAATCAAATAAATCAAATAAATCAAATAAATCAAATAAATCAAATAAATCAAATAAATCAAATAAATCAAATAAATCAAATAAATCAAATAAATCAAATAAATCAAATAAATCAAATAAATCAAATAAATCAAATAAATCAAATAAATAAAATAAATCAAATAAATCAATAAATCAAATAAATCAAATAAATCAAATAAATCAAATAAATCAAATAAATCAAATAAATCAAATAAATCAAATAAATCAAATAAATCAAATAAATCAAATAAATCAAATAAATCAAATAAATCAAATAAATCAAATAAATCAAATAAATCAAATAAATCAAATAAATCAAATAATCAAATAAATCAAATAAATCAAATAAATCAAATAAATCAAATAAATCAAATAAATCAAATAAATCAAATAAATCAAATAAATCAAATAAATCAAATAAATCAAATAAATCAAATAAATCAAATAAATCAAATAAATCAAATAAATCAAATAAATCAAATAAATCAAATAAATGAAATAAATCAAATAAATTAAATAAATCAAATAAATTAAATAAATCAAATAAATTACATAAATAAATAAATTACATAAATTAAATAAATTACATAAATTAAATAAATTAAATAAATTACATAAATTAAATAAATTAAATAAACTAAATAAACTAAATAAAGTAAATAAACTAAATAAAGTAAATAAAGTAAATAAATTAAATAAATAAAATAAATAAAATAAATTAAATAAATTAAATAAATTAAATAAATTAAATAAATTAAATAAATTAAATGAATAAAATAAATTAAATAAACTAAATAAACTAAATAAACTAAATAAACTAAATAAACTAAATAAACTAAATAAACTAAATAAACTAAATAAACTAAATAAATTAAATAAACTAAATAAACTAAATAAATTAAATAAATTAAATAATTAAATAAATTAATAAATTAAATAAATTAAATAAATTAAATAAATTAAATAAATTAAATAAATTAAATAAATTAAATAAATTAAATAAATTAAATAAATTAAATAAATTAAATAAATTAAATTAATTAAATAAATTAAATAATTAAATAAATTAAATAAATTAAATAAATTAAATAAATTAAATAAATTAAATAAATTAAATAAATTAAATAAATTAAATAAATTAAATAAATTAAATAAATTAAATAAATTAAATAAATTAAATAAATTAAATAAATTAAATAAATTAAATAAATTAAATAAATTAAATAAATTAAATAAATTAAATAAATTAAATAAATTAAATAAATTAAATAAATTAAATAAATTAAATAAATTAAATAAATTAAATAAATTAAATAAATTAAATAAATTAAATAAATTAAATAAATTAAATAAATTAAATAAATTAAATAAATTAAATAATTAAATAAATTAAATAAATTAAATAATTAAATAAATTAAATAAATTAAATAAATTAAATAAATTAAATAAATTAAATAAATTAAATAAATTAAATAAATTAAATAAATTAAATAAATTAAATAAATTAAATAAATTAAATAAATTAAATAAATTAAATAAATTAAATAAATTAAATAAATTAAATAAATTAAATAAATTAAATAAATTAAATAAATTAAATAAATTAAATAAATTAAATAAATTAAATAAATTAAATAAATTAAATAAATTAAATAAATTAAATAAATTAAATAAATTAAATAAATTAAATAAATTAAATAAATTAAATAAATTAAATAAATTAAATAAATTAAATAAATTAAATAAATTAAATAAATTAAATAAATTAAATAAATTAAATAAATTAAATAAATTAAATAAATTAAATAAATTAAATAAATTAAATAAATTAAATAAATTAAATAAATTAAATAAATTAAATAATTAAATAAATTAAATAAAATAAATAAATTACATAAATTACATAAATTAAATAAATTAAATAAATTAAATAAATTAAA
The DNA here is from genome assembly GCA_034092305.1 of Diaprepes abbreviatus. Taxonomy (NCBI): domain Eukaryota; kingdom Metazoa; phylum Arthropoda; class Insecta; order Coleoptera; family Curculionidae; genus Diaprepes; species Diaprepes abbreviatus. The sequence continues at coordinate 19,782 of JASJET010000428.1, forward strand.
TAAATTAAATAAATTAAATAAATTAAATAAATTAAATAAATTAAATAAATTAAATAAATTAAATAAATTAAATAAATTAAACAAATTAATAAATTAAATAAACTATATTAAATAAATTTATTTAATGTTTTAATTTAATTAATTTATTTAAAATATTTAATTTATTTAACTTATTTGATTTATTTAATTTATTTAAGTTATTTAAGTTATTTAATTTATTTAATTTATTTAATTTATTTAATTTATTAAATTTATTTAATTTATTTAATTTATTAAATTTATTTAATTTATTTAATTTATTTAATTTATTTAATTTATTAAATTTATTTAATTTATTAAATTTATTTAATTTATTTAATTTATTTAATTTATTTAATTTATTTAATTTATTTAATTTATTTAATTTATTTAATTTATTTAATTTATTTAATTTATTTAATTTATTTAATTTATTTAATTTATTTAATTTATTTAATTTATTTAATTTATTTAATTTATTTAATTTATTTAATTTATTTAATTTATTTAATTTATTTAATTTATTTAATTTATTTAATTTATTTAATTTACTTAATTTATTTAATTTATTTAATTTATTTAATTTATTTAATTTATTTAATTTATTTAATTTATTTAATTTATTTAATTTATTTAATTTATTTAATTTACTTAATTTATTTAATTTATTTAATTTACTTAATTTATTTAATTTATTTAATTTATTTAATTTATTTAATTTATTTAATTTATTTAATTTATTTAATTTATTTAATTTATTTAATTTATTTAATTTATTTAATTTATTTAATTTATTTAATTTATTTAATTTATTTAATTTATTTAATTTATTTAATTTATTTAATTTATTTAATTTATTTAATTTATTTAATTTATTTAATTTATTTAATTTATTTAATTTATTTAATTTATTTAATTTATTTAATTTATTTAATTTATTTAATTTATTTAATTTATTTAATTTATTTAATTTATTTAATTTATTTAATTTATTTAATTTATTTAATTTATTTAATTTATTTAATTTATTTAATTATTTAATTTATTTAATTTATTTAATTTATTTAATTTATTTAATTTATTTAATTTATTTAATTTATTTAATTTATTTAATTTATTTAATTTATTTAATTTATTTAATTTATTTAATTTATTTAATTTATTTAATTTATTTAATTTATTTAATTTATTTAATTTATTTAATTTATTTAATTTATTTAATTTATTTAATTTATTTAATTTATTTAATTTATTTAATTTATTTAATTTATTTAATTTATTTAATTTATTTAATTTATTTAATTTATTTAATTTATTTAATTTATTTAATTTATTTAATTTATTTAATTTATTTAATTTATTAATTTATTTAATTTATTTAATTTATTTAATTTATTTAATTTATTTAATTTATTTAATTTATTTAATTTATTTAATTTATTTAATTTATTTAATTTATTTAATTTATTTAATTTATTTAATTTATTTAATTTATTTAATTTATTTAATTTATTTAATTTATTTAATTTATTTAATTTATTTAATTTATTTAATTTATTTAATTTATTTAATTTATTTAATTTATTTAATTTATTTAATTTATTTAATTTATTTAATTTATTTAATTTATTTAATTTATTTAATTTATTTAATTTATTTAATTTATTTAATTTATTTAATTTATTTAATTTATTTAATTTATTTAATTTATTTAATTTATTTAATTTATTAATTTATTTAATTTATTTAATTTATTTAATTTATTTAATTTATTTAATTTATTTAATTTATTTAATTTATTTAATTTATTTAATTTATTTAATTTATTTAATTTATTTAATTTATTTAATTTATTTAATTTATTTAATTTATTTAATTTATTTAATTTATTTAATTTATTTAATTTATTTAATTTATTTAATTTATTTAATTTATTTAATTTATTTAATTTATTTAATTTATTTAATTTATTTAATTTATTTAATTTATTTAATTTATTTAATTTATTTAATTTATTTAATTTATTTAATTTATTTAATTTATTTAATTTATTTAATTTATTTAATTTATTTAATTTATTTAATTTATTTAATTTATTTAATTTATTTAATTTATTTAATTTATTTAATTTATTTAATTTATTTAATTTATTTAATTTATTTAATTTATTTAATTTATTTAATTTATTTAATTTATTTAATTTATTGTACTTCTAGTTTGTGGTTTTAATTTTTATAATTTCTAATAAATTTCTTCATCACAACGACGAAAACCATTGAAAGTTTTAATTTTCTATTATGTCCCGAACGTCGAAATTTTTTTCCCACGCAAGGTGGCCAAGTGACTACTAGGATTTTTGGAGATTTCCAAAATCTCCCAAAATAATGCATTTCTTGAATTATATAATTTTCGTCTTTCTGTGTCTAATCTAGTTCCAGAATCTAGTACTTTTCTTACAAAATCCGACCCACCCCACACGCGGAGTTCCCGACCAGTAATTAATTTCATGTACTAGCTTTTTTATATCACCCTGTATAACAACAACTTGTTACACACATAACACACACTTACAGTTCCGCAATAAATTTAACTGACAATTTAGACCTTAATTTGATACACACATTGAATAATAATTACCATTATTTGTAAATTAATATATAGCCTGAGGGTGTTCTAGAAGTCAAATCTTACACTACTTTCGGAGAAAGTCAAAAATGTGCCGAGATTTACAAAACTTCCCAAAAAAGAACATTTCTTGAAGTATATTAATACAAACGGTCCATTTTTGACTTTCTGTCTATAATCTAAGATCAGACACTTGTAATTCTAATATTAAAACCAAGAAGGGCCACATAGTTTAGAAGAAATACGAACAAAAATTTTAAATTCAATGATTATTTCTTTCTTATTGTTGCAATTTCTTTGTTTTCCTAGTAAAGTTACAAGAGGAGTACCAAAAATTCATGACTTTTAAATATTATATGAAATAAAACTAAATAGATGTTGGAAAAATTGCCGTGTTTCTTGGCGCACCGGTCAGAACCTACGTAGAAGACCCTCCATATCAACCCGTTGGATATTGAATATCACCCGCCTCATTGGACACGGACATTAAACTAAATAAAGGATTAGACGTTTTTAGAAGGATATTTTTTTAGTTAAAAACTGTACAGAAATGCAATTTTTTTAAATGGAAATATTATACTTCCATGGGATGGGAATATAGATAGCGAATATCTACTGAAAATGAAGAATTTATAAATATCTTATACAATTAAACCAATAATCTTAGATATATTCTCTAATTCTCTGAATCAATCAGTTTTGGGGAGTAAATTAATAAAATTAGCCTATTTTCGTCTTCCCGTCTCTAATCTAATTCCAGAGTCTTGTACTTCTCTTACAAAACACAAGTAATGCAAATGAACTGAATCAAGATTTGAACAAAATTTTTGAATTCATAGAATATTTTCCATCTTGTACTGTAATTCCCTTGTTTTCCCAGAAAAGTTAGTAAGAAGTATTGATAATGCAGGATTCTTAATTATTTTGCAAAATTAGACCAGGAATTTTAGAGATCTTTCCGTATTTCCCTGAAAAATAAGTTTCGTGGTGTAAATTATTACAAATAATCCATTTTCGGATCTCCTTCTCCAATCTAAGTTTGGAATCTTGTACTTCTCATATAAAATCCAAGAAATGCTGGTAAGTTGGGTTTAAATTAGAGCCAAACATCTAAATTCAAAGGATATTTCGAATTTCCATATTTTCCTAGAGATATTATAACGAATGAATCGAAAATGGAGGATTTTTAGAATACTACTCTAAATAAAATTAATATGCTTGGAGTAATTTTCGTATTTGCCTTAAAAATGGAATACAAGGAGATTACGGCACAAAATACGAAGGAATCAATGAATTTAGACTTTTCGTTCTAATTTGAGCTCAATTTAGACTAAATGGGTCGTTTTTATTAACTTACGCTTCAAAACTCATTTTTTAGGGAAATATGAATAGATCTCGAAGATTAGAAGTATTATTTTGCATGAACTCTTGCATTTTTGATACTTCTTTATAAGTTGTCTTGGAAAACTCAATATTCTTACATTTCTTGGTTTTTGTAGTAGAAGTACAAGATTGTGAACTCAGATCAGAGATAGAGATCTCAAAATGGATCATTTGGGTTAATTTACATCCCGAAATTTATTTTTCAAGGAAATACAAAAGGAACTCTAAGATTATTATTATTATTTTATATAATATATAATTAATCCTGCATTTTCAAGAAATGCAAGTATATTGAGTTTTTCAATACAACGTATTAAAGAAGTATGAAAAATGTAAGATTTCATGCAAAAAAATTCTATTTATCTTAGATATCTATTCATATCTCCCTAAAAAATGGCTTTTGGAGCGTAAGATAAAAAGAACGACCCATTTAGTTAATAGTTTAGGGTAAATTAAGCTCAAATTGGACCAAAAAGTCTTATTTTTCAGGGAAATACGAAAAGATCTCCAAAACCACTGGAAATATCGATTGTGCAAGATTCTTAAATTTCTTATAAAACTAAACCAATAATCTCCCAGATAATATCGTATTTTCCTGAAAAATAAATTTTGGGAAGTTGATTTACATAAATGGTCCATTTTTGATTTTCTGCCTATAATCTAAGTTCAGAATCTTGCACTTCTACTTCAAAATCCAAGAAATGTATGGAAAATAAGTTCAAATTAGAATCAAATACGTGAATTCAATGATTATTTCCAATTCTGAGCTGTAATTGCCTTTGTTTTCCTAGAAAGATTATTACAGAAGTATCGAAAATGCAGAATTCTCAAATATTTTAGAAAATTAAAATAATTATCTTAAAGATCTTTCCGTATTTCCCTGAAAAATATGTCTCGGAATGGTAGTTACCACAAATGGCACTTTTTGACTTTCTGTCTATAATCTAAGTTCAGGATTTAGTACTTCTACTATAAAAACCAAGAATGGAGCTTAATTCTTTCGAAATAATCATAAAGCACCTAAATTCGACGATTTTTTCGTATTTCCTAATTTTAATGGAGAAGTTATTATAACTTTTGTTATAAAAGAATCGAAAATGCAGGTTTTTTAATATGGTACCCTAAATAAAACTTGTTATCTCGGAGATACATTCGTATTTCCCTTAAAAATGGATAAAAATGAGATTACAGCACAGAACACGAAGAAATCATTGAATATAGACATTTTGTTCTAATTTGGATACAATTTACTTTAGATTAGAGATTGAAAGTCCAAAATAGGTCGTTTTTACTAACTTACGTTCTAAAACCCATTTCTCATTGAAATATGAATAAATCTCTAATATTGAGAGCATGATTTTGTATATTATTCAAAAACCTTGCAGTTTTGATACTTCTTTATAATTTCTCATGGAAAATAAGGAAATTGCAACTCTAAATACGGAAAATTAATTGAATTTAAAGTTTTTGTTCTTATTTCGACTAAATTAGGTCGCATTTCTTGGTCTTTGTATTAGAACTTCAAGATTCTGAACTTAGATTGTAGACTGAATGACAAAAATGGGCCATTTGTATTAATTTACTTTCCGAAACCTATTTCGCAGAGGAATACGAGAAGATTTCTAAGATTATCTGTTTTATTTGGTATAATATTAAAAAATCCTGCCTTTTCGATATTTCGATAATAACTTTTTCTTCCTTTTCGATATTTCTATAATAACTTTTCTAGGAGAACAAAAGAATTACAGCACAAAATACGAAATAATCACTAAATTTAGCAGTTTTGTGCTAATTTGGACTAAATTTACCTGCATTTCTTGATTTTTGTGGAAGAAGAACAGGGTTCTGAACTTTAGACTAAAGTCGGAAAGTCCAAAATGGGCCGTTTGTGTCAATATCAATCCCGAAATTAACTATTCAAGGAAATACGAAACGATCTCTAAGATTATTGGTATTATTTTGTATATTATTTAAATATTCTACATTTTCGATACTCCTATACCAGCTTTTCTAGAAAAACAAGATGATTAAATCACAAAATACGAAATAATCAGTGAAGTCATACATTTTGTTCTAATTTGGAATAAATGTACATGGATTTCTTGGATTTTGTAGGAGAACCACAAGACGTTATACATCGATTAGAGACTGAAAGTCAATAATGGGCCATTTTTATTGTTTTTAAAAAAAAATGTAACATGTTAATATCAGTTAGAATTCTAATTTAACTTTTGTGAATCGTAACATTGCATCCCTACTTAAACCGGGAGATGTAAAGTATTGTGCGAGATCTAATTTTATATGTTTAGCGACACATTTCGAAAATCTTCAAAGAAATCTGTTAATATGAGAACATCAGGAAGTAAATAAATTTTTGTATAATCCATTAAAATTTGACATATTTAAGATTGCTGCGTTTTCGACACTTCTATTCTAACTTTCCTTGAAAAACAAGATATTTATATCACAAAATCCGAATTAATCAGTGAAATCACACATTTTGTTCTTATTTGAAATCAAATTACAGGATATCTTGCTTTTTGTAGTAAAAGTACAAGATTTTTAATAAAGATTAGAAATTGAAAGACAAAATTGGGCCGTTTTTGTTAATTTACTTTTCAAAAACCATTTTTCGGGGAAATACGAAAAGATCTCGAAAATGATTTGTATTATTTTACGTAATATTTAAAAATTTTGTATTTTTAATACTCCTGTTTTAACATCACTAGGAAAACAACGAAATTACAACAAAAAAATAAGAAATAATCATTGAATTTAAAATTTGTATCCTTATTTCTTCTTAAAAAGGCGACATTTCTTGGTTTCCGTATTAGAATAAAAAGATTCTTAACTTTGATTAGAGACACAAAGGTAAAAATGGACCGTTTGTAATTATATACTTCAAGAAATGCATTATTTTGGGAGATTTTGGAAATCTCCAAAAATCCTAGTAGTCACTTGGGCACCTTGCGTGGGAAAAAAATTTCGACGTTCGGGACATAATAGAAAATTAAAACTTTCAATGGTTTTCGTCGTTGTGATGAAGAAATTTATTAGAAATTATAAAAATTAAACCCACAAACTAGAAGTACAACAAATTAAATAAATTAAATAAATTAAATAAATTAAATAAATTAAATAAATTAAATAAATTAAATAAATTAAATAAATTAAATAAATTAAATAAATTAAATAAATTAAATAAATTAAATAAATTAAATAAATTAAATAAATTAAATAAATTAAATAAATTAAATAAATTAAATAAATTAAATAAAATAAATAAATTAAATAAATTAAATAAATTAAATAAATTAAATAAATTAAATAAATTAAATAAATTAAATAAATTAAATAAATTAAATAAATTAAATAAATTAAATAAATTAAATAAATTAAATAAATTAAATAAATTAAATAAATTAAATAAATTAAATAAATTAAATAAATTAAATAAATTAAATAAATTAAATAAATTAAATAAATTAAATAAATTAAATAAATTAAATAAATTAAATAAATTAAATAAATTAAATAAATTAAATAAATTAAATAAATTAAATAAATTAAATAAATTAAATAAATTAAATAAATTAAATAAATTAAATAAATTAAATAAATTAAATAAATTAAATAAATTAAATAAATTAAATAAATTAAATAAATTAAATAAATTAAATAAATTAAATAAATTAAATAAATTAAATAAATTAAATAAATTAAATAAATTAAATAAATTAAATAAATTAAATAAATTAAATAAATTAAATAAATTAAATAAATTAAATAAATTAAATAAATTAAATAAATTAAATAAATTAAATAAATTAAATAAATTAAATAAATTAAATAAATTAAATAAATTAAATAAATTAAATAAATTAAATAAATTAAATAAATTAAATAAATTAAATAAATTAAATAAATTAAATAAATTAAATAAATTAAATAAATTAAATAAATTAAATAAATTAAATAAATTAAATAAATTAAATAAATTAAATAAATTAAATAAATTAAATAAATTAAATAAATTAAATAAATTAAATAAATTAAATAAATTAAATAAATTAAATAAATTAAATAAATTAAATAAATTAAATAAATTAAATAAATTAAATAAATTAAATAAATTAAATAATTAAATAAATTAAATAAATTAAATAAATTAAATAAATTAAATAAATTAAATAAATTAAATAAATTAAATAAATTAAAAAATTAAATAAATTAAAAAAATTAAATAAATTAAAAAAATTAAATAAATTAAAAAAATTAAAAAAATTAAATAAATTAAATAAATTAAATAAATTAAATAAATTAAATAATATAAATAAATTAAATAAATTAAATAAATTAAATAAATTAAAAAAATTAAATAAATTAAATAAATTAAATAAATAAAATTAATTAAATAAATTAAATAAATTAAATTAATTAAATTAATTAAATTAATTAAATAAAATAAATAATTTAAATAAATTAAATAACTTAAATAAATTAAGTAAATTAAACAAATTAATAAATTAAATAAACTATATTAAATAAATTTATTTAATGTTTTTAATTTAATTAATTTATTTAAAATATTTAATTTATTTAACTTATTTGATTTATTTAATTTATTTAATTTATTTAAGTTATTTAATTTATTTAATTTATTTAATTTATTTAATTTATTTAATTTATTTAATTTATTTAATTTATTTAATTTATTTAATTTATTTAATTTATTTAATTTATTTAATTTATTTAATTTATTTAATTTATTTAATTTATTTAATTTATTTAATTTATTTAATTTATTTAATTTATTTAATTTATTTAATTTATTTAATTTATTTAATTTATTTAATTTATTTAATTTATTTAATTTATTTAATTTATTTAATTTATTTAATTTATTTAATTTATTTAATTTATTTAATTTATTTAATTTATTTAATTTATTTAATTTATTTAATTTATTTAATTTATTTAATTTATTTAATTTATTTAATTTATTTAATTTATTTAATTTATTTAATTTATTTAATTTATTTAATTTATTTAATTTATTTAATTTATTTAATTTATTTAATTTATTTAATTTATTTAATTTATTTAATTTATTTAATTTATTTAATTTATTTAATTTATTTAATTTATTTAATTTATTTAATTTATTTAATTTATTTAATTTATTTAATTTATTTAATTTATTTAATTTATTTAATTTATTTAATTTATTTAATTTATTTAATTTATTTAATTTATTTAATTTATTTAATTTATTTAATTTATTTAATTTATTTAATTTATTTAATTTATTTAATTTATTTAATTTATTTAATTTATTTAATTTATTTAATTTATTTAATTTATTTAATTTATTTAATTTATTTAATTTATTTAATTTATTTAATTTATTTAATTTATTTAATTTATTTAATTTATTTAATTTATTTAATTTATTTAATTTATTTAATTTATTTAATTTATTTAATTTATTTAATTTATTTAATTTATTTAATTTATTTAATTTATTTAATTTATTTAGTTTATTTAGTTTATTTAGTTTATTTAGTTTATTTAATTTATTTAATTTATTTAATTTAATTTGTTTAATTTATTTAATTTGTTGTACTTCTAGTTTGTGGGTTTAATTTTTATAATTTCTAATAAATTTCTTCATCACAACGACGAAAACCATTGAAAGTTTTAATTTTCTATTATGTCCCGAACGTCGAAATTTTTTTCCCACGCAAGGTGCCCAAGTGACTACTAGGATTTTTGGAGATTTCCAAAATCTCCCAAAATAATGCATTTCTTGAAGTATATAATTACAAACGGTCCATTTTTACCTTTGTGTCTCTAATCAAAGTTAAGAATCTTTTTATTCTAATACGGAAACCAAGAAATGTCGCCTACTTAAGAAGAAAGAAGGATACAAATTTTAAATTCAATGATTATTTCTTATTTTTTTGTAGTAATTTCGTTGTTTTCCTAGTGATGTTAAAACAGGAGTATTGAAAATACAAAATTTTTAAATATTACGTAAAATAATACAAATCATTTTCGAGATCTTTTCGTATTTCCCCGAAAAATGGTTTTTGAAAAGTAAATTAACAAAAACGGCCCAATTTTGTCTTTCAATCTCTAATCTCTATTAAAAATCTTGTACTTTTACTACAAAAAGCAAGATATCCTGTAATTTGTTTTCAAATAAGAACAAAATGTGTGATTTCACTGATTAATTCGGATTTTGTGATATAAATATCTTGTTTTTCAAAGAAAGTTAGAATAGAAGTGTCGAAAACGCAGCAATCTTAAATATGTTAAATTTTAATGGATTATACAAAAATTTATTTACTTCCTGATGTTCTCATATTAACAGATTTCTTTGAAGATTTTCGAAATGTGTCGCTAAACATATAAAATTAGATCTCGCACCATACTTTACATCTCCCGGTTTAAGTAGGGATGCAATGTTACGATTCACAAAAGTTAAATTAGAATTCTAACTGATATTAACATGTTACATTTTTTCTTTAAAAACAATAAAAATGGCCCATTATTGACTTTCAGTCTCTAATCTATGTATAACGTCTTGTGGTTCTCCTACAAAATCCAAGAAATCCATGTACATTTATTCCAAATTAGAACAAAATGTATGACTTCACTGATTATTTCGTTTTTTGTGATTTAATCATCTTGTTTTTCTAGAAAAGCTGGTATAGGAGTATCGAAAATGTAGAATATTTAAATAATATACAAAATAATACCAATAATCTTAGAGATCGTTTCGTATTTCCTTGAATAGTTAATTTCGGGATTGATATTGACACAAACGGCCCATTTTGGACTTTCCGACTTTAGTCTAAAGTTCAGAACCCTGTTCTTCTTCCACAAAAATCAAGAAATGCAAGTAAATTTAGTCCAAATTAGCACAAAACTGCTAAATTTAGTGATTATTTCGTATTTTGTGCTGTAATTCTTTTGTTCTCCTAGAAAAGTTATTATAGAAATATCGAAAAGGAAGAAAAAGTTATTATCGAAATATCGAAAAGGCAGGATTTTTTAATATTATACCAAATAAAACAGATAATCTTAGAAATCTTCTCGTATTCCTCTGCGAAATAGGTTTCGGAAAGTAAGTTAATACAAATGGCCCATTTTTGTCATTCAGTCTACAATCTAAGTTCAGAATCTTGAAGTTCTAATACAAAGACCAAGAAATGCGACCTAATTTAGTCGAAATAAGAACAAAAACTTTAAATTCAATTAATTTTCCGTATTTAGAGTTGTAATTTCCTTATTTTCCAAGAGAAATTATAAAGAAGTATCAAAACTGCAAGGTTTTTGAATAATATACAAAATCATGCTCTCAATATTAGAGATTTATTCATATTTCAATGAGAAATGGGTTTTAGAACGTAAGTTAGTAAAAACGACCTATTTTGGACTTTCAATCTCTAATCTAAAGTAAATTGTATCCAAATTAGAACAAAATGTCTATATTCAATGATTCTTCGTGTTCTGTGCTGTAATCTCATTTTTATCCATTTTTAAGGGAAATACGAATGTATCTCCGAGATAACAAGTTTTATTTAGGGTACCATATTAAAAAAACCTGCATTTTCGATTCTTTTATAACAAAAGTTATAATAACTTCTCCATTAAAATTAGGAAATACGAAAAAATCGTCGAATTTAGGTGCTTTATGATTATTTCGAAAGAATTAAGCTCCATTCTTGGTTTTTATAGTAGAAGTACTAAATCCTGAACTTAGATTATAGACAGAAAGTCAAAAAGTGCCATTTGTGGTAACTACCATTCCGAGACATATTTTTCAGGGAAATACGGAAAGATCTTTAAGATAATTATTTTAATTTTCTAAAATATTTGAGAATTCTGCATTTTCGATACTTCTGTAATAATCTTTCTAGGAAAACAAAGGCAATTACAGCTCAGAATTGGAAATAATCATTGAATTCACGTATTTGATTCTAATTTGAACTTATTTTCCATACATTTCTTGGATTTTGAAGTAGAAGTGCAAGATTCTGAACTTAGATTATAGGCAGAAAATCAAAAATGGACCATTTATGTAAATCAACTTCCCAAAATTATTTTTCAGGAAAATACGATATTATCTGGGAGATTATTGGTTTAGTTTTATAAGAAATTTAAGAATCTTGCACAATCGATATTTCCAGTGGTTTTGGAGATCTTTTCGTATTTCCTGAAAAATAAGACTTTTTGTTCCAATTTGAGCTTAATTTACCCTAAACTATTAACTAAATGGGTCGTTCTTTTTATCTTACGCTCCAAAAGTCATTTTTTAGGGAGATATGAATAGATATCTAAGATAAATAGAATTTTTTTGCATGAAATCTTACATTTTTCATACTTCTTTAATACGTTGTATTGAAAAACTCAATATACTTGCATTTCTTGAAAATGCAGGATTAATTATATATTATAGAAAATAATAATAATAATCTTAGAGTTCCTTTTGTATTTCCTTGAAAAATAAATTTCGGGATGTAAATTAACCCAAATGATCCATTTTGAGATCTCTATCTCTGATCTGAGTTCACAATCTTGTACTTCTACAAAAACCAAGAAATGTAAGAATATTGAGTTTTCCAAGACAACGTATAAAGAAGTATCAAAAATGCAAGAGTTCATGCAAAATAATACTACTAATCTTCGAGATCTATTCATATTTTCCTAAAAAATGAGTTTTGAAGCGTAAGTTAATTAAAAACGACCCATTTAGTCTAAATTGAGCTCAAATTAGAACGAAAAGTCTAAATTCAATGATTCCTTCGTATTTTGTGCCGTAATCTCCTTGTATTCCATTTTTAAGGCAAATACGAAAATTACTCCAAGCATATTAATTTTATTTAGGGTAGTATTCTAAAAATCCTCCATTTTCGATTCATTCGTTATAATATCTCTAGGAAAATATGGAAATTCAAAATATCCTTTGAATTTAGATGTTTGGCTCTAATTTAAACCCAACTTACCAGCATTTCTTGGATTTTATATGAGAAGTACAAGATTCCAAACTTAGATTGGAGAAGGAGATCCGAAAATGGATTATTTGTAATAATTTACACCACGAAACTTATTTTTCAGGGAAATACGGAAAGATCTCTAAAATTCCTGGTCTAATTTTGCAAAATAATTAAGAATCCTGCATTATCAATACTTCTTACTAACTTTTCTGGGAAAACAAGGGAATTACAGTACAAGATGGGAAAATATTCTATGAATTCAAAAATTTTGTTCAAATCTTGATTCAGTCATTTGCATTACTTGTGTTTTGTAAGAGAAGTACAAGACTCTGGAATTAGATTAGAGACGGAAAGACGAAAATAATCTAATTTTATTAATTTACTCCCCAAAACTGATTGATTCAGAGAATTAGAGAATATATCTAAGATTATTGGTTTAATTGTATAAGATATTTATAAATTCTTCATTTTCAGTAGATATTCGCTATCTATATTCCCATCCCATGGAAGTATAATATTTCCATTTAAAAAAATTGCATTTCTGTACAGTTTTTAACTAAAAAAATATCCTTCTAAAAACGTCTAATCCTTTATTTAGTTTAATGTCCGTGTCCAATGAGGGCGGGTGATATTCAATATCCAACGGGTTGATATGGAGGGTCTTCTACGTAGGTTCTGACCGGTGCGCCAAGAAACACGGCAATTTTTCCAACATCTATTTAGTTTTATTTCATATAATATTTAAAAGTCATGAATTTTTGGTACTCCTCTTGTAACTTTACTAGGAAAACAAAGAAATTGCAACAATAAGAAAGAAATAATCATTGAATTTAAAATTTTTGTTCGTATTTCTTCTAAACTATGTGGCCCTTCTTGGTTTTAATATTAGAATTACAAGTGTCTGATCTTAGATTATAGACAGAAAGTCAAAAATGGACCGTTTGTATTAATATACTTCAAGAAATGTTCTTTTTTGGGAAGTTTTGTAAATCTCGGCACATTTTTGACTTTCTCCGAAAGTAGTGTAAGATTTGACTTCTAGAACACCCTCAGGCTATATATTAATTTACAAATAATGGTAATTATTATTCAATGTGTGTATCAAATTAAGGTCTAAATTGTCAGTTAAATTTATTGCGGAACTGTAAGTGTGTGTTATGTGTGTAACAAGTTGTTGTTATACAGGGTGATATAAAAAAGCTAGTACATGAAATTAATTACTGGTCGGGAACTCCGCGTGTGGGGTGGGTCGGATTTTGTAAGAAAAGAACTAGATTCTGGAACTAGATTAGACACAGAAAGACGAAAATTATATAATTCAAGAAATGCATTATTTTGGGAGATTTTGGAAATCTCCAAAAATCCTAGTAGTCACTTGGCCACCTTGCGTGGGAAAAAAATTTCGACGTTCGGGACATAATAGAAAATTAAAACTTTCAATGGTTTTCGTCGTTGTGATGAAGAATTTATTAGAAATTATAAAAATTAAACCCACAAACTAGAAGTACAATAAATTAAATAAACTTAATAAATTAAATAAATTAAATAAATTAAATAAATTAAATAAATTAAATAAATTAAATAAATTAAATAAATTAAATAAATTAAATAAATTAAATAAATTAAATAAATTAAATAAATTAAATAAATTAAATAAATTAAATAAATTAACTAAATTAACTAAATTAACTAAATTAACTAAATTAAATAAATTAAATAAATTAAATAAATTAAATAAATTAAATAAATTAAATAAATTAAATAAATTAAATAAATTAAATAATTAAATAAATTAAATAAATTAAATAAATTAAATAAATTAAATAAATTAAATAAATTAAATAAATTAAATAAATTAAATAAATTAAATAAATTAAATAAATTAAATAAATTAAATAAATTAAATAAATTAAATAAATTAAATAAATTAAATAAATTAAATAAATTAAATAAATTAAATAAATTAAATAAATTAAATAAATTAAATAAATTAAATAAATTAAATAAATTAAATAAATTAAATAAATTAAATAAATTAAATAAATTAAATAAATAAATAAATTAAATAAATTAAATAAATTAAATAAATTAAATAAATTAAATAAATTAAATAAATTAAATAAATTAAATAAATTAAATAAATTAAATAAATTACAATAAATTAAATAAATTAAATAATTAAATAAATTAAATAAATTAAATAAATTAAATAAATTAAATAAATTAAATAAATTAAATAAATTAAATAAATTAAATAAATTAAATAAATTAAATAAATTAAATAAATTAAATAAATTAAATAAATTAAATAAATTAAATAAATTAAATAAATTAAATAAATTAAATAAATTAAATAAATTAAATAAATTAAATAAATTAAATAAATTAAATAATTAATAAATTAAATAAATTAAATAAATTAAATAAATTAAATAAATTAAATAAATTAAATAAATTAAATAAATTAAATAAATTAAATAAATTAAATAAATTAAATAAATTAAATAAATTAAATAAATTAAATAAATTAAATAAATTAAATAAATTAAATAAATTAAATAAATTAAATAAATTAAATAAATTAAATAAATTAAATAAATTAAATAAATTAAATAATTAAATAAATTAATAAATTAAATAAATTAAATAAATTAAATAAATTAAATAAATTAAATAAATTAAATAAATTAAATAAATTAAATAAATTAAATAAATTAAATAAATTAAATAAATTAAATAAATTAAATAAATAAATAAATTAAATAAATTAAATAAATTAAATAAATTAAATAAATTAAATAAATTAAATAAATTAAATAAATTAAATAAATTAAATAAATTAAATAAATTAAATAAATTAAATAAATTAAATAAATTAAATAAATTAAATAAATTAATAAATTAAATAAATTAAATAAATTAAATAAATTAAATAAATTAAATAAATTAAATAAATAAATGAATTAAATAAATTAAATAAATTAAATAAATTAAATAAATTAATAAATTAAATAAATTAAATAAATTAAATAAATTAAATAAATTAAATAAATTAAATAAATTAAATAAATTAAATAAATTAAATAAATTAAATAAATTAAATAAATTAAATAAATTAAATAAATTAAATAAATTAAATAAATTAAATAAATTAAATAACTTAAATAAATTAAATAAATTAAAAAAAATCAAATAAGTTAAATAAATTAAATATTTTAAATAAATTAATTAAATTAAAAACATTAAATAAATTTATTTAATATAGTTTATTTAATTTATTAATTTGTTTAATTTATTTAATTTATTTAATTAACTTAATTTATTTAATTTATTTAATTTATTTAATTTATTTAATTTATTTAATTTATTTAATTTATTTAATTTATTTAATTTATTTAATTTATTTAATTTATTTAATTTATTTAATTTATTTAATTTATTTAATTTATTTAATTTATTTAATTTATTTAATTTATTTAATTTATTTAATTTATTTAATTTATTTAATTTATTTAATTTATTTAATTTATTTAATTTATTTAATTTATTTAATTTATTTAATTTATTTAATTTATTTAATTTATTTAATTTATTTAATTATTTAATTTATTTAATTTATTTAATTATTTAATTTATTTAATTTATTTAATTTATTTAATTTATTTAATTTATTTAATTTATTTAATTTATTTAATTTATTTAATTTATTTAATTTATTTAATTTATTTAATTTACTTAATTTATTAATTATTTAATTTACTTAATTTATTTAATTTATTTAATTTATTTATTTTATTTATTTTATTTAATTTATTTAATTTATTTATTTTATTTAATTAATTTAATTTATTTAATTTATTTAATTAATTTAATTTATTTAATTTATTTAATTTAATTAATTTATTTAATTTATTTAATTTAATTAATTTATTTAATTTATTTAATTTAATTAATTTATTTAATTTATTTAATTTATTTAATTTAATTAATTTATTTAATTTATTTAATTTAATTAATTATTTAATTTATTTAATTTATTTAATTTATTTAATTTATTTAATTTATTTAATTTATTTAATTTATTTAATTTATTTAATTTATTTAATTTATTTAATTTATTTAATTTATTTAATTTATTTAATTTATTTAATTTATTTAATTTATTTAATTTATTTAATTTATTTAATTTATTTAATTTATTTAATTTATTTAATTTATTTAATTTATTTAATTTATTTAATTTATTTAATTTATTTAATTTATTTAATTTATTTAATTTATTTAATTTATTTAATTTATTTAATTTATTTAATTTATTTAATTTATTTAATTTATTTAATTTATTTAATTTATTTAATTTATTTAATTTATTTATTTTATTAATTTATTTATTTATTTAATTTATTTAATTTATTTAATTTATTTAATTTATTTAATTTATTTAATTTATTTAATTTATTTAATTTATTTAATTTAGTTAATTTAGTTAATTTAGTTAATTTAGTTAATTTATTTAATTTAGTTAATTTAGTTAATTTAGTTAATTTATTTAATTTATTTAATTATTTAATTTATTTAATTTATTTAATTTATTTAATTTATTTAATTTATTTAATTTATTTAATTTATTTAATTTATTTAATTTATTTAATTTATTTAATTTATTTAATTTATTTAATTTATTTAATTTATTTAATTTATTTAATTATTTAATTTATTTATTTATTTAATTTATTTAATTTATTTAATTTATTTAATTTATTTAATTTATTTAATTTATTTAATTTATTTAATTAATTTAATTAATTTAATTAATTTAATTAATTTAATTATTTTAATTAATTTAATTAATTTAATTAATTTAATTAATTTAATTAATTTAATTAATTTAATTAATTTAATTAATTTAATTAATTTAATTAATTTAATTAATTTAATTAATTTAATTAATTTAATTAATTTAATTAATTTAATTAATTTAATTAATTTAATTAATTTAATTAATTTAATTAATTTAATTAATTTAATTAATTTAATTAATTTAATTAATTTAATTAGTTTAATTAATTTAATTAATTTAATTAATTTAATTAATTTGATTAATTTAATTAATTTAATTAGTTTAATTAATTTAATTAATTTAATTAATTTAATTAATTTAATTAATTTAATTAATTTAATTAATTTAATTAATTTAATTAATTTAATTAATTTAATTAATTTAATTAATTTAATTAATTTAATTAATTTAATTAATTTAATTAATTTATTAATTTAATTAATTTAATTAATTTAATTAATTTAATTAATTTAATTAATTTAATTAATTTAATTAATTTAATTAATTTAATTAATTTAATTAATTTAATTAATTTAATTAATTTAATTAATTTAATTAATTTAATTAATTTAATTAATTTAATTAATTTAATTAATTTAATTAATTTAATTAATTTAATTAATTTAATTAATTTAATTAATTTAATTAATTTAATAATTTAATTAATTTAATTAATTTAATTAATTTAATTAATTTAATTAATTTAATTAATTTAATTAATTTAATTAATTTAATTAATTAATTAATTTAATTAATTTAATTAATTTAATTAATTTAATTAATTTAATTAATTTAATTAATTTAATTAATTTAATTAATTTAATTAATTTAATTAATTTAATTAATTTAATTAATTTAATTAATTTAATTAATTTAATTAATTTAATTAATTTAATTAATTTAATTAATTTAATTAATTTAATTAATTTAATTAATTTAATTAATTTAATTAATTTAATTAATTTAATTAATTTAATTAATTTAATTAATTTATTAATTAATTTATTTAATTAATTTAATTAATTTAATTAATTAATTAATTTAATTAATTTAATTAATTTAATTTATTTAATTTATTTAATTAATTTAATTAATTTAATTAATTTAATTAATTTAATTTATTTAATTATTTAATTTATTTAATTTATTTAATATATTTAATTTATTTAATATATTTAATTTATTTAATTTATTTAATATATTTAATTTATTTAATATATTTAATTATTTAATTTATTTAATTTATTTAATTTATTTAATTTATTTAATTTATTTAATTTATTTAATTTATTTAATTTATTTAATTTATTTAATTTATTTAATTTATTTAATTTATTTAATTTATTTAATTTATTTAATTTTTTTAATTTATTTAATTTATTTAATTTATTTAATTTATTTAATTTATTTAATTTATTTAATTTATTTAATTTATTTAATTTATTTAATTTATTTAATTTATTTAATTTATTTAATTTATTTAATTTATTTAATTTATTTAATTTATTTAATTTATTTAATTTATTTAATTATTTAATTTATTTAATTTATTTAATTTATTTAATTTATTTAATTTATTTAATTTATTTAATTTATTTAATTTATTTAATTTATTTAATTTATTTAATTTATTTAATTTATTTAATTTATTTAATTTATTTAATTTATTTAATTTATTTAATTTACTTAATTTATTTTATTTATTTTATTTATTTAATTTATTTTATTTATTTAATTTATTTAATTTATTTAATTTATTTAATTTATTTAATTTATTTAATTTATTTAATTTATTTAATTATTTAATTTATTTAATTTATTTAATTTATTTAATTTATTTAATTTATTTAATTTATTTAATTTATTTAATTTATTTAATTTATTTAATTTACTTAATTTATTTAATTTATTTAATTTACTTAATTTATTTAATTTATTTAATTTATTTAAGTTATTTAATTTATTTAAATTATTTATTTTATTTAATTAATTTAATTAATTTAATTAATTTAATTTATTTAATTTATTTAATTAATTTTATTTATTTAATTTATTTAATTTATTTAATTTTTTTAATTTATTTAATTTATTTAATTTATTTAATTTATTTATATTATTTAATTTATTTAATTTATTTAATTTATTTAGTTTATTTAATTTATTTAATTTATTTAATTTATTTAATTTATTTAATTTATTTAATTTATTTAATTTATTTAATTTATTTAATTTATTTAATTTATTTAATTCATTTAATTCATTTAATTTATTTAATTTATTTAATTTATTTAATTTATTTAATTCATTAATTCATTTAATTTATTTAATTTATTTAATTTATTTAATTTATTTAATTTATTTAATTTATTTAATTTATTTAATTTATTTAATTTATTTAATTTATTTAATTTATTTAATTTATTTAATTTATTTAATTTATTTAATTTTTTTAATTTATTTAATTTATTTAATTTATTTAATTTTTTAATTTATTAATTTATTTAATTTTTTAATTTTTTTAATTTATTTAATTTTTTTAATTTATTTATTTATTTAATTTATTTAATTTATTTAATTTATTTAATTTATTAATTTATTTAATTTATTTAATTTATTTAATTTATTTAATTTATTTAATTTATTTAATTTATTTAATTTATTTAATTTATTTAATTTATTTAATTTATTTAATTTATTTAATTTATTTAATTTATTTAATTTATTTAATTTATTTAATTTATTTAATTTATTTAATTTATTTAATTTATTTAATTTATTTAATTTATTTAATTTATTTAATTTATTTAATTTATTTAATGTATTTAATTTATTTAATTTATTTAATTTATTTAATTTATTTAATTTATTTAATTTATTTAATTATTTAATTTATTTAATTTATTTAATTTATTTAATTTATTTAATTTATTTAATTTATTTAATTTATTTAATTTATTTAATTATTTAATTTATTTAATTTATTTAATTTATTTAATTTATTTAATTTATTTAATTTATTTAATTTATTTAATTTATTTAATTTATTTAATTTATTTAATTTATTTAATTTATTTAATTTATTTAATTTATTTAATTTATTTAATTTATTTAATTTATTTAATTTATTTAATTTATTTATTTATTTAATTTATTTAATTTATTTAATTTATTTAATTTATTTAATTTATTTAATTTATTTAATTATTTAATTTATTTAATTTATTTAATTTATTTAATTTATTTAATTTATTTAATTTATTTAATTTATTTAATTTATTTAATTTATTTAATTTATTTAATTTATTTAATTTATTTAATTTATTTAATTTATTTAATTTATTTAATTTATTTAATTTATTTAATTTATTTAATTTATTTAATTTATTTAATTTATTTAATTTATTTAATTTATTTAATTTATTTAATTTATTTAATTTATTTAATTTATTTAATTTATTTAATTTATTTAATTATTTAATTTATTTAATTTATTTAATTTTTAATTTATTTAATTTATTTAATTTATTTAATTTATTTAATTTATTTAATTTATTTAATTTATTTAATTTATTTAATTTATTTAATTTATTTAATTTATTTAATTTATTTAATTTATTTAATTTATTTAATTTATTTAATTTATTTAATTTATTTTAATTTATTTAATTTATTTAATTTATTTAGTTTATTTAGTTTATTTAGTTTATTTAATTTATTTAATTTATTTAATTTATTTAATTTAATTTGTTTAATTTATTTAATTTGTTGTACTTCTAGTTTGTGGGTTTAATTTTTATAATTTCTAATAAATTTCTCATCACAACGACGAAAACCATTGAAAGTTTAATTTTCTATATGTCCCGAACGTCGAAATTTTTTTCCCACGCAAGGTGCCCAAGTGACTACTAGGATTTTTGGAGATTTCCAAAATCTCCCAAAATAATGCATTTCTTGAAGTATATAATTACAAACGGTCCATTTTTACCTTTGTGTCTCTAATCAAAGTTAAGAATCTTTTTATTCTAATACGGAAACCAAGAAATGTCGCCTACTTAAGAAGAAAGAAGGATACAAATTTTAAATTCAATGATTATTTCTTATTTTTTTGTAGTAATTTCGTTGTTTTCCTAGTGATGTTAAAACAGGAGTATTGAAAATACAAAATTTTTAAATATTACGTAAAATAATACAAATCATTTTCGAGAATCTTTTCGTATTTCCCCGAAAAATGGTTTTTGAAAAGTAAATTAACAAAAACGGCCCAATTTTGTCTTTCAATCTCTAATCTCTATTAAAAATCTTGTACTTTTACTACAAAAAGCAAGATATCCTGTAATTTGATTTCAAATAAGAACAAAATGTGTGATTTCACTGATTAATTCGGATTTGTGATATAAATATCTTGTTTTTCAAAGAAGTTAGAATAGAAGTGTCGAAAACGCAGCAATCTTAAATATGTCAAATTTTAATGGATTATACAAAAATTTATTTACTTCCTGATGTTCTCATATTAACAGATTTCTTTGAAGATTTTCGAAATGTGTCGCTAAACATATACAATTAGATCTCGCACCATACTTTACTCTCGTTAAGTACGGGATGCTCTGTTAATACGACAATTCGATCACAAAGTTAAATTAGAATTCTAACTGATATTAACATGTTACATTTTTTCTTTAAAAACAATAAAAATGGCCCATTATTGACTTTCAGTCTCTAATCTATGTATAACGTCTTGTGGTTCTCCTACAAAATCCAAGAAATCCATGTACATTTATTCCAAATTAGAACAAAATGTATGACTTCACTGATTATTTCGTATTTTGTGATTTAATCATCTTGTTTTTCTAGAAAAGCTGGTATAGGAGTATCGAAAATGTAGAATATTTAAATAATATACAAAATAATACCAATAATCTTAGAGATCGTTTCGTATTTCTTGAATAGTTAATTTCGGGATTGATATTGACACAAACGGCCCATTTTGGACTTTCCGACTTTAGTCTAAAGTTCAGAACCCTGTTCTTCTTCCACAAAAATCAAGAAATGCAAGTAAATTTAGTCCAAATTAGCACAAAACTGCTAAATTTAGTGATTATTTCGTATTTTGTGCTGTAATTCTTTTGTTCTCCTAGAAAAGTTATTATAGAAATATCGAAAAGGAAGAAAAAGTTATTATCGAAATATCGAAAAGGCAGGATTTTTTAATATTATACCAAATAAAACAGATAATCTTAGAAATCTTCTCGTATTCCTCTGCGAAATAGGTTTCGGAAAGTAAATTAATACAAATGGCCCATTTTTGTCATTCAGTCTACAATCTAAGTTCAGAATCTTGAAGTTCTAATACAAAGACCAAGAAATGCGACCTAATTTAGTCGAAATAAGAACTAAAACTTTAGATTCAATAAATTTTCCGTATTTAGAGTTGTAATTTCCTTATTTTCCAAGAGAAATTATAAAGAAGTATCAAAACTGCAAGGTTTTTGAATAATATACAAAATCATGCTCTCAATATTAGAGATTTATTCATATTTCAATGAGAAATGGGTTTTAGAACGTAAGTTAGTAAAAACGACCTATTTTGGACCTTCAATCTCTAATCTAAAGTAAATTGTATCCAAATTAGAACAAAATGTCTATATTCAATGATTTCTTCGTGTTCTGTGCTGTAATCTTATTTTTATCCATTTTTAAGGAAATACGAATGTATCTCCGAGATAACAAGTTTTATTAGGGTAACATATTAAAAAACTTGCATTTTCGATTCTTTTATAACAAAAGTTATAACAACTTCTCCATTAAAATTAGGAAATACGAAAAAATCGTCGAATTTAGGTGCTTTATGATTATTTCGAAAGAATTAAGCTCCATTCTTGGTTTTTATAGTAGAAGTACTAAATCCTGAACTTAGATTATAGACAGAAAGTCAAAAAGTGCCATTTGTGGTAACTACCAGTCCGAGACATATTTTTCAGGGAAATACGGAAAGATCTTTAAGATAATTATTTTAATTTTCTAAAATATTGAGAATTCTGCATTTTCGATACTTCTGTAATAATCTTTCT
>JASJET010000429.1:0-94565 GCA_034092305.1 Diaprepes abbreviatus
TTATGTAATAGAAGCAAATAGGTCGGGATCGAAAAACCAGGTGCATAATGACGTGTTAGATTCCATGAAGTATGCAGCGAAAGGATCTCTATACAGAGATTATTGCGTTGCTTTGTAAGATGTTGATGAATTTATTCCACAAGATTTTGGATGAGTATGCAAAGATGAGTCATATATATATATATATATATATATATATATATATATATATATATATGAAATAAAATGCGAACAGTAAATGCAAACTTCGTTCTATCATATCCTTTCCGTGTTAGAGGTTGCACAGTTTGAATAGATTGCTACAGAAACACAATCCATCCATTTCCACCACCATCGAGATGATGACCTACCTGTACCACCATATCGAGAAGAAAGTCAAAACTTACCCTTCCCCGCTACAGTGATACGGCAGAGGTACATGTTTCGTCTCTACTAGACTCGTCAGGGTACCGACATGCACCTGGCTGTGCAAAGGACAGATCGGAAGGGAAGCATGCAAATACTAAACGCGGTTTCGCCGACCTCCCGCCGCCGGATGGCGTATATATGTTTATGCGACTTTTCGCGGATTCCTCCATGTGAGTTGCAATAGGCCATCATCTCGATGGTGGTGGAAATGGATGGATTGTGTTTCTGTAGCAATCTATTCAAACTGTGCAACCTCTAACACGGAAAGGATATGATGGAACGAAGTTTGCATTTACTGTTCGCATTTTACTTCACTTATTCGCGGAGTTGCATATAGTTGTACGTTTGCTGAATGTGATTTCAGCACTACAGCGGCATAATGTGGATGTATCCCCTGCTATTGCAACTCACATGGAGGAATCCGTGAAAAGTCGCATAAACATATATATATATATATATATATATATATATATATATATATATATATATATATATATATATATATATATATATATATATATATATGTGTGTGTGTGTGTGTGTGTACTGGTGTTTTTTCGGTTTTCAATCCGTTCGTCAGTAGAAGTATCTTCACTACGTTTCGCCAACATCTCAGCTGATATTTTCAAGTGATACTTCCTCAACGGCTGCTCGGCTTAGAATGAGCATGCTGGTTATACCTGGTTTCTGTCTGGTTGGTTTCTTCGCTTCTCTGGGTTTGTGCCTCTTCTCGGCCCGCTGTCCTGTTTCTTTGGTGTGTTGTTTTTGGTTTGGTTTTGAGTAGAGTTTTCCATGTATTTGAAATATTTTGCGCATCATCTCTCTTGTTAAAGTTTTTAGTGCTTTCTATTTCGAGAGCTTCTCTGATGAAGCGCGTTCTATAGTGTTTTATGGGTGCGATCTGTTTGGTCTCCTGGAAACTTATAGTGTGTCCTGTCTCCTGATGATGTTGGAATAAAGCTGATGTCGTTTTGCTTATTCTTTATGTTATTTTTATATTCTTGGACCCTTGTAGAGATTCTTCTGTTTGTTTGGCCAATGTATTCTTCTTCCCAGTCTCCACATGGGATGCTGTACACTCCCTGGTTTTCCAATGGTATTTTGTCTTTAGGATTTCCTAATAATTTGTGTATTGTTGTTTGCGGCATGTAAATTGTGCATGTGTCATGTTTCCTTAGAATTCTTCCAATTACGTCGGTTACACCTTTTATGTATGGCAGTGTGGTTTTTGGTTTGGATTTGTCATCTTCTTCTTTTTTCTCTGCTACTGCTTTCGTGTTCTGGTGTTCTATTTTATGGCCTTTTTGATATTGTTTTCTTTTTAGTTGTTTTTTTAGAGCTGTTGTGATATTGTTGAGTTCTTCTTGGCGGTTCGTGGATTTGGTTAGTCGCAAGGGTCTGGAAATCAGTGTGTTGGCGACCGATTGCAATTGTGATGGATGGTGGTGTGATTCGGCGTTCAGGTATCTGTTTGTATGTGTGGGTTTTCTGTAGACCGTAGAATCGATGCTTAAGTCGTCGTTTCTGGTGACTAGAAGGTCAAGGAAAGGTAGCTGATTGTTAACTTCGACCTCCAGTGTGAACTGAATGCGGTGATGAATGCTGTTTAGTTCCTCTAAGAATATGTCTAAGCTGGATCTTCCATGTGGCCCCAGGATGAAGATGTCATCCACGTAACATTTCCAGAGGGATGGTTTTGCTTTGGTTTTTCTGAAAGCATCTGTTTCAAAATATTTCATAAAAAGATTTGCGATGACTGGTGATGGCGAATATCCCATAGGAGCACCATCTGTTTGTCGGTAGAAATTATTTTCATAGTAAAAGTATGTGTTTTTGAGACAGTGTTCTAAGAGATCGATGAAGTAATGTGGGAACTCCTCGTTCATAGCAATCTGGTCTAGAGCATCGTCAATTGGTATGCTTGGATACAGGGATTTGATATCCAGGCTAGCAAGTATGTCATCTTTTTGCAGTTTTAATCCTTGAAGTATGCTAACCAGGTGATCCGAATTTTTCAGGTATGAGTCTGCAATTTTGGTCGCCGGTTGCATATTTTTTGCCAGGTATTTTTCCAGTTGTTGAGTTGGTGAATCTTCTGCACTTACTATGGGTCTTATCGGTGTTCCTTCTTTGTGGATTTTTGGTAGTCCATATAGTTGTTTTTTCCTGAGGAACGATGCGCTTTTCGATTTCATCTCCTAATTTGGCGGTTTTGATTATGATTTTTGTGGTTTTTTCGAGGTATGTAGTTGGATCTCTTGTAACTTTCTTGTAGGTATGGTCCTGAAGAATTTCTGTCATCTTGGTTTTGTATTATTCTGTGTTCATGACTACAGTGGCGTTCCCTTTGTCTGCTGGTAGGATGATGATGTTTTTGTTGTTTTTAAGATCGTTTAAATATTTTATTTCTGATCGTTTTATGTTTGGTTTTGGTTGTTTGCTGGTTCTTAGTACGCGAGCTGCATCATGTCGTATTATTTCTGCTTCTCCTTCTGACTTCTGGTGTAGCGTGGCTTCAATATTGGCGATAATATCTTCTTTGGGGTTACTGCATAGTTGAAGCCTTTACTTAAAACTTGTTTTTCGTCTTCCGAAAGTTGGTAATTGGAGATGTTTTGTTATATCTCTCGGCTTAGTTTGTTGAAAAGATATTTGTTGTAGTGGGGCAAATTTCTTCTTTTGTTTGTTAATTTTGTGGTCCGTATCGGTTTCTTTTCTCCAGAAGGAAGTTTCGTCCACGTTATCCCAGAGTATATTATTTTCACAATTGCACAAGTGCTTTTAAAATTAGTTCCAACTCATGCAAAGATGTATCGATCATCGAGGAGAATATTCTGAAAAATAATAAAATCATTTTCAATAATAAATCTTTGTTTTTGTCTGTTATTCCTACCAGCTTCCCTCGTATTTTCTCTACAAGCATTTACAATAATAACATATGTTAAAATCCATTTTTCTTGCAAATTATAATTTTCTCTACATATATGTACATACGCCCAACGGTTCAGTCGCTTGACAGTGCACATAAATTTCCAGAAGAATACATAATTGTAAAATTTATGTGTTCCAACGTATAAATAAGTGGGATTTATAGTTCTCAACTGTTAAAACGGTTTGTACCAGAGCCGATATCATCTTCGGCAAGTCTTGTTGCCTAGGCAGGTAATTATTTTAGTGTGGTCATAAATCTTGGAGGTGTAACTGAGGCTTGAAGTGGCCACCAACGATTTACGTGGTTCTGGTAACTGCGTTTTGATGGCGAATGTATGTATAGTTAGCTGTTTTTGGTGGCAAGCAAACCGTGAAATTCTTTGCACATGGTGCTCTTATAAGAATATAATTTGTTTAGTGCAACAATGAAAAGTAGTTATTTATTGCTAAGAATATTATTGCGTAAAGAAAAGGATGCAGAACGTTCATGAAGCTAGAAGTCAGCGATAATCTCATCATTTATTCTACAGCTATAAATGTATCATTTTGATACGCATATGGATAAAATTCTTCCTTAGGATAGGAAAATAAGTTTATTGTCTATACTTCTCAAGATTAATACTGGTTTACAAAGTCACTATAATCTTGAGCAATTTCTCGTAATCGATGAATTGACATGGCTTCACCAAAGTTTTTTTATATGTATTTTGACTCCCTAATTACGAATATCGAAATCTCTCAGTAATACCGAGTCTTCATTTGCTTTCTACTTCGTTTTTTGTTTTATCAGTTTTTGATATCTTCGTTTAGCTTATCTTCTTTACACTTTGATTTAGTTTATCATCGTTGTTGAACTATTATCAATGATTGTGTAATTATGTCGTCAGGGCTTCGACGCCAGTTAAGTTGATGTGACACAGAGGCGATGTTGTTCGGTATGCCCATTTCGCTACTTCTTGTTTGTTAGCCATTTATGTTTTTCCATTTTCAAGTTTATATTAACTGCTCTGTGATCCCTTTCAGCATCAAATCTATTTAGTTCTGAAACTTCGAGAATATATCCTTTATGTGTTGATATGAATATATTCATTGACAAGATTAAGCTAATAATTATAAGTAGATAAAGATATGAAGACGCACAAATCTACATCAATAACCAATTAATTGAGAGTCAGTAAGTTTAACTTCTTGGGTACTAGAGTCAACTATAGATGGAACAACGAAGAGGTCAAAATTAGACGCGTTTGCTGATTGTGGGAGACAATTGCGATGGTCATGACCCAATAACCTCTCCTTAGACTCCTGCAAAGCAATGTTAAAATTGCATGAATTTTATCCTGTAATAGGGTGGTAGATTATCTCAGTACTTCATTCACATAGAGTCTGGGGCAAGGGAAGCATCTATTCGGTTTCTATTTCATGGTCACACGAGGTTTCTTGATTAACGTCGTGTTTGATCAGATTCTGCCTTCCAGTAAACCTGTATGATGTCAAATTGTATTTGTTTTTTTTTTGTTACTGATTTTTTTGCTCAAAGTCTTCTATTTCACATATTTTACAAAGTTGCTCGAATCTTTTTGGAAAACCCACTATATAAAATTAATGAAATTTATACAACATTCCACTCAAAGGGAACAAACGCAAAGTTAATTCCATGCATTATAATTTACTCAAATTTGAGTGGTATTAAGTTAGTAAAGTAGATTAGGTGAAGATGGTTATTTCCACTCTACAGTTCCTGAGTTAGGTAAGTCTTTGTCGTGGTAATTATAAATAGAAGGGTTTAATGATACACTTTAAGTAAAATGCAAAACAGCACTTCCTCAGTTACTCCTACCGAAAGATCAGATTGAAGACGCCATCTGGAGTTCAAAAGTGATCAAATGGTAACTCCAGGAACGCTTTGCTTCTACAGATGGACTGTTGCTTTAAATTTTTCAAATAAATCTCGAGATACCTGTATTTAAATATGAAATTCAATTTAATAAAAATATACGATACTTATAGCAGAAAAAATAATAAGTAAGTTACAATATTTGGCAGTAAAAATTGTAATTTCCTTCACATTATATTGGTATTGTGAATTAATACAATTAAAACTAGTTCATGACAAATCTGCTTTAACCAAGTTTTTTACAAAATCAAACAATTTGGCTACTTATCTGTTTGAAGGTACTCATTCTCGGGTTACAGTCACCAAAGGATGGTCTCGGGCAAAAAGAATAAGGTGGAAAAATAGTATAGTACATTGGATATGCAGTTGACTTCTATGTAATTCGTAAATGTGGATAAAAGATAAACATCCGCAACATATTCTCCAGCAAAACGAAGTACTTTAAAGAAAACGCTGAACTTTCATGAGAAAACGAATCTTGAAGAAAGGGATAAAGTTGACTCCTAAAACAAAAAGAAACGTCTTACTGGTCTTTCAAATTTTGAAGGTTATAGTTTGCGTAAAATGGGAAAAATTTAATTTATTGGACTCGACGATTATAAAGAAAAATAGAGAATATAATTACCTGGTTTTGGTGCAGACCAATCAAATCAAATAAAACAGAACACAAATGATTTTTTTTTCAATAATTCTACATGACTGTAAGTTCGGCCAGTTGCAGAGAAAATGACTGAATTCGCAAAATGTCAAAATTAGACTTTTCAACCGACATCCTTCAAGAGATTTTGGAAATCAGAGTCTTAATTAAGAACAAAATCTTTCACGGCTTTGGTGAAGTTGAAACTCATGGTTCTTGGATTTAAACCGTGTCAAATTGGAATTATTATCCGACGTTTCGCCTGCGATTGCACGAGGAATCTTCAGTGATCTTTACTCCATGAGATTAGGACACAGAATGGCTATCAAGGAGCAACAGCCCGGTATTTATACCCGACTGGGATATGTAAAAGTATGACCTGAGCAATGCTGGTATTCAGCTACTGCAGATTGTACAATTTGTTTCTTTTTAAGACATCTTTCATGTATGCTTTTTTTCACCTACATACAGTTTACCACAAGAGCAAGGTATCTTGTAAACGCCTTCTGTTTGAAATGGAATTGCGTCCTTTGAAGACTTCATTGTCCAACTTTCTTACATGCGTTGAAAATTGTCCGCATATTTGATTTTCGGAGCAATCTGGCGATCTTGTCGGTGATTCCGTGTATGTAAGATAAGACAACACTGTCCATAGGAGGTATATTTATTACATTTTCTTGAGGAATTGGGTTTTTATATTTATAAATAGAATGTCTCATATCTTCAGCGCAATATATCTGCTCTGAGAGGTAGCGGATACGGCAATCGATAAAGGATACTAATAAAAAACCTCACAAAATCGCAATTCCAGATAAGACTAAATTTGAAAAAAAAAACAGGAGTAAAAGTAAAAACAATTTTACAGCATGGTAAGGAGATTGTAATTTTTAGGTTTTTTTCGATATAGTTCGGTACTTTTATGAAATTCTCCATAATGGTATAACACGTCAATATCTGGTAAACCACAAAGTGGGTCAGGGCATTATTGTTCTATATAATGTGCATATTTTTGGTATTTTTTGTCTCTCGACTATATTTCCATATTAGATTTCACTTCTCGTTTATAGTAGACACTTAAGGCATAACTCATTACAAATGTTTATTATTTTTGTCCGTTTTTATAGCTGTCGCATACGGGCAAATGATATTTCGTCATAAAAAGCTACTACTACTTGTACTAAAATATCTTCTACTCATTTTACATTCGTTAGGCCGTTTACGGTGTGGAGAAAGTCATTAAGATTTAATTAAGCAATAAATTTAATTAATGCTTAAAGTCATTTTTGTAAATGACTGTTTCTTTTAATATATTGTCACAATTAAAACGTCAATTAATAAATTTGAGCGTTAATAAATCTCGATAGGCTCGTTTTCAACTGACTGTTAAATTAAACTCATCACAGGGGAATTAAGAACTGAAAAAAAGTTTTTGGTTGGCAACGTTTTCGTTCTGAAAGGAGTGATATATTTGGATGCGGCTTTATGAATATTATACAGGGTGAGTCCGTCAGGAAATTTATAAATTATTAAACTATATTCAATGTAATGCGTACACTATTTGACAGAAATACAGCAACAAAGTGCTTTTGTTCCTTTGAACTAGAAAAATTGTAAACTTGTCGTCCTCACAATCTCAGTTTTATTTTCATGAAAGTCGTGCACAAAATGGTATAAAATAACTTTGTATATAAATATATAGTAAGAAAAGTATAGTCATATATGGGGTTATTTACTTTATACGGCTCGGAATATTTTGGTCAAAATACGTGACTTTCATATAGTGGTCTAATATAGGTACTTTTTAAAATTATTTTCATATTATACAGGGTGTCCCAAAAGCTCTGAAAGTATCAAAGTTGTGTTTTTTTAAAATGAACCCTTGTATATTATTCAATTTTTGGATTCTCCGATCAAAATAAGTGCCTATTTTAATAAGGTTTTGAAAAATAGAATTTTTAGGTGGTAGTGAAATAATAATTTTTTTTTCGATGCAATATAATATGACATTACAAACTATAAACGCCTTACCAAATCCTGGCAACACCCTGTAAGGTACTTCAGTTCAGACTTACTTAATGTTTGTCCTAATGCTGACTGGAGTCTACCTATACGCTAGCTCATCTCAGGGTAGATTCGTTATTTTTATATTTTTCCACTATTCTTAATATATTGCCTGTGTAAGTTTTATAAATGTCTAATTTAGGAAAAAGGTGCTACCAAATTTTACTTTAAAATGTGCCCTAATGACTATACTACGAGCACTTGTAGTAGAGAACACTTGGAAAAGAACAAATATTTAATTTGTCATATCCGGGTAAATAAATCGCTGAGTTTAACTGCTTAATAGTATTCTAATTTAAGATTATAGGAAATAAAACCAATTAAATAGAGGCCAATACATTTATTCCTCACCTGTATACCTCTTCCCAGATAATAAGTCCACCCCTGGAAAAAGTTATCACCAGTGTGAATTCTTGCAAGCTCCTCTAATGGGGCTATCTGAT
Source organism: Diaprepes abbreviatus (assembly GCA_034092305.1). Taxonomy (NCBI): domain Eukaryota; kingdom Metazoa; phylum Arthropoda; class Insecta; order Coleoptera; family Curculionidae; genus Diaprepes; species Diaprepes abbreviatus. The sequence goes on from JASJET010000429.1 coordinate 8,375, forward strand.
AGAAATGCGATTACAAATGGTAAATTGCAATAAATAAAAAAAACTTTGTTAACGACTTAGCCGAAAGTTATTGACTTTCTATGACGTAGAAAATGTGAAAATTAAAAAAAAAAAGAATAAGTTAAACTTGACAGTGTCCTGCACAGTGAACGGCAAACCCATCCAAAAGTAAACAAATTAACTACTCTTCTTGGAAGGTTTACGTCGACATAGCCTAGTCATAGAAGATAAAAACACTCTCTATTTTAAACTAGACTATGAAGTTCCATAAGCCCAACAATGCAGGAGACTATCAACTTTGCAGTAAAAAAAAAATAAGCAATATCAAAAAACTATAAAAATGTCTGCAAAGAGAAAGAATTTGAAAATTGTATTGTATTTAAGTGAGAGAGACAGAATATAAGCAATAGATAATTACACAAAAAAGTGATAGATAAGTACAAAAATTAGATCATAGAAAGGAACTTATAACTGTCGTTCAAGTGGTTAAAGTTTTAACAAGATTTTGCTGAAAAGTATGTTACAATATTGTACAAAATAACTAATTTCCAAAATATTGAATTGCTAATCAATTAAAATTCTTAATAAATTTATCATTATAATATTCATTACTTTAAATAATTATTAAATGGTTAATTGGCCACTCTGGGACTCTAAAAGGTAACCATAATAAAAAACCTCAATTACAGTAGGGTATCGCAAAATAAAACATTTAAATTTAAGGTTGTAGCGCCACGAAGTCGACTTCGTTTCACTTTACAAAGTTTACTGGTTCGCCGCAAAGATTAAGTGATATGGGAAATTTAGCAAAAGATTAATTAAAAAGGTTCAAAATCATGTACAGAAGAATCCCTCACCTGTTAGCCCTCTAGGTAATCGAAAAGGAAACTTTGCTTAGAGAACTAAGCGATTAAAAATACTGGTTTAATACCCATCAGGCTTAACAACCAGAAACTCTCGTGTATATGTCTTTGGCTAAAATTAAACACTTAGCTGAATCACTTTCAAACATGAGGATAAACAAGGCCTGTGACGCAGACGGTTTCACCAAAAAGGACGTTGACCTGGCTCAATACGGAGATTGTCCCATTCAGAGGCTCACAATCCTAGAAGTGCAGCACGATAACCCAAACTGTATATTATTTCCCACACTGTATATTACAAAATTTCGTCTAAAAAAAAAACTGAAGAAATCCAAAGACATTGAAGTTATTCTAAGACATACTGTAGTTATTCTAAGACATACTGTAGTTGTTCTAAGACGTATTGTAATTATCCCAAAGACCCTAAATAAAATCCGTCTTTCCTAATCCACCTGTTTCGAAAATTGACATTTAAAAATTGCCGAACCTCGCGATGATAATGAGGCGGAACTCCATCCGGTTAAAGCCACATAATTGTTCTAATATTTAAAAGAACATCTTCCAATAACACTGGTAGTTGGTAAAAGAAAATTACGAAACATCAAACCTTTTAAAGGTCCTTTAAAAAAGTAGGGTCCAATAAGTATAGACCCAGTATTCCTCTCCACACATTAACCGAGCACTTATTCTGGTTTCTCTGTGTATTCATGCGGATTTGAATTAGAATAGTAATGGAAATTGTGTCTATTCACAAAACCATTGTTATAAAAACTACATTTATCACTAAACAACACATTATCAAAAAAGTGTTCATTTCCTGCCACTTTATCTAACATCTACAAGCAGAATTCAGTTCGGTTGTCAAAATAATTTCGGTGAAGCTCTTTACAAAGCTGGATTTTATAAGGAGGAAATCCTTAAAACACTTACTTGGCTAATGTTAGTTTTTTCGGGTATATGATTCTGCCTAATATTGAGATTTTCGATCACTGAATCAAGTAAAGTAAAAACATTTTCTTCATCCTCAGTGACAGGTTTTCTTATAACAGGTTTTTTTATAACTGACACTTCCACTTTCCCGAAACTGGTTTAATAGTCTCACAAAAATGGCTGGTTTAGGGTGGTTTCTTTAGGGAAACCTTTGAGCAAGTGTCACAGTTACAAAAAGTAATACCGCTATTATAGCAACAGGGTTTACAGAATAAACTGACAGATTAAATGAATTATCTGACGTTTCTAAATGCCATAGGCAAATTAGAACATCTATTCAAAAAACAAAAAATGGTACAGAAAACCATTATTTGGCGTATGCTGTGAAAATTTAGCTACAGATCATCCTTATACCATTCGATAAGTATTTAAAAGGTACATTTTCTGGTTCTTCGATAGAAAAGAGGTAGATCCAAGAAGACATGGAATGAGGGTATCCGTAAAGCTATGAATGGGCTTAACGAAGATAAGTGAAGAGCAATAGGAAATCAAAGGAAATGGCGTCTAGATATCGGACAACATTGTCGTACGTTTTACCCATAAAATATTTCTTTCCTTTCCTTAACCAATCTGAGACTAATCTTCACTAAAAGTACGCCAATGAGCAAGATTAAGGTATGTCTCATTAGTTACTTTATTCCATCTTCAAGAAATGGTAATGGGGATATTATTTAAATAAACACGCCGTTCGAGCGGGATGTTTAAACGGAGTTAAGGGTCCCTTTAGGCTCGTTAAAATTGTGACTTACGACCTGAAATTTTCTTTTTATTTATTCAACAGTCTGGCGCTTTATAGTTTACTAGGTAATATAAACTTGTGTATAAAGAATGTCGGCTTGGATTTATTAACTATTTGGTGGCTTAAGGGAGAATTAAACGACTTTAAACTATTATTTGCTTTCGTAAGCGAGTTTTAAGCTTGTTAGATCTTTTGTCGTGGCGTTTTTTTTGTTGGTGATGGACGTCTAATAATGGTCGACACAAAAAGATTATTTTAAAGTTTTTATAATAGTATCTAAAAATGATTAAAGATATAAAATTTTACACACACACACATATATATATATATATATATATATATATATATATATATATATATATATATATATATATATATATGTTTTCCAGATTCTTGAACCATAGATTATATCTTTTTTTTATTTGATCTTTTCTTTGGTTTAGGTTCCTTATTTAACAAAAAAAAATTGACGTTTCGCCCTTTATTTAAGGCATTTTCAGTTAACCAAAAATCACAATTCACATCCGAAACAGAAAATAATAATAAAATAAATTTTCTAGATATATGATACTTATACGCAGAAAAAACAAAATTTTAACTGAATGGTACATCAAACCAACTAGGTCAGGTAGATATCTAAACTGTTTCTCTAATCACTCAAAAACTCAAAAAAATAGTGTTATAATCGGTCTGTTTGATCGTGCCCTCTCTTTAAGGTATCCAGAATTCCTACCAAGAATACTGCAAAAAGTGAAAAAAATCACTAATAAATAATAATTTCAATGAAATCGTATCACCGAAATAATTAATAAACGAACATATACATTTTATAATAACCTAATTACAAAAACATAGAACATAAACAGCAAAAATATGTGGCATTACCTACATTAGTGAGCTGTCAGAAAAAATAAAACACATTTTAAAAAAGCATGATATTATCGTATGTCACAGGTCTCATAATAAATTAAATACACTATTTACTAATTTAAAAAGCAAAACTCCTCTCATGAATAAGTCAAATGTAGTATATTCGATCCCTTGCTCAAATTGTCCCAAAAAATATATAGGCATGACAAGCCAATTGCTAAAGAACAGATTGAATGGCCATAAATATACGAAAAACGCCCCAACAGCGTTAAACAAACACACACAGGATGAAAAACATACCTTCGATTATAACAGTATCATAATTAAACACAAAGATATGAATTATCAAAAATTGCAGATAAAGGAAATGATAGAAATTAAAAAATATAAAAACACTGTTAACGACAGAACGGAAATAGGAAATTTGAGCCACATTTACATCAGCCTAATTTAAACAAAAATAATAAGTATTCGATCCTGTTAATAAACATCAAAAATTGAATATCCTCTTAAAAATAAAATCAAATGTATTCCTTCTTTTAGTTTTTTCTTGGTACATTGTAAAATATAGAAAATAAAACACACTGGCATTCCATGTATCCTCAGTACCTAAATTATTATAATAAATAAACAAAATGTCAAGATGTGTACTGGTAAAATTAAATATTTTTTAAAAAAATTTAAAACGTGTTTTAAAGTGTTTGTTTGTTTTTTAAAAATTGTAGATATGTTTTTATATAAATGTTTTTAATTATATAAAAATATTATTTAGGATATATATACATATAGGAGAAATGTTTATTATGAAATTTAAAGAATTTATTTTATTTCGAAAATATTCCGTATGTCCCTAAATCAAAATGGGACCTATCAAATCCGTTGAGAGTCTATAAGACGGAAGAGACTAAAAAATTTGAAATTTAATGAAATAAGTACCCCTATTCTTTACTTTAAAAAATATTTTTATTAAAAATGTCTATATTTAAAAGTTATATGTAATTGCGAAATTTTGTTCACTGTGAACAAAACATAAGATTTAACCGTTTTTTTTTAATAGTCCTGTATAAAAAGTAGATACATAAATCCTATTTTTCATTCACTTTTTTTAGACAAAAGGGTAAATACTTTACCAGATTAATGAATTTCAGAAATAGTAAGACCTTTGAGAATAAAAAAAATATTAAATATTTTTTTTTTGCACACTGCATTTTATTTTTTTAAGGATCAAAAAAATTGATGTAACTATAATTTTGTAATACAATTTAACTCAAATGTTCATTCAAAGAGTATATTTAATTCCAAAACTCCAGTTTTTTTATTCAGGTCTTAATAGTGATCGCCATACCAAAAACTGAAAAATAAAAAATATTGTTGATACGTAATTTATTTACTACTAAAATAAACCTCAATATAATTTTGAACATATCTCATAAACAATAAATATATAATTTGTTATTTATCAAACTAATTTTGAGATTATTGCGCAAGAATTTTAAATATTTAGCGGCTTTCCCAGAAGAAATATGGCTCCACTATTTGAGTATTTAATGTACCACACTAAACTTTGATCTTAAATGAGTATTGATCTTTACATTGTATTATAAAGTTAGAATTTGGTCAGCTTTTAAAGTAAAGCAACATTTTTTTATTAAAATATCTTCAAACGTGAAAAATGGGGTTTTTGACCCACCCTCATATAACACAAAACTTTCATTTGATTTAATATATATATATATATATATATATATATATATATATATATATATATACAGGGTGTCCAAGATAAGGATCCTAAGCATGGGGATCTCGGAAACAGTTGGAGATACGAGGTCGGTTAAATTAGAGAAAAGTTGCGCAATTTAGTGCTAAATTAAACGCAGTTAAAAAAATTTAAAAATTTCAAACACTTCCGGAGATTTCCGGAAAAAAACGAAATTTGGCAAAATCGTTTTTAATTTTTGCAGGCTTTATTTAAAGAGATATCAGAAAATAAAAGGTAGATTCTCATTGCCACTTTTTATTTTTTATAATATGGTCTAAACAAAATTTAAATCCGACGTTTCGTTTCTGAGATACCATCATGAACTTTCATTTTTTATATGGAACAAAAAAAAGTATCCCATGTATTTGATAGCATTTTTTATTACAAATTCAACGATGTATCACCCTTGCATATCGAATACGTAGTTCAAGTACTTTCCATAAGAGCTCCATGAGAGCGAGAGAGAAAGGTATATCAGTTTTATAAAAGCCAATGAACTACACACTTGATATGCAAGTGTGATACACCGTTGAATTTGTAATAAAAAATGCTATCAAATACATGGGATACTTTTTTTTGTTCCATATAAAAAATGAAAGTTCATGATGGTATCTTAGAAACGAAACGTCGGATTTAAATTTTGTTTATACCAAATTATAAAAAATAAAAAGTGGCAAGAAGAATCTACCTTTTATTTTTTGATATCTCTTTAAAGAAAGCCTACAAAAATTAAAAACGATTTTGCCAAAATTCGGTTTTTTCCGGAAATCTCCGGAAGTATTTTGAATTTTTGAAATTTTTAAATTGCGTTTAATTTAGCACTAAATTGCGCAACTTTTCTCTAATTTAACCGACCTCGTATCTCCAACTGTTTCCGAGATCCCCATGGTTAGGATCCTTATCTTGGACACCCTGTATATACAGCCTATGTATTTGGAAAAGTTGTCTTTTGTCCTTAAGGCCGACGTAGAAAGGACAGAAAGTTTCTTCTCTTCACTCTGTGGTTCTCTCTCTATACTAGTTTTGACCACCTAATGGTCTTAATTTTAACGAACCAAGATCAAAATGCATAAAAGAAACAACTGCATATTTAGCATTCCCATTTCGAAATGCGTAAGCAGGATAATACTCGGAGAACTTGTTGCCGGACTGTAATCATCAACAGTACAAACATCTTACTGTTTGTTTTGAAATTGAACCTCAATTGTCAAGCATACCCCGGGATTACTTTATTCGAATCAAAAACTATTCTCCATCAGGAAATTACTTTTATCAGCTCGTGTTTTTAACAATTTACAAGCCTGGCCTTTTTTGCATTAATTTATTTTATGTAGTTTCTAATAATTTTTGCTCAGTAAAATGTAAAGATATAGATATACCTCTTTAAATAGATCTATAAATAAATTTAAATTATGCTGCGCCATTGGGTTTTGTAATTATATTAAACCAAACATAAAAGAAAAAGGTTAATTGTAATAAATATAAGTTTTTTTCAATTATCTTTGTTAAACATCATTAGACCACATTTATCATACTATAATGAGAGTTACAATGGGGCGTTCTTGTGCATAATTATAAAGCAGAAATAATAAAATTGGATTAACTGGCATACATAAATTACAAAATTTCGCTAGGGATGTTTTTACAGTGCCAAGTGAAAATAAAAAAAAAACAAGCAGTATAATGAACATTGATTGTGTTACTAAGTAATTATGAATTGTGACAAAAATTATTTTAAGCTATATTCAAGCATACTAAAGGATTATTTTGCTATGTCGCGATAGCTACATAAATTAGTAAAAGGATGTAAATACAGTCCTTTTTATGAAGTAGCTGATAAATTCAATATAAACTAAATGGGTTTTGTTTGGAAAAACGTTCGGATCGATAGACTTATGTTTTTAGTTTAGAGTTTTTTTTTTGCGTGATACCGAAATATATAGAATAACTGAAAAAGGAACTATGACGTCATCGATATATTTTTTTAATTGTTTAAAAGCCTCATTTGTTACATAAGGAAATTGCCATGCAAAATTACAATAAACCTTTAAAATATAAAAAAATTGGTATCATTTAAATTAAATGTTTAAATTGAGCCCCGATAACAATCTGACAATAGCCAGGTCGATGAATAAATTCTTTTTGAACATTGTCGTTGACATCTGCGGTTATGTTTGGTACTTCTTCGCGTATTCGAACTTTTGGGACTTCTAAATTTTCGGGCTGGGTCAAGCATACCTTTGTTTTTAAGTATTCCTACAAGAAATAATCAATGGGGTCAATTCTGGTGATCTGGTTGGCTATTCAATTGTCCCTCTTCTGCCTATACAACGATTCGGAAAAACCTTATCCAAATAAGTATAGTGGGGTGGCGCTCCATCTTGTTGAAAAAAAAGGTCAAGCTTTAACGTATTGGATCTGATATGTTTTTGTTCCACAGTATTCCATTAAGCTGTTTTCCTTAGTTGTCCTTTTGGTTATTCGCCTCATATATTTTGTGATGTTTATGTCTAGATTTTTGTATTTTTTTTACTTCTTTTTACTGATCTAAATTTAAATTTCTCTGGTACTCCGTCTTATTGATATTTCCTTCCCATTTACCACATCATTTTATTAATTTCCGAATCAATTACTCCAAATCCTCATAGTCTTGCTCTAAAAATATTTGATCATTGGCGAGGAACACGTGTCTCCTTTTATTTTGACACTTCCTTTTCTATGCTTTCAGGATCTGTTCTCAGTAGCTCTTAAATACCGTTGACGATAAACAACATCCTTACTTCAGATTTTTACTGATTTAAAAACCTTTAGTAATGTATATCCCTTCTTCACCGTACGTGAATTGTTTTTGTACAGTTTTTGAACTGCCTTAAACAGATTTATGTTTATATTTGTTCTTTTGAAGAGCTTTTGCTATGGCACACTGTCATATTCCTTTTTCCTCCTGTGTTATTGTCGTTTTTTTTTAACTCTGTCTTATTTTGCATTATGGAATTTCTTGTACTTTTCCCGTTTGAGATTTATCATCTCCTTAACCCAATCATCTCACCAGTAATCTTTTTTCTTTTTGCTTTTTTATATTCTACCAGAATTTCTTTTGCTGCAATACTTGATGTAGTTGTCGTGTTGTTTAGGGTTTCCAAAGTTGGATACTTACCAACCAGTAAAAAACCTATCGACAAAATAGCAACGACGTAAAGAACAATGGCAAAAAAAAATTAGGAATCAAATGATTGGATAAATAAACGAATACCTGAATAAAGAACAAGATTTCTTCTTCTGTTGGTGCCTATCCTCTGTGGATGTTGGCAATCACATTGGCCCATATGACCTTATTGACAGCTGTTCTAAATAAATGTACCGTCGTCATTTCTGTACATTGTCTGATATTCCTCAGCCATGATGTTCGTCGGCGACCCTGAGTTCTTTTACCCTCTATCTTACCTTGCAAAATTAACTGAATTAGTTGGTATTTCTCATTGCGCATTACATGCCCTAAGTATGATATCTTTCTGATTTTCACATTGCGCATAATTTCTGGGTCTTTTTTCATACGTTGCATCACGGTGGTGTGACATGATGGATGTATGAAATTCTGAGCATGCGGCGGTAACACCACATTTCGAAGGCTTCCAGTCATTTAGATGTTGTTTCTGTCAAAGTCCAGGCTTCCACTCCATATAGAAGAGTTGAAAATACATAACATCTCAAGACTCGTATTCTTATATCAATGTTCAGATGCATATTGCACAGGATCTTTCTGAGGCGGTTGAAGATAACTCTCGCCTTCTCTATGCGGCATCTAATCTCCTGTGAGTGGTCCCATTCTCTGTTCAGACTACACAGATTTACTTGAACGATACGACATAATACGTCACTAAACCACAATGCAAGAAGGAAAGATGGAGTTATGTTATCTTTGGAAAAAAAAAAAGAAGACTCCATATGAGAGGCCTACGAAATAGATAGTTAAAGAATTTGGGGAAGGTCTATGTACATCCAAGGTTAAATGACTTAAAAGGCTAAAGAAGAATAAGAAAAGAGTAATACAGCTACTAACTCATATTGAGTAAATTAATTGTTAAATCACAGTTTTGAAAAATAATATTAGACTAACGTTGTAGTCCTCATTTTCATTTTAGCCTAGTTTTCATCCTTCCAAAACTGGATATAGGCATCCCCTATTTGTTTCCAAATCTCTCTATTCTGGGTTTTTCTTTGCCACATCAACCCGGCATGTCTGACTATGTCATTCTTCCATCTCATCTGTGGCCTGCCTCTGAATCTTTTCCCTTCATATGGGCGCCATTTTCCAATTTCTGAATTCCAACGGTTGTCTTTTATTCGTTCGTTATGGCCGGCCCATTTCCATTTTAGTGATGCTGCTCTTTCTATAGCGTCAACTGCGTTGGTTTTTCTTCTTATCCACTCATTTCGTTTTTTATCTGTGAGTGATATTCCTAACATGTGTCGTTCCATAGCCCTTTGAGTTTTGCGGATTCTGTCCAAATTTGATTTTGTAAAGGTCCACGTCTGCGCTCCGTACGTTAGAACCGGCAATATACAACAATCAAATACTTTGGTTCTTAAGTATAAGGGAATTTTCTGATTTTCCAAAACATAGGAGAGTTTTCCGAACGCCGTCCATCCCATTCGAGTTCTTCGTGTTATTTCAGCTGTCTGGTTGTCCTTACTCGCTCTTATAGCCTGGCCTAAGTATATATATTCATTCACCTGTTCTATTTCGGTTGCATTTACTGTTATAATTTGCTGTTCGTCTGAGTTTGACATTACTTTTGTTTTTCTGAGATTCACCTTTAATTCTCGTTGGAACGATGTTTCATGGAGGTCGTTTATCGTTGACTGCAGCTCTTCCCAGTCGAATGCGATCAAGAATATATCATCTGCATATCTGAGATGATTTAGGAATCTACCATTAATGTTTATCCCTTTATTTTCCCAATTTAATGATTTGAACAAGTCTTCCAGGGCCATTGTAAATAACTGTAGAGATTGTATCTCCGTGTCTTACTCCTCTTTTGATTGGGATGCGGTTCGTCTTTAGCTCGTCATCAAGCTGTACTGTCATCGTTGCGTCTAGATAGACATTATGCAATAGATTTTTGTATCTCGAGTCTATTCTGCTATTTACCAAAGCTTCTTCAACAGCCCATAGTTCTACATTGTTGAAAGCCTTCTCATAGTCAGCAATGTACAGAGGCAGATTATACTCGTTGGTTTTTTCTATTAAGATTTTTAGTGTATGCAGGTGGTCGCATGTTCCATATCCCCTTCTGAATCCTGCTTGTTCAACAGGTTGATATATGTCGAATTTGTTCATCAATCTTGTAGTCTAAGTTCAGCGTATATATGAAGTAGCTGCCATATTCTGCGTAATTGTCAGTTTTTAAATAGAATTGAGAGATTTGCGGAGATTTGGTGTGAAAGTCTCAGAATTTATAATAATGACTGTAGAGACTTAATTTCTCACGAGATGCCAGTAATTTTAAGATTTGTCACCTTTTTTACTTATATTATATTACTTACAGACTACCATACGGCAAGAACTTTTCACTAAAAGGAGGATAATGGCAATAAAACAACATACATACCTGCATGTATTGTCTTTATTTACTACTCTTATTTTATAAGAACTTGCAAGTGACCCCTATCGACAAGTTACTTTTTAAATAACTAGCAGTAATTCTAATATAGACAAGCCGTAATAAGTAACATGTAGACACGTACGGGAATAATATGGAACAGGCTAGATCACGATCTTTGGATGCACGTTTTGATAAGAAAAAGATACCTGCATTTAATGTTAGTGATACTAGATATTTGAATGTGAGGTGCATGAATGTTATAGATACATTTTAAGATAAAAAGTAGATTTATTCTGGTGATTAGCTTACAATATTTATTAAATCGTTGATTAAAAATAGCATAAAATATTTTTTATTTTTGGCTCTCTAATTTTTTTTTTCATTATAGCTGTAGGAAATCAAAAATTCTTAAATAAACATAAATTACCTACGTTTCCATATTAAATTTTCCAAAACATCCCCTGTATTTATTTAACATAAGGTAACGCAAACACAAATAAGGAAGTAGACTTATTATCGAGCACGTGTACTCCAGGTGTTTCAGATAAACAAAACAATTTACCGGGTAAAGGGCTCTAGAAACAATAAATACATGGAGCACATGTGCTGCAGTCCTCGAATTTCCTTGGTTTTACTCTTTGGTTTACCGCAGTGTGTTCTAGTTAAGTTTTTATTAAGTTAAGTTAAAATGTAGTATTACTGAAATTGTTGCTTGCGAAGCCTTGAAATTATGTTCATCAGAAAAATGGTTGTACAGTTTTAAGGAAATGAAGAAAATTGAACACTGGCAGTGTGGAAATGTCTTTGTTTTTCACGTCTGATTTGAACAATTAAGGACTTTGTTGCCTTAATAAATCTTTCTGAGTACTTTACACGAGTCCGATTTTAGAAAAATATTGCAAATATTATCAATACGTTTGCTCGCCTCCATACCAAATTTAAAGATAAATATCCAAAGAGGAATTGGATATTGAGCATGATCCATATTGACCTTACAATTTCCATTAAAGTTTTCAATGGTATTTGTTTGGATAAATTAAAATAGCCCATCCTGTATTTGTACCTTGGTACATAAATTACTAGGTTTTAAATGGCCATAGCTCCCTGATGACGCATTTGTGGACGTATGTGCATATGATTTTTTTTTCATACGTATATTTCCCTTCAAAGTGTACGAACAGAAATTCCTGACACTCTTTATATATATATATATATATATATATATATATATATATATATATATATATATCCCATCAATCACTTTTGCCATGTCTACTCAAAAACAAGTAGAATTTCAAAGTTCAGTATTTCAGTAAGGAATCATCGCATTTAAAAGATCTTTGCAAGTACTTGCAGAAGACAGAAAGTGTAACTCGATTTTTTAAAGGTTTTAATAGAGAATAAAAAAATTTAAAAAGAAAAATTTTCGACTTTATTAAATTCAGCGCGATCTTTGTAGAAAAGTTTGTGAGAAAATTTTGATCAGACAATTTTTTAGAGTTTTCCAGAAGGTTTAAATTGCTTTTTTAAAGTTTGATCTAAATGCATTTTTGACCAAAATACGACCTTTCTTACGAAAAAAAAATTATTTTTTTTCAATGTTTTGTATATTCTTAACTAAACTAGATAGAGGAAAACTTCAAAGAGAAAAATGCCTGTTTTTACATGCAGAATGACTTTCTTTTGTTTCGAAATATTTTCCGCGAATCTCATTTTTTTAATTTTTTATTTTTTTTTTGATTTTTCAATTTTTTTGAAAATAAAAGCGATAATATGCTGTTTACGATTGTTCACTCAGTATGATACCAACGCGTAATTTTCGGACAATTTTTCAAATGTTTTTACATGGAAAAATATTCAATTTGTTCCTTTTTTATGTATAGTTTAGTTGTAAACAGTTAATCCTATGATAAATCATTAAAAATTGGAAATCAAGTAAAGAAACCAATTTATTGAGAACTACTTCACAAATGAGGTAGAAATATAAATATTATGAATATATATTATGAAATTTATAAATATTATGAGGTAGATAGTAATATCAATAATTTTTGTAAAAAAAAAACAACAATATATACATATACAATTTTTACCCTTTTTTTTCATCGAAATGACCACCTTTATTGTTTATCACAGCTTGACATAATCGTGGCATTCTATGTATGAGCAAATCTAAAGTTGTAGCCCGCATATTTTTCCATTTCTGTTGCAAAATAACCAAGAGTTCAGTTTTCGATTTAGGACGAACTTTTCTCACTTCTCTATCAAGTTCTTTCCACAGCAACTCAATAGGATTAAGATCAGATGATTGAGATGGCTATTCCAATACTTCTAATTGTCTTCGTTTTTCTAACCATTTTAAATAATCTCTACACAGTTTTGACGAGTGTTTCGAGTCATTGTCGTGTTGAAATATAAATTAAGACTGAAACAAACGTCTGCCAGATGTAATTATATTTTCTTTTAAATTTTTTTTATAATCTTCTTTCTTCATAGTACTTTCAATTTTTATAAGATCGCCAACCTTTGACCCTGCAAAGCATCTCCACACCATTACCGAACCTCCACTGTGTTTAACAGTAGGTAAAAATTTTCACCTGTTCTTCTTCTAACAAAAATTTTTCTTTTAGACCCAAAAAGTTCAAATTTAGATTCATCAGACCAGAATATACATATTATATATATATATATATATATATATATATATATATATATATATATATATATATATATATATATATATATATTCCAAACTAGGGTTATTGTGGATGCAGTCTGTTTAAATTTGTAGACCTTGGAGGGGAAAAACCCTTTTTTGATTTTGTCAAGCTTTCAAGAATTTATTTATCTCTTCTTCAGGACATCTTTACAATTATTAATTAAACAGTTAGAGTATTAACCGAACTTATAATTATTAAGTAACTCACCAATGTGGCTTGACTATGAAAAAAGTACACGTTTGAAAAACAGGGGAAAAAAAACTCAACATTAGCTCTTTTTAACTATATTTAGTAGCATATTTTGATAGATTTGTATAAATTCATTGAAATTCTAGAAAACTCGAAAACAGTCAAACATCCTACTGACCATTCCACCATTTTGTACTGACACCTGTCATGTGTCAACCGGGAACTGTCGTGGGTGGTATAAGTAGTGGGGAAAATGCGGATCCGTAAACAGTGGCGTAGTCAAGTATGAGATTTAGCAAAAATAGAATATAAAGTTAAGAAATTATTAGTTTGATATTTTTTGCATAATATAAGAGAATTTAATGGAAAAAACTATTCATCTGAAGATGGACTGTCCAGGAGGCTCAAATATTTTTCTTTTTCCAACTTTAAAATATAACTATATATGGCTCTCAGACCTTAGGTGTCACTTTTTTTATTCATGGTTTTATTATCTTGGTTAATGTGCCCTATTTCAAGGAAGAGCCTTTTGTAATGAGCAGGAACTCTTTCCAGAATCTCAGTGCTATCCCAGTTAATATTGTAATCTTGACAAAAAATATGTTCAGCCAGAGCACAAGAGGACAAACCTATATTAATATCACTAAGATGGGAAGTGAGTCTGCCTTTGAGGCTTCTGGAAGTCTGGCCTATATAAACTAATTGGCAGTTGGGACAGGGAACTTTATAAACTATGCAGGACGTCTTATTCAGCTGTAACGGCGTTTTGGTTTTAGAATAAATTTTAGAGAGAATAAGTAATTGTTTTCTAGCTATTTTTATATCTGTATTTTTTTTTAAAATTCATCAATTTGTACGTAAGATTCGATTCCAACGTATTAGTGTTCAATGATAACTATTACAAACAAATTTTTGGAACACCAATAGGATCTAAAATTTCTTTCATTTTGGTTAACTCTGTGCTGGATGATCTGGTTGTCTGGATTGTCTCCAATATATGCCTTTTCACATTCCATTTGTTAAGCGATATGTAGATGACTTATTGCTTGTTGTCCCTGCGGGTAGAATTGAGTAAGCTCTAATATACCTAATACTAACAATAGTATTCCATTTTTTGATGTGTTAGTTATACGTACGAATGAAAACACTCTAAAAACTAAATGGTATAGAAAACCATATTGTTCTAATTGATTCATCAGCTACCATTCGTACCATCATATGAAATCGTAACTCAATCTCATCTTAGGCATGAAAAATAGAGCTGTCAAACTGACATACCCGAATTTTAGAGCAGAGGCATTGCGCCAACTTAGTGATATACTATTGAAGAATTCTTACCCTGACAACATTATTAAAAAATTTCTTTATAATACTAAAGACAATATTCTAGAAAACGTCTTTGAAATACCTTCTCAATCGTCTCTGTTACATACGCAATCCTTAAGCCCAGTTAACACGTTTCAGATGTAACAGTACAAATTCAGTTTTTCCACACACTACCCCATATGGAAAATCTTACTGCCCTATTTCAAGGAAGAGCCTTTTGTGATGAGCAGGACCTCTTTCCAGAATCTCAGTGCTATCCCAGTTAATATTGTAATCTTGACAAAAAATATGTTCAGCCAGAGCACAAGAGGACAAACCTGTATTAATATCACTAAGATGGGAAGTGAGTCTGCCTTTGAGACTTCTGGAAGTCTGGCCTATATAAACTAATTGGCAGTTGGGACAGGGAACTTTATAAACTATGCAGGACGTCTCATTCATCTGCACGGGCGTTTTGGTTTTAGAATAAATTTTAGAGAGAATAAGTAATTGTTTTCTAGCTATTTTTATATCTGTACTTTTTTTAAAAATTCATCAATTTGTCCGTAAGATTCGATTCCAACGTATTAGTGTTCAATGATAACTATTACAAACAAATTTTTGGAACACCAATAGGATCTAAAATTTCTTTCATTTTGGTTAACTCTGTGCTGGATGATCTGGTTGTCTGGATTGTCTCCAATATATGCCTTTTCACATTCCATTTGTTAAGCGATATGTAGATGACTTATTGCTTGTTGTCCCTGCGGGTAGAATTGAGTAAGCTCTAATATACCTAATACTAACAATAGTATTCCATTTTTTGATGTGTTAGTTATACGTACGAATGAAAACACTCTAAAAACTAAATGGTATAGAAAACCATATTGTTCTAATTGATTCATCAGCTACCATTCGTACCATCATATGAAATCGTAACTCAATCTCATCTTAGGCATGAAAAATAGAGCTGTCAAATTGACATACCCGAATTTTAGAGCAGAGGCATTGCGCCAACTTAGTGATATACTATTGAAGAATTCTTACCCTGACAACATTATTAAAAAATTTCTTTATAATACTAAAGACAATATTCTAGAAAACGTCTTTGAAATACCTTCTCAATCGTCTCTGTTACATACGCAATCCTTAAGCCCAGTTAACACGTTTCAGATGTAACAGTACAAATTCAGTTTTTCCACACACTACCCCATATGGAAAATCTTACTGACAAATTGATTAATATTTTTAAAAATACACATATTAAAATAGCTAGAAAATAATTGCTTACTGTCTCTAAAATTTATTCTAAAACCAAAACGCCGTTACGGCTAAATGAGACGTCCTGCATAGTTTATAAAGTTCCCTGTCCCAACTGCCAATTAGTTTCTATAGGCCAGACTTCCAGAAGCCTCAAAGGCAGCCTCACTTCCCATCGTAGTCATATTAATAGAGGTTTGCCCTTTTGTGCTCTGGCTGATCATGTTTTTCATCAGGATCCAATATTAACTGGGATGGCACTGAGATCCTGGAAAGAGTTCCGGCTTATCAAAAAAGGCTCCTCATTGCCGGCTACTCTGTCTAGCCTCACCGTCTCTTAAACAATTTTTAAATAAATTACTAAAATTCTATTTAATCTTGGCAAAACTTCTTAATAAAATATGTAGTTGAACATAATAACATATGTTGTTATCCCAATGAAAATTACTCCACCACTGAGACCTCATTCGGCCAAGCGCCAACTAACAACTAAGTAATTTATCGAAATAACGAGATAAGGGCCGAGATTCAATGGCAGTCATTAATCGGGAACCTGCAGTCACCTGTGTTTTTCCAGGACCTCCGCCGTGCCGTTGAAATACGGCCTCGAATTTGGGTAATTCGGCCCTATTCGGACCCTTTCTCTCTGATGCCGCCGGCGATAGGTGCGATATTTCTAAAAGGGCAAAGATAAATGTGTCTGGTATTGCAGGAAGAGGATAAATTATCTTCAGAGCGATACAGAACTTTTCCCATTAAGAAGGTGAAAAGGTCACTTTTTGATTTTTTCTTTTACACTACGAGAAATATCTTGACGGGACATCTAATCCCTCGTAGTTTTTTCTAAATAATTGAAAGAATCGAACTTAAAAAAACAAAACATAAAAAATATTTGCGGGTTATTCGTTACAAAATAAAATCGTTTAGTAAAAACTGCAGACTTTGAAACACCTGCTACTCCGCTCTCTCTGACTTGAATCGAAAGAATTTGTAACTGATTCCGGCCTAAATATTACAGAATCAATATTCTAAACAGGTTTGTATGTAAATTTCGCTCTTTGTTTATTATGTATATATATATATATATATATATATATATATATATATATATATATATATATATATATATATATATATATATATATATACATATATATATATATATATATATATATATATATATATATATATATTTATGCTATATGCAGCTCCGTGTATGAATGAAGTAAAATGCGACCACAGTTCGAGCGAACTGACGCCTGCGACTCGGGTGCTGTCGGTCCCGTGTGTACGTTGGATGCGTTCGTTTTCCGAATGGTTCTGGCCAATCAGGTTGCGAGACCTGCTATGCGTCATCGGCCCTGTTGTCAGTGTTTGGGGTTGCGTTGCCGAGTTGTAACCTGTTTCGTTACTAAGTAGCACTAGTTGATATTTTGTAAGCAGCTTTTTCCAAGTATTAGGCACTCGCTGACTATCATCTCTGCTATTTAAGTTGTTGGGCCTCTTTGCAATTACAATGGCTTCCCTTATAACTCTTGTGGACAGGTTTTCACATCTCGATATCATTTTTGTTCCTGAGAAATTTATCTTATGTCCTGTATTTAACAGGTGTTGGGCCAGAGCAGAAGAAGTTGTTTTCTGCTTGACAGCGTTCAAATGTTCGTCTCTTCTGGCGCTTATTTTACGGTTGGTTTGGCCTACGTAAGATGAGCTGCATTCTCCGCATGAAATTTCGTACACTCCCTGGTTTTCTAGAGGGATTCTTTCTTTAGGTGTTGGCAAGAGATCTTTCACTTTACGGTCTGTGGTGAAAATGGTTTCAATATTGTGTCTCCTGAGAATTTTTGCAATTTTGTCTGTGGTGCCGCTGACATAAGGAACAAAAACTTTGGAGCTTTCTTATGGTTTTCGCGATTTTTCGGTGCCAAGCGTTTGTTTTTTAGAGTCTTATCTATATGTTCTATTTTATAACCGTTTTTTGTTAGGGCGTGTTGCAGTATGTTCATCTTTTTGTGGTAATTTTCTGGATCTGTAAGGGACTGCGATCAAAACGCAAGTTATTTCACTACTGCAAATAATTTGGCGGGGTGGTGATGCGAATCGGCGTTAAGTGGTTTTCTGTAAGTGGGTTTTCTGTAGACAGTGTGCGAAAGCAAGCCATCCTCTTTCTTTTCAGTAGGATATCTAGAATCAGTAGTTTTCTGTCCTGTTCTGTCTCCATGGTGAATTTGATTTTTCGATGTATACTGTTCATGTGATTCAGGAAACTTTTGAGATTTTCTTCTCCATGTTGCCAGATAACGAATGTGTCATCTACGTAACGCAGCCACAGTCATGATTTGTGGAAAGAGGTCTCCAAAGCTTTTGATTCAAAGTCTTCCATAAATAAGTTAGCGAGTGCAGGAGATAGCGGCGATCCCATCGGAGCTCCCTCGATTTGTTTATATCGTCGGCCTTTATAAGTAAAATAGGTGTTATCAAGACAATGTCCAGCTAATTCGATGATATATTTTGGCAGATTGTATTTGTTTTCTATTACAGAAAGAGCTTCTTTGACTGGTATTTCACAAAAATATTGCAATCGAAAGCCTTCGATTACACATCACACCCGTGAGAATATCCGACATAACATATATATATATATATATATATATATATATATATATATATATATATATATATATTATTCCAAATTAGGGGATGCAGTCTGTTTAGATTTGTAGACCTTGGTAAGGAGAAAAACTCTTTTTTTGATACTGTCAAGCTTTCGAGAATTTATTTATCTCTTCTTAAAGACATCTCTACAATTATTAATTAAACAGTAGGAGTATTAAACTAACTTATCATTATTAAGTAACTCACCAATGTGGTTTGAATATGAAACAAGTACACGTTTGAAAAACAGGGGAAATAACCAATATTAGCACTTTTTAACTATATTTAGAGGCATAATTTGACAGCCAAATAGCCTACTTGACTATTCCACCATTTTGTAGCGACACCTGTCATGTTTCAATCGGGAAGTGTCGTGGGTGGTATGGGTAGTGAGGGAAAGTACGGATCCGTAAATAGTGGCATTGTCAAGCATGAGATTCACCAAAAATAGAATATAAAGTTAAGACGTTACTTGTTTGATAATTTTTACATAATATAAGATAATTTTATGGATAAAACTATTCATCTGGAGATGGACTGTCCATGAGGCTCAGATATTTTTCTTTTTCCAACTTGTACATAAATATATATATATATATATATATATATATATATATATATATATATATATATATATATATATATATATATATATATATATATATATGGTACTGCTCTTATAGAATTCATTAAGGTTAACTGTCTATTGCTTCACTAATTAAATACATAGCATACTTTTGAAAAATTTCTTTATTTAAAACATTTCGTATGTCAAAAACATTTGAAAAATCTCATCCATTACATCAACTGTAAATTTTTGTGTGGCCATAACAAACGTATTAAAACGAGCGAGATTTAACAGAGGAGCGAGAGACTGAATTAGGAAGAATACATTTTTTATAAAAAAAACTTCTAAAAGTGCGCTAAAAAGTGAAAAATAACTATAAATTTTTATATGAAATTGCGCCAAACTAATACCTGACAAAATATGATTTGCATAAACAGATTAAAAATACTTTATTTGTAATTGCTTTCATACGATAATTTGAATATATTAGCAGTTATTTGTTTCATTTACAAATAATTTGGCGCCGACTTCAAAAAGTTCAATTTCATATAAAAATTTATAGTTATTTTTCACTTTTTAGCTCACTTTTAGAAGTCGGTTCAGTTTTTTTTATAAAAATTTTATTCTACTATTTTTAGTTTTAGAATTCATTATGATATCCATAAATTATTTGAACAGCTAAACTCCAACACCACAACACAAATCTCAGTAAGAGGCAATCTAACTAAGGGTGTACCGATAGCGTCGGGTATACGACAGGGAGACTCTCTGAGTCCATTACTGTTTAACATAGTAATGAACCAAATAATTGAGAACGTCAAAAGAGCGGCACCAGGGTACAGAATGAATACCGGGGAAATAACAACAATATGTTACGCTGATGACGCCGACATAGTCTCGGAAAATGAAGACGATCTCCAAAGACTTCTATTTGCATTCCACACCATAAGCAAGCAATTCAACATAAAAATATCCATCGATAAAACTAAGTCAATTGTAATAAGCATATTGCCCTTAAGATGCAAACTAGTAGTGGATGACAAACCAATAGAACAACTCATGACCTTTAATTACTTGGGAGTTGAGATATCCGCAAACCAAGACAGAACAAGAGAAGTAAGAAACCAAGTAAACAAGGCAAATAGAATCTCAGGAAGCCTGGCAGATATAATATGGCACAACACATACATGAGCAAGGACGCAAAAACAAAAATCTACAAGACCTGTATTCGACCGATAATGACTTACGCAATAGAGACGAGAGCTGACAACACAAAAACAAAATCAATTCTAAGAAATGCCGAAATGAAAGTACTAAGAAGAATATCGGGATACACATTAAGAAATCACATACGCAATTCAACAATACGCGAGGGACATGGAATGCAGGATATAGTAAGATGGGGACGGAAGCGCAGAAGAGCCTGGAATGAGCACGTAGGAAGAATGGCGCAAAATAAGATAGCGAAAATCGCCCGAGATGGAACACCGGAAACCAGAAGACCAATAGGTAGACCACTTAAAAGATGGAGAGAGTCCTGGATTTCAACATCAAATGAAATGAATGATTGAGTTGGAAAAAACAGGCTTTAAGCCTATAACAAGAGGAAGAAGAAGAAGGAGAAGTACTAATCGAGATTAGCGAACCTTGCAATGACTCCAAAGAGGCAAAAAGGTACCCATTTTATCCATAATTCTAAATCACCCCAATATGAACCACTAAAAATTCTTTGATTCTTAGAGTTCTCCAAATACCAGTAAAATTGTGTCAAACAAATATTTAGTCTGTCATAGTAAATCCACTAAATAAAATTTCAAATTAATTTTAGATTGGTAATTTTTTTGTCCGCCGTATTGGATCCGCCACATTGAATTTTTTAAAAATAATTTCAGATTCGTTGTATGCGACCCCAAACATTCCCTTATACCAATTTTGGAGAAAATCGGGCAAAATTAATTTTTTTGGCCGCCACATCTTGGATATTACTGCATCAATTTCGTCCAAAAAAATATGGGACCACCGCAGCAGCTTCCTGAACATAACGTAAAAATTTTCATTCACATCGGTGCAGCCATTCCGAGTTAATTGGTGTACATACATAAAAAAACATACATAGTCGACGAATTGCGAACCTCCTTCTTTTAGAAGTCGGTTTAAAAGAGCAAGATCTCGCTCAATTGAGCGAGATGTGGCAACGCTGACCTTAGCACGTAATTAATTCATCATCTACGAGAAGAATTTTTATAAATTTCTAGACCAGATCTTAAAAATATTAGACAATATTTTCAAAAATTTACCTACAAATACATAGTCGACGAATTGCGAACCTCCTTCTTTTAGAAGTCGGTTTAAAAGAGCAAGATCTCGCTCAATTGAGCGAGATGTGGCAACGCTGACCTCAGCACGTAGTTAATTCATCATCTACGGGAAGAATTTTTATAAATTTTTAGACCAGATCTAAAAAATATTAGACAATATTTTCAAAAATTCACCTAAAAATACATATATATAAAATACGACGAATTGTGTACCTCCTTCTTTTAGAAGTCGGTTAAAAAGTAATTGTGATTGTAACGATATCAAACGTCTTTACTGCAGTATCTATAATAAGGTGAATAAGTTGAGTAAGATTACGATTGATATTTTACAATCTGGTACCGAAATTGTCTGTAAGCTTAACATTCTACCATCATATCTCGGAATGAAAATTTAATATAGATAGTTGTTTTCAGTAAATTTTGCGCTTGATTTGTTAGAGCTCCACTTATAGAACCATTAGGTGATTGAAACATATATGAAGAGAGAACCAGGGTGGAGTTCACAGCCCTTCCATTCACGGTCTAAAGGGGAAAATCGGTAATTTACAACTTTTAGTTTAGAAACGTTTCTTTCCTTATATGATTTTAATTTCAAAGTCCTATTCATCAGAATTTGACATACTTCTTGTAAAAAATAATTCAAAATCGTGTACCAGACACGTTATTAATAAAAAAAATGCTACGTAAGTAATTTCCATTAACGACCTCTTACGAGACTAAAGATTTCAATTTAAATTTAATTTTGGCTTACAATCTATATAATTTCCAACGCCGTTTAGCATAAATAAGCCTCAATTAAGCCGAAATTCGACCACCCTGTAAACAATTTATCCGATCCCGTTTTAGAGAAACAAAATCCATTATGATACTCAACCAAATACCCACATTACCGTATTCATTAAGCAAAATATCTCCATTACAGACCATAATGTCTCTCCAATCGGTAAATTATCTTTAATGCGGAGTTACCGCACGGAAAAAATTACAGGTTGCCATGGTTCCCATCGCTGGTTTTTTTGTGGACCGCATTTAACCCCATTGTTCGATTATAGCTGCTTTTTTAAAGATCGATATCAAAGATAACAGCAGTTGTTGCATTACGTAAGCAGTAAGTATTAACGTACGATATTGTAAAATTAAGGGTCCTTCGCAGTGGAGGAACTGAAGACAATCGTTTTCATTTTTTTCTCATAATACTTCCTATTGAATTTGTCGCGATTTCATGAAAAAATTTATTGCAGATATCTGAAAGTTTCAAGTCATAGGGGGCTCCAAGTAGATCATAAATACGTACAAAAGTACAGCTAAATCAGCCCTGTTTTTATAAACAACATCCAAAGTCGGAAAATTCGATTTTCTGTCCGTAGAATATTCTGGTTATATTTTAGAGAAAACTTGTTCAAATGAAAGTTGTGGGTATTAAAAATACCTTTAATTTCATGTTTTACACGTCAAAATCGATAAATAATTTATCGAGATAATGGCGAAAAACCACCTTTTTTGCACTATTTTATAAATGTTAATAACTTTTGCAAGAAATGCCGAAAGTGATGTATAATCCCTTGATGATAAGACCATTATGTGCCTTTATAACTGTGCGAAAGCTGGAATCAATCGGTTTGGTAGTTTATGAATAATCTTAATTGTTTATCCCAGACACTGAATGTTCAAACAATTGTCCTTGCCCAGAGGATGATTCTACAAATATATGCAAGAGCGGAATAGATTCTTTGAAGCTCAAACTACAAGTAAAGATGAAAAAACGATGGATTTAAAAAAAATTGTTAAAAAAACCGCTTAAAGAAGAGGTACCTTTTTTACTTATAAACAACTAGCGACCCGCTCCGGCTTCGCACGGGTGCAATGCTGATACTAAATACACTACAGAAAAACTGTGACTATTTATTTTATTTTTACAACAATTATTACATCGGCCTCCGACGCGCTATTTATAGGCACGCTGCCGCCGCCCCGGTCGGCCAGTACCGCCGCAAGCGCTACTTCCCGCAATTTTAAATCTGTAATATCTTCGAAAATATTCATTTAAATCTTGTGCTATAAAGGACCATATAGATCTATATTAAATCAACAATGTATTTAAGCTATTTAATTGGATAAGGATTAATGCTGTATTGGTTAAAATCGCTTCAAAATTTGCCATTATTTGTCGTAAAAAGTAAATGAGAAAAAAATGTTATTGTGGGATATCCATGAGAGATAGACATATACCATCGCGGAGTTTTCTGTAGACCTTTTCAATGTGTACAAATAATTAGTACATTATTTTGATAAATCTCGTAGGGTTCAGCCTGCGTTTGCAATGTAAGCGGAAAAAAATATGATAATTAACGACATCACATTAGAAACCTCAAAAATAACAGTATTTCTCTTTGCTATAGTGTGCGATATCTTCATAAAGCAGGGACCATAACAACCGTAGGCGAAGCGTTCCCAAGTATAAATTTATATCGCTAGACCGTAACGTGATGCTTGTTTGGTCCTGTAACGAGCGCTATCGTGGTTCATCTCCACCAGGTCGCTATTTACCGTTATTATAAGGTAGATTTAGAAAGTGAAAAGTCGTTTCTAAGTTTTTTCTACCTTATTGAACCGCAACGCAGGGGGATGCGGTGAGAGTCCCTTCTAAACCACCCGACCAGATAGGAAATCTGGCCGCCTCACCTTTCTTCTCGCTCGCCGGGGCAAAGGGGAGTGAATGATAAAAGGGGCTTTTGTTTCTTCTTTTTACTTCAGGAAATTGAAGTAAAGTTTGCTTCGAAAAATAAGCATTTGTCTGCTATGCATAAAGCATGATGTATGTTTGAGCATGGAATGCTCCAAGGTTGAGATTCTGAAAGAAAATCAAGAATTGGGTAAACTAAGCATTACAGTGAATAACACTTAGTCAGGGGATAGTTGCAAGTGTATGAGTTTATAGGCCTTTTGTTTTTGTTTGTTATTTTCCGCAAAGAAAATTTGGAAAAAATTTTATGATTTTATGAATTTTTCGCAAAAGGAAATTTTTTGTAATATAAATTTCCGCAAAGAGAATTGTTGTACAACGTTCCGCATGAAAATTATGCATAAATCTGTATATAAAATCCGCTACAGGGATGTAAGGTAATGCGCATTTTGAAAATTGTGAATAGAAATTATTCCGCAATTAAAATGTTTAGCGTTGTTTATACCCATGTGTTTAATTAACGTACGATGTGTGTAACTATAACTATCTGTACATATCTTTTCTTGTAATCCATTCCTAAACGTCGTAAAATATGACAGTCTATTTAACTCTCGCAAGGGATACATCTTATAACGAAACTGGTAATAAGTTGCCTTTAATTCCCGCAGTTAAATTTGCTGAAGAGGGATAAAATAAAATCCAAAATAATATTTCAAGAACCGACCTTTCTCCAGGTATTCCTCCCTTACGAACCCCGAAAGAAAGGCGTTTTCATGTTCTGAAATATATCGTAGAAACTGAAGTTGCTTTTCGCGTGATTAAAAAATGTAGGGGTAACAAGAAACAGATCATAAGAAGTTTTGTGTTCGTCCGCAAAACAAGTAAGGGTAAATGAATCGTGTCGGTTCTCAAAACAAGTGTGGGTAACTGAATTGTATGGAAGTTCGAAAACAAGTATGGGTAATAAACGCTATGAGAAAAAGTATGGTTAACCAGGTTGCTAAAAACAGTACTAGTAACTGTGAAAAATTATGAAAATTTTATCTAAGCGAAAATTGAATATAATATTTTAAAATAATATTATAGGAGTGTTAAAACGAATGAATATGAATTTGTTTTGGAAAAATTTGAATGAATTTTTCTGGAAAAAATATGATATGGGAAATCATATCATATTTTGGGTTTGAGGTTATGTTATGGTTGAGTATATGGAAACTCATGTTTAATTCGAATTGAATCGCGAAGTTTATGTCGGTGATCCGCTACTACAACGCCAGTTCGCGTATGTAGTCTCGAATAGCACCCGACTTTCGAACTATAGTGTCTGAGAGCCCTGTAGTTGAGAAAACTTACCCAGGCGTTCGTATGCAGATACTACGTAAAATCCAACACTGTATTTTTATACAAGGGAAATTCTCAGACACCGTATTTAATCCGATTAGTTTGCGTTTCGCTTTAAAATCTTCTTGAATCTTTGGTTTTTCACTATCTTTGTGCAAGTGATAGCTACTAAACGCCCAAAGATCCCGAGAATATGATTTAAAGTTTAACGAAGCGAAGACTGGACGTTCTTTAAAGACTTCGATGCCTTCAGAAAGATCGTCGTGGTTGTTGTATGGAGGTACTGGAACTGGTAAGCGCCACGGCCGTTGCTTTCATGCTTCTGATGGATGTCGAATCAAGATGCTTGTGATCGACGAGTTTTGTTAAAACTTTTAGGCCACGCCTTTAAAGTTAAAACAAACGAATGAAAATGCTGTATTTTGTCCCATAAGCACTAATGCTTTTTGAACAGTGAAATTTGAAAGGAAATCATGCTTGAAAGTTGGTGAAATGGTGTTTTTCACTTGAAAGGTGATCCATAGTGATCAGATAAGTATCTGTTTTCAAAATATCGCAAACAGATATGTACAATATCAATGTCGAGTTTTGTTTAGCTGGCTTGCTTTCTGATTGGACGAGCAGCTTCGCAGCCTCCCCTCTGCCGAGTGCGATATATTTGGTTCTTGTATGCTGTTCTCTCGTGTCTTCCTTAATTTTTGTTGATTTGTTTCTTGATTTTTTATTAATGTTTTCCATGTAATTGGAATATGCATCGTCTCGTTTGTAGTTCTGTACTGGTGCTATTTCTTTTGCTTTTTCGAAAACGATGGTATGTCCGGTTGTTTGGTGATATTGAAATAGAGCTGAGGTTGTCTGTTTGTTTTTGAGACTATTTTTATGTTTTTGAATTCTTGCTGATATGCGCCTGTTTGTTTGTCCTATGTATGTTTGATGGCAATCTGCATATGGAATACTGTAAACGCCATGATTTTCAAAGTTGGTCTTATCTTTGAGATTTCCCAGGATGTTGGCTATTGTTTTTTATGGTTTAAATATGGGCTGTATGTTGTGTTTTCTTAAGATTATTCCAATTCTGTCCGTTATTCCGTTTATGTATGGGATAATGGCTTTGTTCCTTGTTTGATCTTGGTCTTTGGTTTTTGTTGTAGTCTTCTCTTGTCTTTTTATGACATTCTTTATATCTGATTGTGAGAAACCATTCCGTTCTAAAGTTGTTAAATCTTTTATTAGACATTTTCAAAAGCATCAACACCATTTTTTTACTGGTTTATTTGTTTTTTATCTTTTCGCAACGCTAATCACACTGACTTAAATTAAAAATGAATTTAAAGGTATTATTACAATTTTTTTTACCCATTGAACAAATTCTTAAAACAGATTAATTCAAGGAACTGAAGGTACACAAATTATACTAAAACACTACGTTATTATCGCCAGACCGTTTGCAAGGTTCTGAGCCTTTTTTACTACTCGTTTTAAATTACGTGGCGACAATAATTACCCCCCAAATATTTTTTCCCAATATATATTAACCTTGGGATGACCCTGAAGGCATTTTAGGGTTTCTAATTAGTTGGTCACCACAGCATATCAAGAAACCAACCATTTTGTAGGGAAATAATGGACTTGACATAGGTAAGAAAAATAGTTGTCTGGCAAAAATAAACAAAATTTTTCCGTTTTCGGTGGCTTTGTAATACAACAAAACGATTTTTTCATTCTTAATACAACATTAAGTAAATATTGTGGCTCGTGTTAGTTAAAATCCTTTGTTAACTTGCATCTGTTGTAAATAAATTCCCTTTTATATAAACAAGTTTTAACGTAATTTTCAAAGAAGTACTATTCATAGAAAGTAATAAATCTTTTTTCGTCTATCATAGTAATCCTAAACGAAATATCGTTTAATAAATTCACTCAAAAACTCCCATATCGACAAGATTTAATTAATGCTGAATGGTATATTATAGTTAAGTTTTGTGTGTCTTTATTGGAACTAAACAATAGAGCCACGATCGTGGAGCCGCAAATTATAGGCTTTTATTTTGATTAGGGGTTTACAGCTGGCAATTACCTATTATTTTTGATGATCATGTTCATTTTTCTGTTGTAATCCTGCAATCGAAGCAAGCCGAATTGAATTTACCACCTTGAATTTAAAAAAAACGGTCAAATGCTAGTGTGCCTGCAGCGCACCAAGGGTTCTGTACTATAAACTCTATTATTTGCCTTTAAGAGCCAAAGGAAAAATTTGAGCTCCACCACTCAAGCCAAAAACTATCATTTTCTTTTTATTTTGTCAACAAAATGTCAAGGAAGACCAATAAATAAAAAAAAAACAAAACATTTTTGAAGATACCTTAAATAAAGGGCGAAACGTCAAATTGTTTTTGATTTTTTGTTAAATAAAGAACCTAAGCCCAAGAAAAGACAAAATAAAAAAAATTAAATAATCTTTGGTTCAAGAATCTGGAAAATATCGTATATATATATATATATATATATATATATATATATATATATAATTAAACTGCATATATTTTATTTATTATGCATATTTATTGACGTTTCGGTCACACTTGACCTTCCTCAGAATGATTTTTTATTAACAGGAAATTTTTTTTACTATATTATGATATAGAATTAATAAGTTAATTTTAAAAGATTCTTTATATATTTACAGTTTTCACAAGGAAGAATACATTAACTACATGTTGGTAACACGGGACTAATTTGTAACACGATACAACAAAAACTTTGCTTCAAGTGGAAAGTTTCTGTTGTAGTTTCTAATATTTTATTGTTAGAACTTACATTTTACCAAAATTTTAGTTCTATAATAGTCTTTCTTCGTGGTAATACTATATTAATATACCTATCTTGACAAAAATAAGCGCAAGTGAGCTATATTCGCAACGTTATGTGGAACTTTGTCATACAAAAACATTCCACAATGCTTAAAAATAAGAGTGTTTTAAAATTGCGTCCTTCTAAAGTTAACATATGGTACAGAAATGCTGGTAATCACTTAAATAAATATAGACAAATGCAAAAGGTTAGGTTAGAAAACACACTACGACACTAAAAGTCAAATAAATTCATCTTCAACATCAGTAAAAAGCAAGACATAGGTGAAAAGCTAACCAGACAAAAATTGAAATGATGATAAAAGATTCATGAACGGTAGACGGAATCACTTGATTCACAAAGGACCAGAACAAGGAACAAAGGATGCCCACAGATGAAATAGATAGACGATATATAAAGGGTAGACAGTTTTAAGGTGTAACGAGCAAAAAAAAAGACAAACATTACAAAATTTAGAGAATGATTATTTTCAATACGAGACAGACGAACACTTTCAGATTATGCATTCAATTTCATTATGTTTAAATTAGAAATGTTAAATTCGAAAATTCCTAATAAATAAATTTTTTATGTATATACGAAGAGAGAAAACGATCTATAAAATATGAAGAACCATAAAAGTTTCTAATAAGCAATAAAACAACTTAGAATTTACAGATTCTTATCCAAGATAAATTCTTAACAATAATTCAAAACCCGAGAGGAAATAGTTGAGCACTAGTTTTAACGATGGTACATTACATCCTCCATTATAACTTTATTATTAATTAAACTTGATATCGATTTAATGTAACTCGAGGATAAAAAGTTCCACCAGACAATTTCCTATATTATATACCTAGAAATATTCGAAATTTTCCTTTGCAGATAATATCAGATTCTGGGAAACGATAAATAACGTTTAGAGTAGCGAGGTTTTCTTTTGCGGATAATATCTAAAGGAAAATGGAGTTATAATCATGCTTAGTTATTCTGTTATATGTTCATCATGTCTGCCCGTGCTTCTGTATGTCCACTATTTATAAATTTTCAAAATTCAAAAAAAACCTACCGGTTCATATAATATAAGTTATAGATGGCGCCACTAGTTATCGAGATATATTTTTTTTTCGACAAAATTTATGGTTTTTGTTTTTTTAAAAAAAAAAAGACATTTATTAACTAATTACCGATTTAAAATTTAATATAAATATATGTATTATTATTCTAAAAAAGTATGTTACACCCTGAATCTGTGAGTTTTTTATTTTCCAAGAAATTGGATGCCAAAGTTGCAAACTCAACCTCAATTTTCTGTGTTTCTAATAAAGATACCAAATTACCAATTTTAATGGAAATTGTTTGTATGGTTTCATATTTTGAAGATCTATTGAAGAAAAATTTTTTTAAAATCGTGGGCCGACAAAATTTTGGAAAAACTAATTTTTGGCACCAAAAAAAATTGCGATAACTTTTCACCAGATGGAAATAAAAAATTTTTAATATGTGCATTGGATTTAGATGTATAATTTCCGATCTCAAAAAAAAAATGAATTTCGGATGAAAAAAACTTTTTTTTTTCAAAAATTCATAATGGCATGGCAAATGAATATTAAAGGCTCAAATTTGCAGAAGATGCTTTTTAATACTTGTACTTTATCTGTGAATTTTTTGAATTCAAGAAATACACTTTCATACGATCTGTGAACCTTTGAAAATTGGGCCGAATCTAATCGAAAATAGCTGCTGCAAGCCGCTGTTGCGGGTTGCCATAGTTCAGGCGCATTATTCACTGGCACTTCAAGAAAACTTATGCATCACAAGTAATATTTATAATATTGATGTTGTTTTATTAATTTATATGATAGTAAAAATGTGTTTAGTCATATTAATTATTAATTTGTTTATTAACAAAATTTTTACAAAAAATTATAGAGGAAATCATACAAATATTCAATTATATATTACATATTCTAGTGTTAGATAATAATAATAATATAAAGGAAATAAAAAACAGTATAATATGTAATATATAATTGAATATTTGTATGATTTTGTCTATAATTTTTTGTAAAATTTTTGTTAATAAACAAATTAATAATTAATATGACTAAACAAATTGTCACTATCATATAAATATTACTTGTGATGCATAAGTTTCCTTGATGTGCCAATGAATAGTGCGCCTGAACTATGGCAACCCGCCGACAGCGGCCTGCAGCAGCTATTTTCGATTAGAATCGACCCAATTTTCGAAGGTTCACAGATCATATGGAAGTGTATTTCTTGGATCCAAAAAATTGACAGGTAAAGTACAAGTATTAAAAAGCATCATCTGCAAATTTGAGCCCTTAATATTCATTTGCCACGCCATTATGAATTTTTGAAAAAAAAAACCTTTTTTTCATCTAAAATTAATAATTTTATCTCCATTCAGTGAAAAGTTATCGCAATTTTTTGATGCAAAAATTGGTTTTTGCAAAATTTTTCGTCCCACGATTTCCATTAAAATTGAGCATTTTATCTTAATTAGGAAAGCGAAAAATTGAGGTTGAATTTTCAACTTTGACATAGAATTTCTCTGAAAATAAAAAACTCACAGATTCCGGGTTTGACACACTTTTTTAGAATGATAATACCTATATTTCTGTTAAATTTTAAACCAGTAATTTGTTAGTCAATGTATTTAAAAAAAAAAAAAAAAAACAACAAAACCGTAAATTTTGTCGAAAAAAAGTATATCTCGATAACTAGTGGCGCCACCTAAAACTTATATTTTATTATATATTTTTTTAATTCTCTACAACTTTTTTTTAAAACATTTTTCGATACAACTTTTACTTTTCGAATTAAATTCAAAAAACCGAAAATTGTGACATTTTTTGGTCCGCCATTTGTTTTGCACAGGTCTTTCAGAGTTACCATCGCGATATGTTTTATAGGATGCCGAAATGAACACATTTCAGCAAAAAACTGAATGTTACATTTTTGTATTTCTTATTTTTCAGTTCCAATAGTTTGTGTTTAATACGTTCAGCGTAGTTCCATTTTAGGTTGCATATTCGTGTTGTTGTGTCCTTCTTAGTTTTGCTTCTAATCCACTCATTGGTTTTATAATCTTTAAATATTATTCCTGACATTTTTCGTTTTATAGATCTTTCATCCTCTTTCAATTAGTTTCTTATTTTTTTTTAGAAGGACCCATGTTTCGATGTCATATATTGTTACCATAAAATGCATTCCATGTGAGCTTTAGTTTTCAATTTTAGCATAAGATTCGAGTTGAAAACGTGTCTCATTTTACCATAAGCAGCCCATCTCCTGCCTTTTTCACAGTTCATTTCATGCTCTTTGTTGTTTTTTCCCATTGTTATTTCTTAATCTACATAAGGATATAAATTAACCTGAACTAACCTGATATATGTCTCATTTAAAAATCTTTTTGCTCCCATGGAATTATGTGCGAACAACCGTCTTACTGAAATCACCAAACTGATCATTTGGCAGAACCTCTCAAATTGCAGGAATAATTTGATTTTGTAACATTGCAAAAGATCTTTGACCTGTCAATGTTTAATCAAAAATAAATGGGTCAATCAGACGATTTGCTAAAAATAATGGAGAAGATTAAAATAGATAAATTATAATTATTATCATATTAATAAATATATTTTGAAGATGAAAAATTAAAGCATTTCACAACAGTGCTAATCATTTAAACTTAAATAGAATATTTTTACCCATCATTCCGCACCAGATATTAAAACCAAATCGTACTTTAATCTTCGCGGTTCATTTAATTAAGAGTTTTCAAAAGCCCAGTAATAATGATTCTTTTTATTAAAAACTCTGCAGTTATATATATATATATAAGTAGTGGATATATGAGAGAAGGAAAGAGGAGGAGGAGGAGGAGTAAGAAGAGTAAATCATCAACACTTTTCATCCTCCTCCTCCTCTTTTCTTCTCTCATTATACTTTTCAAATCTCTCATTATACTTATTAAAAAACCTCGTATCATCAACACTTTTCATCCTCCTCCTCTTTTGTTCTCTCATTATACTTTTCAAAAAGCCTCGTATACATCACCTTGAGTTTAATCTTAAAGTTAACAACATGGCTAACCTTTCATCGAATCCGATCATAGTAGGAGATCTAACCTTATGTTTGACCTTGAGGTGGATAACCTTATTTGACCATGAAGTCGATATAAAGTCCTACCACCAATGAATTTTCACTTCAGTAAATTTATAAAATAGATACGTGGAGCAACAAAAGATGATAAATTAAATACCAACAAATAATAAGTAAATAATAAGTAAATAATTTTATATTTAATAGTAAATATTACAAAGTAAATATTAAAAAATTCATTCAAAAATTTATGGATAATAATATTGAAGAAGAAGATCCAGATCTAGATGAATTAATTGGAGTATTGGATTACAATACACATCTTAACGAAGAAAAATTTCAGAAGAACTTCAGAAATTGTTTAAACTACGATATAAATAATTTCGAACAAATTGAAGCTGACTCTGGTGACTCCGATATTGAAGAAGATAATGAAGAAGACAGTGCTAGTGCTAAATTTTGTTTAGTGAAACATAAGTACACTGATCCCAAAGAAGTTGTGTTCTGTATTACTCAGAGTTATATCGTAGTGTTTGTAGTGACGGAAAATCAAGAAAAAACTCTTTGTCACGCATGCTATCAAATTATACAATTTTATCAAAGGGCAGGGGCTCATAGACATGTAAATACTCATAATAAGAGAAAATTAAAACGCTTAAGCAATGATTTACATTGCGATATGTGTTCAAGACAGTTGTATCAAATTATTACCCCCAAAGTTTGTTTAATTTGCAATAGTAGTGTTAAAAATATTGATTTAGATTGGGACGCAAATGTTCCAGTGGTGCCAATATAATGCCTGGTAAAAAACCAATATATAAAAACGGTAGGAAGTCGCGAAGGGTAAAAAAAAAAGTTGTTAATGAAATAATTGAAAATAAAACCGAAGAATGTCCTATATGTCTTGAAGATATATTATCTAATAAAATGATATCACCAGAACCTTGTAATCACAGATTTTGCATCCCTTGTTTAGGAATGTGGATGTTAATTAATAAAACATGTCCAATCTGTCGCAATGAACTATGTGTAATTAAATGTGAAAATGAAGAAACTGTAGTCCTAGAATATTTAGATTAGAATGTATTATTTAATATTTATGTATTGCAAACCACTTCATAAATGTGAAAATGAAGAAATTATAATGCTAGAATATTTATTTTAAAATGTATTATTATTTAATTTTTATTATTTTAAAATTATTATTGTTTGTATTTAATTTATCCATTTATTCTTATCTTATTGGAATAAAGAATTGAACAATTTCGAAAAAAAATGTTTTATTTATAAGAATAACGAACAAACATAACAACTAAATACAAGAGTTTTGATTATTCATAATAGATTGAAAAAATATTTTAAATTAACCACCCTGTTCAAAAATTCTTAATCCTTTCTTATTTTAGAGAGTTTTAAATCTAAAATTAATAAGTTTATAAATATGAAAGAAAAATATTATAGGAAATTTAGGTACAGTTATCTTCATACTCCTTTATAATTAGATCAATTAAATAAAATTTACATTACCTTAAATCGTCTCCGTTACTATTCACTATCACTTAAACACTTTAACTTAACCTAAAAATAGTTTCACTTAACACTGTCCCTAAACTTGGTCTATTGTTTGTATCTGTCAACTGAAAAAAAAAAAATCAATTAGTATTTTGATATTAGGAAGACTAATAATAAATTTAATATAAGCTACTTACTTTGTAGTGGAATCGACTTCGTCACACTGGACTGGCGGATTTATCTGAGGTTCCACTTGAGGATCCTCATTTTCCTCTGGATTTGTCGAGGAGGTTATGGTTGGTACTTGTACCGGAGGAGGAACGTTGACTCTCCTTCTTATTACAAGTCTATTACCATCCATAACCTGAATTTCATAATTTCTGTTCCTGAACATATTGATAATTAAATTAAATAATAAAAATTAAAATTTAGGAAGACAGCACTGGTGATGAACCAAAAATGAAAAAGTCACCTCGCAAAACAGTCATTTTATGAAAGTAGGTCAAGGTAAAATTTCGATTTTTAAATCGCGGAGAGGGCCCCTCATACCGCCCCTATACTCCTCCTATACCCCCCCCGCCCCCGCCCCGCCCCCCGAAGGGGGAAGGGCGGGGGGGGGGGGCGGCCTTCGGCCGCGCGCACTGCCTTCCAGGGAGCGGGGGGCCTTCTGCCCCCCGCCCCCTGGACCCCTCCCCAGTCGAGATGCCCCGAAAAAACCTTGTGTTTTTTATAGGCCCGCAAACCTCTCGAGTTTTTATAGTTACAGCACATTTTAGGACGTCTCACTGAGAGTTATAGGGGACCCTAAGGTAAGATGCTCCGAAGAGAATTTTGTGTTTTATACGCCCGCAAACCTCTCGAGTTTTTATAATTACAGCACATTTTAGGACGTCTCACTGAGACTTATAGGGGACGTAACTCCCTAAGCAGCTCAGCAGAGGGACTCAGCTGGGGGGCTCAGCGGGGGGAAGGGAGGAAAGGGGAAGGAGGCTTTGCGGGGGAAGGGGGCGGGGAAAAAATTTTGCGGGGGAAGGGGGGAGGGGGAAGGGGGGCTCCGCGGGGTGTGACGCGCAGAATTGAGGTCATTGACCTTTATTGAGGTCACTATACGTACGAGGACAAACCGTGGCCTGCTTTCATATAAAACGGTCGAGGATCAGTTTATAGCAAGCTTAAGTCGAGTTTACCACGCTTTAAATTTAAAGTCTCCAATTTTAGTTTCTTTTAGTTTGTTTTAGTGTGTTTTAGTTTGTTGCTGTCAAGTGTACTCAAATTTTAAAGGTATGTCTTTTCCTTTTGCCTCAACTTCCACTGAACAGTTAGGAGTGGTGAACAAAATTAATATAATTTCAAATATAATAATTCAGCCTGCTTTTTTGAATAATGAAAATGAAAGTGACAACCAAAATTTAAGTCAGAGAACCCAAAATTTTAACGCGATGATTAATACGATGCAAGAAAAAAATTTAGAAAACAAATTACTCCAAAGTTGTTCAGAAACGAACATAAAATTTTTAGAAAATTTGGAATATTTGCCTGAACTAGAGAATATTTCGGAGACAGATTTTGACTTTCAAAATTCAATTTTATCACAAAATTTAGATTTTAATAATATTTTAACGCCGGAAACCCCAAATTTTTTAACTCAAGATTTAGATGTAACAACGGACACTCCCATTACAAATACTCCCGACATATTAACTCAAGATTTAGATAATATCGACAATTTTAAAAAGCTAATGGGGATTCCCAAAATTAATAAAAATTTAACAAATTATCAGAGTAAAAGTGACAGTGACAGTGACAATGATTCGAGTTCAAATAAATCACAAAATTTTTTTGGAATGTTGAAAACTAGAAATTTTGAAAGTGAAAACAATTCTGGAGGAATACCGGGTAATTCTTCATTTTCTCCTCTATCTCTGTTCAAAATTTCAACTAATCAAAAAAAAAATAAAATTTCGGAATCGACTAGTAGTGGAAATATGGGGGTTGATGTTTTGGGGGAGAAGGATGGTTCACGGGATAGTTACAAAATTTCAGATTGTAGTGAAGATTTGGGAGCATCGTTTACTAGTGGTGGTGGTTCCCAAGAAATTCTTCCAATAATAAGTGAACCATCTGAAAAAAATGAAAATTTTAGTCAAAATTCAATTCCGTGCGGCCAAAATACCTACTGTGAATTAAATTTTCCAAATTCTCCAATAATTTTTGAAAACTCGCCACCAGATTTCGATGAAATTTTAAATTCTGTTTCTACACAAACAGAGACAGTTCAAAATTCTGTTTTAACACAAACGGAAGTGTCAATCCCCTTCGAAAACGATTATCCGAAACTAAGCTTTCATTCAAAATCAAATTTCAAAATTAAAAATAAACATTTGTCTTATCAAAGATCATTAGGATTTGTTTTGGATTCTATTTTAAATTGCGATCCTAATAAAACAGCTGAGGAGAAAAGGAAGATGTGGGAAAGGGCGATAGAACTTTATAAAGCTACTCTTAGCTTTTTCCATCCCATTCCTTAACTCCCCTCCTACTTCTTTTCCACCATTTAAATTCATACCTGACCGTGTCACCTTCAGTGTGTTAAAATCGACTTGGGCTTCACAATAAGAGATTCGTTTTAGAAAAATGGATTTTAAATGTGAAGAGTGCTTCAAAATTTTTACTCGAAAAGACAATTTGAATCGCCACAAGAAGATAATTCACTCTAACAATGGCCCCCAGTTAGAACAGAAGAAGAAAAGCTGTAAGTTTAATTTTAAATAGAAATTTTGTTTCAATTTAATAATTAGTTATTAATTTGATGAATTAGAGGCAAATTTAATAAAGAAGTTATTAAATTTTAGGTGAAAGAAGATATTGTCAATTCTGCAAAATATTTATAAAAAAGTCATTATGGTTCTGTCATTTGAGAACAAATAAACACAAAACCAATTCAATGGTGGTTAGGGATGAAAATGTGTCTGTAATAAAATCGGCATTTAAGGAAAGAATCATTTCATATAAAATATCATCGACTCAATACCAAATCAACATTTATGATTTTTTCTCCGAAATACAACAAAAAATAATTGAGGTAATCAATTATGAAATCCAAAGACACACCTGCATCAAACTCAACATGGAGTTATTTGGTCTTTACTTAAATCCTTCCAATGAAAGTCATGAAGTTAAGTCTTTCAATACCCCATTTCGGATTTTATGTAATAGTTCAGAATTAACGCAAGAACTAGAAGATATTATTAAAATTATTGACCGGAAAGCTGATGAACTGGCAGAAAAAGATTCGGGTAAATTATTTTTTATTAAATATTTAGTAACTAAACTTAAACCAAAAATAAATTTGTTGTTAATTATTCTTCTTTAATTTCAGGATGGATTTTAATAAAAATATTACACGTTGAGCTTAACATCAACAAGTACAACCCCTTAAAAGCTTCTTCATATATACCGCTACCGTCAGAGATCAAGTTGAAAAATGCTGTAGTCAACGTTCAAAACAATGATGAATGTTGTTTCGCCTGGTCTGTGGTTGCAGCTCTTCATTCACCTAACGGACCAATTGAAAAGGTGGAGTCGTATCCACATTTCACCACTATTTTAAACTTTAAAGGTATCAATTTTCCTTTAACTTTAAAAGACATAAGTAAATTTGAAAATTTAAACAATATTTCGGTTAATGTTTATGGATTAGAAAAAATCAAGAATAATTTAAAAACTCAATTCGAAATTATAGGACCTTTACATTATACAAAAAATAAGCGAGACCGTCACCTTAATTTATTATTAATTGGAGATGATAATGGAAATTTCCATTACTGTTATATTTCGGATTTATCTAGATTAATTTCAAAACAATTATCTAAACATCATGGGAAAAAATTTTTATGCGACGGTTGTTTACAATATTTTACTACTGAAGAATTATTAGTCAGGCATAACACATATGATTGCGATTTTGTAAGAATAAATCTACCTTCAACTGAAACCAAAATAGATAGATTTGGAAATATTATTCCCGAAAATATTTTAAAATTTCAGAATATACAGAAACAAATTGAAGTTCCATTTGTTATATATGCAGATTTTGAATGCATTCTTAAGCCTTTAAATAATGAAATTAATGATGTAGATCCAAGTTCTCCATATACTGAAAAAAAATGTCAACATATTCCATATTCGTTTGCTTATTATATAAAGTGTTCATTTGATGATTCAATTTCCAAATTTCAAAATTATATGGGTCCCAATTGTGCACAAATTTTTATAACTTACTTAGAAAGAGACGTTCTTAATATTTACAATAAATATATGAAAAAGTTAATACCAATGAAAAAATTAAATGTGTTGGAACAATTACATTTTGAATATACGAATGATTGTCATATATGTGATAAACCTATAATTTCGGATAAGGTTGCTGATCATTGTCATTTAACAGGTTCCTATAGAGGTCCGTCACACTCTATATGCAACTTAAATTATAAATTATCTAATTCCATTCCAGTAGTTTTACACAATTTGCGTAATTATGATTCTCATCTGTTTATAAAAAATTTATGTCCAAATCATGAACAATTATTTGTCATAGCCCAGAATAAAGAGAAATACATTTCATTTCAAAAATCTATTGAAGTAGATCAATATTTAGATAAAAAGACTGGTTTCACCAAGTCAAAATTTCTATATCTTAAGTTTATTGATTCATTTCAGTTCCTACCATATTCTTTGTCAAATTTAGCTTCCATCCTTAATGATGAACAATGCAAAGAAGTGTTCAAATATTTTAATGAAAAGGAAAAATTTAAGTATATCCGTCAAAAAGGCGTTTTCCCTTATAAATATATTGATAATATCGACAAATTAAATGAAACGGAGTTACCCAATAAAAAAAATTTTTATAATGACCTCACGGATGAACACATTACTGATGAAGAATATGAGAGGGCTAAAAATGTTTGGAATTTATTTGAATGTAAAACAATCGGTGAATATTCCGATTTATATCTTAAATCTGATGTATTACTTTTGGCAGATGTTTTTCAAAATTTTAGAAAAACGTGTATGGAAACTTACAAACTTGATCCTGCACATTATTATACTTTTCCAGGTTTAAGTTTTGACGCTTGTTTAAGATATACTGGAGTCGAATTGGAGTTAATAACAGACCCAGATATGTTACATTTTTTTAAAGGTAGTGTAAGAGGAGGAATCAGTACCTGTGTATGTAGGAAATCTATAGCAAACAATTTATTTCTTTCAAATTATGATCCATTACAACCATCTAAATATATTATGTATTTTGATGCAACTAATCTTTACGGATATGCGATGTCTCAATATCTGCCCGAAAAAGATTTTGTTTGGTTATCAAATCAACAAATTCAAAATTTAGATATAATGAATATATCTGAGACTAATGACAAGGGTTATGTGCTAGAGGTTGATTTAGAATATCCTGAAAATTTACACAATTTACATAATGAATTTCCATTCTGTCCAGAAAATTATAAGCCTCAAAATTCTAAAACTTTTAAATTAATTCCAAATTTAAAAAATAAAGAAAAATATGTAATTCACTATACTTTATTAAAACAATGTATTCAATATGGAATTAAACTAACTAAAATTCATCGGGTTGTAGAGTTTACACAATCTCAATGGTTAAAAAAATTTATTGATCTAAATACAAATTTAAGAAATCAATCTAAAAATCAATTTCAGAAAAATTCTTATAAATTGGCAAATAATAGCATCTACGGAAAAACAATGGAAAATGTGGATAAAAGGACAGATATACGATTGGTTACACAATGGGCAAAAAATCATAGAAAAGATGGGGCAGAAAATTTAATTGCTAAACCATCCTTTAAAGATGTAACAATATTTTCAGAGAATTTAGTAGCTGTGCAAATGCGTAAAGTGTTAGTGCAATATGATAAACCTGTCTATGTAGGCTTTAGTATTTTAGATATATCAAAAACGGTGATGTATGACTTTTTTTATGGGTTTTTAAAACCTTTATATAAGAATAATATTAAACTTCTGTACACAGATACAGATTCCTTTATTTTGGAAATTGAGACAAGTAATGTTTATGAAGACATTAGGGTTAATATTGATAAATTCGATACTTCAAATTATGATGTTAATAATATTCATGAAATACCAATAACTGAATCTGTTGTTGGAAAGTTTAAGGATGAATATGCTGGTGAACCAATAGAAAGCTTTTATGGCACAGGGGCCAAAGCTTATTGTGTTAAGTCAGAAAATGGGTTGCTTAAAAAAGCTAAGGGGATAAAGAAAAGTAGCATTAAAAAACAATTAGAATTAACACATTATAAAGATGTTGTAGAACAAAATTCAAAAGCTTTCTGTACAATGTATTTGTTTAGATCTCGACTTCACAATATTTATACAGAATTAGTTAACAAATTAGCTCTCACTTCTAATGATGATAAAAGATTTAAAATTCCCAATAGTTATGATACATTAGCGTGGGGTCACCAAGATATTCCATTTTTTCAGTGGTTAATAGACCATGAAAATGAATTATAAAAAATTCTTTTAAGATTAAAAGTTTTACTCTTCAAGGCTAAATTTGAAGTATTTAAGAACATGGTAAATTTTAAAATTATATCAGTATAAAATATACCACCGTCTAGAATAAATATGTGTTTAGAATCTTTTGAAAAAGAAATTGATAACAAATTATATAGAACATATGAAAAAAGACTTTCCTCATTTAAATTCTGGAATGGAAAATTAAATCCTAAAGTGTTAGCCCAATCAGGGTTTTATTATTTAGCTATTCATGATGTTTGTAAATGTTTTTACTGTGGTGCAGAAATATTTGCCTGGAAAATTGATGATTGTCCAATTGAGGAACATTATCGTCACTGGAAGAACTGTGACTTAATCGAGTGTTTGTGGTTAGGTGAAAAAAATAAAAAATGTGAACCTGTTGTCCTTAAAGTGAAAGAAAATATGTCAACATCTTTCATTTTTTTATTAGTTTTAATAACTATGTTTGTATCTCTAATTTGTAAACAAATTATTTAATGTCCTTAAAGTGAAAGAAAATATGTCAACATCTTTCATTTTTTAATAGTTTTAATAACCATGTTTGTATCTCTAATTTGTAAACAAATTATTTAATATTTTGAAAAAAAAAATGTCTATATATTGTAGAAAATTAATTAAAACTGTTCAGTCTTATTTCAATCTCTTATTGTTTTGTTAATAGACATTTAAAATTGAAAAGTGTTTTAATGGCATCCCTTATCAACTACATTGTTTTACATTCAATTTTAAATAATACTTTATATGTACTTTATCCTCCAAGGGTTTTACATGGAATGGTGTGTTTTGAAAACGAAACCTCTACTATTAAACCTGAAATATGTAATTATATGAAAGCTATGAATATTAATAATTATTCAACTGCTTTCGCATATAATATGAATAATAGTCAATCTAATAGTAATTTTTTCAAAATTTACTTTCATTATCCAAATAATACAATTTTTGACACTAACTGGATTGAAAAAAATAAAAAACCATTTACGATTTCTAGCTGTGATCATATTAAAAATGATGAGGAAGGTAAAAACTGTTTAATTCTATTTATCTTCAATATAATTTTATCAATAGGTAGTTTTTCACTTTTGTCGTTCTTGACAATTTTGTTTTATCAAGATAGGTCATAAAAATTTAATAAACTTGCTTGACCTTGAAATTTATAGAGGAGTGGGGTGGATAAGATATATTCAGACTCAGTATTTTAGTTTTCAGTTAGCATCAAGACATCATGTTTAATAGTAGCAATTTTAATGGATATAAATCCAGTTCTAGTGAAACCAATGATAAAATTAGTCAGTGTAATGAAAAATTATTAAATTCAAAAATCTACTATCTTAACAATTCCTTATCAAAATTTGTTTGTGTTGGAATTGGTATAAATGATTTTACACCAAAAGTTCTAATTGGAGGTCGAAATGGATTTCACATTTACTTGAATGAAGAAGAATGGAAAGAACTTCAAAAAAATCAAGGAGTGTTGGTGAATTATTTTTATTCTGCTCAAGCATATGCATACCCACTAAAAATTGAAAAAATCACAGTGTTTTTTGAAAAAATAAATCATTCTCCTGTTATCAGAATTCAAAAGGATGAACATTATGTGATTCTGGGAAAAGAATCAATAGATAAATTAGTTGAAATCGATGAACTTGTTGACTACAGAATTCATATAATTAAAAAGCAAGAATTTTCCAAATATTTTAATTTGTTTCATCACTATAATTATCAGTCAGGAGATGTGTTGTCTCATATTTATAGTGTTTTGGATCCATGTCAGAATTTAAACAGTGAAAATGTCGGAACTGTTTTAGAAATGTTATCTCTACATAAACAGGAATTAGAAAACAAGTTAAGAAAATCCGGTGCATTACAATAGAAATATGAAGAAATCAGTGACAATCAGTGAGAACAATAATAAAGTTTATATATTAGTGACATGGGACTTTGCATTTAGACAAGCTCGAAAAAGTGAATATCAGAAATTTTATCTTGACAGACTAAGATTTGAAAAACGAGTTGAACAATGTGAAAGTATTCTTAAAAGTATTTTTGATGTAGATCATAGAAAAAAAATATATATTGAAAGATTTAATGTAAAAATATAAATTTATATTGTTAATCTCAGTTGTAAACATCTTAAAAATTATATTGTTAGTATTTGTTGTAAAAAGGATTATCGTAAATAAAAAATATGTTATATAAATAGGTCTTTTATTTAAAAATTTGATATACAATATTACTTAAAATTAATT
This sequence comes from Diaprepes abbreviatus, assembly GCA_034092305.1. Taxonomy (NCBI): domain Eukaryota; kingdom Metazoa; phylum Arthropoda; class Insecta; order Coleoptera; family Curculionidae; genus Diaprepes; species Diaprepes abbreviatus. Next base: position 51,584 of record JASJET010000429.1, read on the forward strand.
ACAATACATCTTTTTTAAGAATCCATGAATTATGTGATTTATCGAATCCTAACCATTTAACAAAAACTTGGTTCCCTTTCTTCCTTAAAATTTTTTCAACCAAAAACACATCTGGATGTTTAACTTTTTGTAACTCTTCTTGGTAGAAACCTCCTTCAATATATTCATTTTTACTATCTTTTAATAAATAGGTGGGTGGATTTGTTAACTGAACCTTTCTAATTTGAAAAATTTCAGTTGACCAATTTGGAGTATATCCTTTTTCAAAAGCTTCTCTTTGTTTGGAAATTCTAACAAAATCATTTTCTTTAAATTTAGTGCGCTTTAAATCAAATGTTTTTTTAAAAGTAAAAGAATTTTGCAGTATAGTTTTCTCATTTTTTTTATTAACCTCAACAGGTCTATATCCGGTAGTTCTATGAATACTATTATTATATTTTTCAATAATAGTGGGTAAAATAGAGTACCATTGGTAATTCCCTCTATTACTAAAATATTTCCACATTATATTTTTTAAAGTTCGATTTACGCGTTCTACAATACTCGCTTTGAGATTAGAGTAAGTATTATAATGATTAATTTTGTAATAATTCATAAGATCTTTAAAATCTTTATTGAAAAATTCTTTTCCTAAATCTGTCTGCAAATTTTGCGGTTTACTTGTTTTTTCTAAAATTTTTTTCATAGCTTCAGTTACATCTTTTCCTTTTTTACTTTTAAGTGGTTGAGTCCAAACATACTTTGAGAATGCATTTATCACCACCAAAATATATCTATAACCTTTATTAAATTTGGAATAGGGTTGCATCTCTACCAAATCAGCTTGCCATAAGTCATTAAGGCTTTTAACAATAGTTCGTCTTCTTCTATATCTTCTTCTTGCCGGTTTATGTAATTCATCTACAACTGTTTCTTTAATATTTTTACTCATAGTACTAGAATAAAATTTCTTAATACCTTCTTTAAATAACTTATTTTATTTGTTTGTTATCTTTTTTTAGCAAATCTTCGATTTTATATTCCAAAGTTTTAAAAGATGCATTATTCGAATCTTTGACTTTTTTGATTTCATCTTCGATTTTATATTCCAAATTTTTAAAAGATGCATTATTCGAATCTTTGACTTTTTTGATTTCATCTTCAATGTTGGTAATTCTTACATTAATTTTAGTTTCAAAAACAACAAGTGATTTTATACTTTCGTTTCTCATTTCTCTTACTGTTGCGTTTAATTCTTCTCTAGCATATGCCATTGTGTCATTAAACTCTTTTCTAGAAACTTCGGCTGCTCTTTGAACTAATTCGTTTAGTGATTTTATTTCTTTTACCAATTTATTTTCTAGATTTTTTATATCTTTTCCTAATTGAAATTCTACATTTGTTAAATTTAATTTTATTTCTACCAATTTTTTTTCTATTTTCTTTATATCTAAAATCGCTTTTTCAATTTCAATTCTTACATCGTTCAAAGATTTTTCATAATCATTTAACTTTGTTGAAATTTCTTCAATTTTTAAACTGTGTTGTGCAAGTCCTTTTTTTAAATCATGGATAGAGGTGTTAATCATAGCTTGTATTAGTTCTGCTAAAGATTCTAATTCTTTTTCTAATCTTTTATTCAACATCTTTTGAAAATATTCATCGTCAACAGTGGTTTTTAATTCTGTTTTTAGATTGTTTAATTGTGAGATTATCTCCATGATTTGTTCACTATTTTTTAAAATTTCATTTTTAAATTTATTTTCAATTTTTTCATCTACATTTTGTAAATCTGTGTTTAATTTCTTTTCCAAATTTTTCAAGTTTAATAGAATTATTTCAGCATTATTTTCAATTGAATTAATTTTCTGATTTATTTCATTAATATTATCGCTATCTTTTTTATGGATTATAAAGTGTGTATTCATAGCTCTCTCTATTTGTTGTGTGTTTTTATTCATACCATCATGAACGTTTTGAAAATTACCTATTTCTTCAGAAACCCTATTATTAAGTTTGTTCGTAAATTCTTGGAACTTTGATACCATATCTTTTATAATAATTTGTTTAACATTTTCTATTGCAGAAGTATCATTTATTTTTGATTTAACCAATGTTATTTCATTTTTTATGTTATTTTCAAAACTCTTTACTTCATCATATTTCTGTTTTATTGTTTTAAAATCATCTTCACACTTCGATGTTTTTTGAGAAAAACTTTTTAATAGTTCATCATTGTCTTTGACAATATTTTTTATATTTAATATCCTGTTATCATAGTTTGACACATTTTCTTCAAATAACTTAATTTTTTTCGAAATAGATTCCACATTTTCATCATTTTCACTAACTCTCTTTTTTAAATTTACAATATCATTTTTTAACACAGGTTCAAATCTTTGAACAATATCATCACTTTTAAAATTTTTTAATATTTCATTTTCAACATTGGCTAGTATTTTATTTTCTATTGTAGGTATATCTACTGTATACTTTTTAGAAATATGACGTCCAAATTTATCAATGGTCATTTTAACAATGTTATGTAACAATATTTACTACTTTCTTTTATACAATTATATTGGCTTCTTTCAATTCTTCAATAATAGAAATAATTTCGTTGTTATGTCCTGTATTCCCAGCCATCATAGATGCTACCAACAGTCGAAGTCTATCAACAAGTTCATTTACGTTATCCCAATATACGTAATCGGTATAAGGTTTATTAACTTTTAAAGTTATTCCGGATCCTGTTCTTTTCGAAGATATTCGAGTTTCCCTGTATGGAGCTTTTCGTCTGTCAAAAAATCCTTGAACTATATTATGCGTTTCGGGATTTATGGTTTTAGTTTTTGTAATTCCTTTATTTTGTAAATAAGGCCCTATTATAGAAATATATTTTTGTGATCCATTTCCCTGTACCTGCTCATTTGGATCATAATTTCTACGGTATGCATTGGTTCTCTTTAAAATATCCATATAATTTTCCAAATCTTGTTTTTTATAACCTACTGGTTCCTTTTTAAATAATAATTCATATAAACCTGGTGTACCTGTATAAGTTATACCTTCAACTTTTATGTTTTTACCGATAATTTCTATAGGTCTTTGTGTTAAACCCAAAAAGAATTTCTCAGTTTCAAAATCATGTACTATTCCATAGAGGTGATCAAACTTATGTTCCACATCTTTTACCCCTCCGTCAATATATTGACGAGGTAATTCATGAAATCCTGATAAATATTCTTGATATAAAGGTGTACTGACAAATGTTTGAATTGTTTGGCGTGTTTGTTCTAATATATCCGAAAGATTTCCCACCGTAGATTGTGAAATTGAAGAAGGGGTGGTTTCTGCTATGACACTTGTTTGTTGTAAAGATGGCATCTGACTATGTGAAGCTATACTGGTTTCCCAATCAATAATTGTTGGTATTTCTGTAGGAAGAATTGGAGTTTTCCCTGTCTTTCTTTTTTCTGGTGTTGATGTTCCATACTGTAGTTTTTTTCTTGGTGTTAGTGTTGGAAACAATCTTTTTTCTGGTGTTTCATAATTTTTTTTAATGGGTGTTTGTAGCTCTTCCTTTACCTCAGCCGATTCAATTTTACCAATTGTTGAAATTAATTGTTGTAGGGGTTGAGTTATTGGTTTATAGGTTTCCTCCAATTTGGATTGTGCTTCAAATTCAGCATTTTTTAAACTTTGATATTTTTGTTTAACAGCTTTCCTTGACTTAACAAGCTCTCTTGCTAAGCGTTCATTCATGATTAGTTAAATTTTTCACAAAACTTTTATTTTTATAAGAAAATATATGAATCAAATCCTTTTCGATATCGACCGGATTTTAAATTCGAATCCTTGTCTATTACCAAAAATCCAAATTTATCTTTCCAACACATCAAACATAACTCATTAAATTGATTAAATGACATATCAACATTAACATGATCATCATAAATATGTTTTAAGTTCGTTTTGTCTTGTTGAAATATAACAATCAAATTCGCATTGTCACGAATTAATTGTTTTGGAATCGAAGAATACGTTTGACACAAATAAAAACAATCAGTATTTTTATGTCTTCCGAAACAAAAATAATCTTTTACAACATTCTGATTGCAACACACTATATCATCAAATATAATTATGGAATTTGGTTTTATTTCTTGTGGAGAAACAATATTTTCTTCATTTTCGGATTCATAATATCCAATTTCTCTCAATGGTTTAAAAAGTAATCTCAAATATTCATATTTTGGTTGATATAGAGACTTTGAATAAATATATAAATTTTCAAACCGTAAACCATTGGGATCTTCAATTAAACTTATAATGATATTAGTTTTACCACACCCTGATGGACCAATAATTAACCCCCTTTTACTAGAGCCTTCAAACAATTTTCCATGTTTTCTAAAATTATTTCTTGAAGTCTCATGGTCTTTAATAATAATTGAATAAGGTTGTTTGACAATTTTCATATATAAGAGGATGTATAAAGGGTAAGTTCTAATTTAAAACTAGTCAGTTTGTTCCAAGATTTCAATTATATAATGCCAATCTCATATAAGCAACAATCCATTTATAAAAGAAGAGTCAGAAAAAGAGGTAGTGGTTTAATTAATACTCTAATAAATAAGTTACCTTTTGAATTACATCTACCTGGGTATAATTTTTGTGGACCTGGAACCAAACTAGAAAAGAGACTAGCTAGAGGCGATAAAGGCATAAACTTATTGGATGAAGCTTGTAAAGAGCATGATATTGCCTATGCACAATCAAATGATATAAAAAGCCGACACGCTGCTGATAAATTATTAGGTGACAAAGCTGCCGAAAGGTTCAGAGCAAAAGACGCCACTTTTGGAGAAAAAACTGCTGCACTTGGAATAAGAGGTGCAATGAAAATTAAAAGAAAATTTGGTATGGGATTAAAAAAAAGAAGGAAAAACAGAAGTCGAAAAACTCGTCTAGGACGAGGAATAACTTTATCTCAAGCTATTTCAAAAGCAAGACAAGCACTAAACGGAAAACAATTTAAAAGTTTGACTGATATTATTCAAACCGCACTTAGATCTATCGGAGATAGTAGAATATTATCACCAAAAAATAGAATCATACCAATTCCAAAAACTGGTGGATTTCTACCTCTTATTCCTTTATTTGCTGGTTTGTCCGCTTTAGGTGCTCTTGGAGGAGGAGCAGCAGGTATTGCGAAAGCTGTCAACGATGCAAAAGCTGCTAAAGAAAAATTAGAAGAGTCCAAAAGACATAATAAAATGATGGAATCTATAGCAGTAGGAAAACAAGGAAGTGGTCTTTATTTAAAACCATATAAAACTGGATGTGGATTATATCTGAAACCTTATTCAAAAAACTGTTAAAACAAATACCTCGAAAACCACTTACAAATTATGATTTAAGTAAATATATTAATCTACTTAAAATTCCCAACTTTCGAGGTATTTTCATGAGAGATAAATTACCAAAAAAAATTAATAAAAATGAAAGTGGTATTGTTAATCTCGATAAGAATAGTGGTGATGGAACTCATTGGACTGCATACATAAAAAAAGGGAAAAATATTTTATATTTTGATAGTTATGGCAATTTGCGACCATCTACCGAATTAACAAAATATTTTTTCAGCGATAAAAAGAAAAATATTGTGAAATATAACTACGATCATTATCAATCAATTAACAAAACAAATTGTGGTGAGCTCTGTCTTAAATTTCTTTATAATAATGGTTGAAAAACAATATTAATTCATTTTGTTAAAAATTTTTAAAGAGATATGTCGTATAGTTTTGTCATTAGTGGTAATTCCCCCACGCTTTCTGTTAATATTCATCCTCCAATATATTTAGATGAAAATTTTGAATATTCCATTGGACTTGTAAATTTTGAAACTTTTAATGCTATTCCAAATATTGATGAGACTAATAATCTTTTCATTTATGACTCAAATAAAGAAATAAGAATACCACCAGGTAGTTATGAAATAGATGATGTAAATAATTTTATTCAAAAATTTTTGGACAATCGTACTTTTCTTCATATTTATGCCAATAATAATACTTTACGAACACATATTAAAACAGATATTCCTATCTCGTTTCGTGATGGAACTATAGGAAAAATATTAGGTTTTAAAAATAAGGAATTAGAAGGTCTTAAGGAGCACATTTCAGATTTTCCAGCGGAAATTATTAAAGTAAACGCCATAAACATCGATTGTAATATTGCCGAAGGATCATATTTAAATGGAAAACCTGTTCATATAATACATCAATTTTTTCCTAGTGTAGCTCCTGGTTTTAAAATAATAGAATCACCACAAAATGTCCTTTACTTTCCTGTTACTGTAAAGGTAATAGACAATATAAACATTAAAATAGTAGATCAAGATGGTGATCTCATCAATTTCAGAGGAGAAACGGTAACAGTAAGACTACATCTTAAAAAAATAGATGAATAATGGTTATTTTATATAATAAAAAAGTCTCAAATTATAATTTTTCAAAAAAATTTTACTCTAAAAACATTAATAAGAAAGATACTAAACGACATTTAACTAGTAATAAATTAAACTCTCAAAGGTTAACACCTTCTAATAAAAAATTTCTGATAAGTTTAGGTTTCAAACTAAAATAAAATGGAATATTTAAATGTAAAAGAAAATATTCTTGTAGATGAATCAATATTAAGCTGGGAAATACTATCATTTGAACCTTTCAATCCTACAAAACTTGGATTAAATGATGAAATTAGAATTGCTCTACAACAAACAGGAAAATATCCTTTACCTTGCAAAAGTGAATTATATTTAGAATTTCAAGTTACCAAAGAAGATGATACTCCATTGGCTAATACGGTATTAATCAACAATGCTCCAGCATTCTTGTTTAAAGAATTACGTTATATTTTAAATGGTGTTACAATTGATTCAGTTCGAGATGTAGGAATTACTTCAACTCTTAAAGGATACATATCATTTAATCAAAACGAAAGTGCAAAATTGGAAAATGCTGGATGGTATCCAAAAACGAAACCTAAAGAAAAAATTATGACTGATGAAAAAGGAAACGTTTCCCTATGCGTCCCATTAAAAATGTACTCGGGATTTTTTGAAGATTATAACAAAATAATTTTAAATTCACAACAAGAACTAATACTAATAAGAAGCAATGATGACACTAATGCTTTAGTAACCACAAGTGATGATGAAAAACCGAAAATTAAAATAACCAAACTTTGTTGGCGAGTTCCACATCTTACTGTGGCCATTCCCCAAGAATTGGCACTAACGAAAATTATTGATAAAAACAATGATATTCTTCTTACTTTCCGAAGTTGGGAATTAATTGAATATCCAGAGTTATTAGAAAATACAAGACATAATTGGCCTGTCAAAACCTCCACAAAAATTGAAACACCAAGACATGTACTAATTGCTTTTCAAAAGGATAGACGTGGTAATTTAAAATCAGATATGAGTAAATTTGATCATTGTGACCTAAGGAATATAAATGTGTTTTTAAATTCAGAAAGATATCCTTACCAGGATCTTCAGCTTGATTTTAAAAATAATAAGTTTGCTACCCTGTATGAAATGTTTTCTGAATTTCGTCAAGTATATTATAACTTTCCAATAGAACCAATATTTAATCCCAAAGAATTTAAAGATAATGCACCTATTGCTTACATTAATTGCTCTCATCAGAGAGATTTATTACAATCCGGCCCAGTAACCATGAGAATTGAATTTGAGACAAAAGAAAAAATATCGGGAAAAACAGCTGCGTATTGTGTTATAATACATGATAAAGTATTTAGCTATAATCCATTAACAAAAATTGTTAAACAACTTTAACTTCTCCCACCACATCAAATATCATTATTAAAATGAAAATATATCGAATAAGATCAGTTGTTTCTATACCATAGTTTGTTGCACATCAAATGGAATGTACAAAATACAAAAAGAAAAAATAGAACTATTTTTAAAAAAAATTAAACATCTAAAAAATCTTATTGAAGACTATTCGAAAAAACAATTTGTAATAAAAAAATTTAGTACTTTAAAAATTTGCTAAATAAAAATGAGAATAGTTATGGATGTTCAAGGATTTAAGGATGAACACAACAAGTTTATTCCTAAAGAACTTGCAATGTTTGATGGACATAAAATGAGTCATTATATTTTTAAACCACCGTATCCACTACAAATGCTTCCACCAGAAACATACAAGCAAGCAGAATGGTTAATGAAATTTCATCACTGCATCAATTGGAATACAGGATATATTCCTCTTCATAATTTTTCATCTATAGTAAAAAACTTAACAGAAAAAGGAGAATTCATTTATATTAAAGGAGAAGAGAAAGCTAATTTTATTAGAAAATATTGTACTAAGCCAATAATTGAATTGGACGAACAACCTGTTTTAATTAAATCATCTCCTAAATGTTTTTATCATTCTCAATCACCTTCAATGTGTGCCCTTTCTAATGTATTCTTTATGTATAAAAATTTTTTTATGAATGAATAAATTAACAATGAATGTAATAATATTTTTTTTATTTATCCACATCCCCACATTACTAACAGAAAATTATATTTTCCTATCTTTACATAATCAAATATTTAAACATAACAGCCGTTACACAATAATAAAACAACTATAAAAATTTAAATATTTTATTTCACACTAACTTTAATTAACCAATAAATCAATACATAAATTTATTTCTTTATTGAGTCCAATTTTTTTAAGTTCATCAAAGAATTTTAACACATTTTTAGTCTTCAAAAATTCACTACACAATTCTGCTGCTTTTTTACAAAAATTTGCATGATCAACATATTTTATATATAACAATAAATCTTGACCCTCACTTTCTTCTTCAACTAAACAAGATAAATATCTGGAACATGCTTCGTTCATAATGAACCCTTCATAAAGGTCCCTCACAAAATTTTCAATTTTAGGCATCATCTTCACCACGCAATTTGATTAGTTCTTGTAATACAACAGGATCTCTAATATATTGGTTTAAATGACGAACTTCATGATGAAACCAACTTAACTTCACTAATTCACGTATAAACTGTACAATATCTTTCTTTTGAAAATAACGTTCGCACAATTTCACAGCCTCTGTATGGTTTTTGGATATATCCAAATAATATTGAAACCAAGATGGACCACTATCAACTGCATAATGTTCGAACTCAAAAGCAGAACTTTTACATTTTTTATAAAATTTTTGAATTAATAAATTTAATTCACTTTCGTTAGAAGCAGAAGACATATTTCATTTTAGTATGTTTTAAGCTGGTAAAGTGTTGCTTTTATAATCAAAATTTAAAGAAGGGATACAAGGTCATGTTAACATGTATACGAAGTAACTCGAATGTATACGAAGTAACTCGAATGTATACGAGATAATTCAAATGAGAAAACAAAAGAGGAGGAGGATGAAAAGCGTTGATGATACGAGGTTTTTTAATAAGTATAATGAGAGATTTGAAAAGTATAATGAGAGAAGAAAAGAGGAGGAGGATGAAAAGTGTTGATGATTTACTCTTACTCCTCCTCCTCCTCTTTCCTTCTCTCATATATCCACTACTTATATATATATATATATATATATATATATATATATATATATATATAATCAAAGACGTGACAGTGCTAAACAGCTTTACAACTGGAAGCGATCATAGAGAGAGTCACATTAAAGCTAAACATCAGAAAGGAACGAAATAGAATGGTACCGAAAAGGAAAACAAGAAAGTGGACGCAACCTAGAAATGAACAAGAATTTCAGAAATACATAAATAACGCACTAAAAGAAATAACAACAAATGACCTAGATCTCCTAAATTATTCGAAAACCCACACAATCGCAGAAGCCCAAATGAGGTTTTACACACAAACTGAAAGAAAAGAAAGAATTAGACGAATGACGAAACTTAAAATAGAAAATAGAAAATCACTTTTAAGAGGTGGTAATACAAGACAACAAGAAATAAACCATGTGAACAAAGAAATATCTAAAGCTATTAGGAAAGACATCAGAAAATACAAACAGGAAAAAATAACGCAAACTATAGAGGAGAACAAAAGTATGAAAGTACTTCGACGAAGGCTAACACCAGGTAAAAAAGACATAATAAAATTAAAGGGCAAAAATGGGCAAATAAAATCTAACAGAGAAGAAATGTTAAACATCGTTGAAGAATTCTACGAGACATTGTACAAAAACCAATTAATACTTGAACCCGACGAACACGAAATACTAAGAATCACAAATCAGGGCTCCGAAGATATGCCCGAAATCTCAATTGAAGAAATTAACTACGCCTTGAAGAGAATGAAAAACAACAGAACACCGGGGGAAGACGGAATAGTAATAGAGTCCATAAAATGTGGGGGTCCTGCTCTTATTGAGAAAACTAAAAGATTATTCAATTTATGCCTTAAAAACCAAATTATTCGGGCCCAGTGGAATAACTCTATCACGATCCTCATTCACAAAAAGGGCGACGAAACAAGCCTTGAGAACTATAGACCCGTCAGCCTCCTGAGTCACCTATATAAACTTTACACTCGTATAATCACCAATAGACTAGAGAATAAACTGGATCTTTGCTCGGCCACGGAACAAATGACCATTTATAATGTATCAAAACATTTATTGAAAAAACTGTAGAATACAACCGACCACTAAATCTTGTCTTTGTCGACTTTCATATGGCTTTCGATACCGTGGAATTGGTGTCAATTTTAAGAGCATTAAAGGAATTCAGGGTAGACCAAAAATATTCCAACATCATCTACAATATTTATAAAAACGCAACAACAATTAAGTTACATACCATGACGAAAAAAAATAAAAATAAGAAAAGAAATTCGACAGGGAGATACAATATCCCCAAAACTGTTTACGACAATGCTAGAACATGCGTTTAAAGCTTTGAATTGGAAAGAGAAAGACATTATTACAGATGGGGAAAGATTGAGATATCTTAGATTCGCTGATGATATAGTCCTAATATCACACGATCTATAAGAAGTCAGAGAAATGCTAGAAGAACTACAAAAGGCAACACAAAGAGCAGATCTGAAGATAAATTATAACAAAACAAAAATGATGGCAAATTTAATACCAAGCGAACCTACAAAATAGAAAATGAAATCATGAGAATTACCGAGAAATATAACTACCTTGGTCACGAAGTTCGGATTGGAAGAGACAATCAGACGAGTGAGCTAGTCGAACGAATAGCTTTGGGATGGGCTGCTTATGGAAAACTCAGGGATATATTCAAGACAGATATACCCATAAACCTGAAACGGAAAGCCTTTAACCAATGTGTTCTCCCAGTCTTAACATACGGAGCGGGACACTGACATTGACGAAAACATCTGCTAAGAAACTGCAAATAACACAACGCAGAATGGAGAGATCCATGCTGGGGGTGTCCCTGAGAGATCGGGTCTGAAACAAGAACGTTAGGAGAAGAACGGGATAGATGATGTCATTGTGCGCATTGCAAGATTAAAATGGAGATAGGCCGGACATGTGGTTAGAATTGGATACAACAGATGGACGAAAGAGTTTTGGAATGACGACCGAGAACGGACAAACGCAGACAGGAACGACCACCGACCAGATGGACAGACAACCTCAAAAGAATAGCAACAAATTGAATCGAAGTGGCTCAGAATAGAGGAGGATGGAAGTCTCTTGAAGAGGCCTATGTTCAACAGTGGATAGAAATGGGCTGATAATGATGATGATGATGATTATATATATATATATATATATATATATATATATATATATATATATATATATATATATATATATATATATACCTGAACTTTTTTATTGATAAATCTTTCTTAAGATTCGAACTCTAGTTATCTAGCTTCGTTTTCTTGGAAGCTCTCTACACTCTAATTCAAAGTAACATTTTTCGTAAATTTTAAAATTCCTGCTATCTAACACAGTTCCTGGCATGTTCAAGCTAGACCCGCTTTACCGTAAAAGTATGTCAAACATTCTCTTAGTACCTCATCAAGTTTAGGCTTAGGTATTTAAATATTGAAACTGGTAAGAGGGATGTAGTGCTCTATGTCACGTTTGATAATCTTCAGGAAAACAGAATTATGTGTTTAGAATGTAAAACACAAGCATGACATATTGGGTTAATTTTACCAAAAATTCTTTTACCTGGTTTAAAACTTGATATCTGTAACAATTTTAAATAATTAGAACCGTATTTTTCAAATTTTCACGACAAAGTACATATTATGCTCTTGTCTTGCCGCTACAGGAATAAGATTTAGGCTTCTGCTGAATAAAATCGGCACCAGAGGCGGATCCAGCCTCTTTCTGTTGAAGGGGGGGATATCACAAAAGTACAGTATGGCAAGCGAAAAGAAGTTGTCGGCGGGGGGGGGGGGGGAGACACCAGAAACATTCCCATTTCTAGTATAAAAGGTGGGTCTATTTTCTGAATTTGAAGCTCTTGGAGAGGGGGAGCGATCACAAGAAAAAACAAGTTGTCAACGGGGGGGGGGGGTCCAAAAGCATACACATTAACAGGCAGAATCGGTCCTATTTTCCTGAACTTAAAGCTCCTGGGAGGGGAGGGGCGATCGCAAGCATACACATTTCTATACTCTATTCAAGAACTAGAGAGAGTAATAAAACTGTTACCGAAACTTCCAACGTACCTGCTCCAATGCCGCAGGTAACAGTAAGGCTGCCGTAAATCTAATTATATTTAAATATTATAAGCTTTTATAAATTTACTATAACAATAAAATTTCTGTTTAATTTAATTTCTCTCAGTGAGCAAAATACACCTTACAGTGTGTCCTTAGTGATTTATCTTATTTGCGCTTATTTTTATATATTATTTCAGATTAGTGAGATACCAAAAAGATAAGGCTATATTTATTCCAAAATCATTAAACCAGGGCATTTTTTCCTCAACGAAAAACTTATTACGATGAATGTTTATGATTTAAGATATCAATATTTAGATAATAATGTTAAAAGTTCTGTTGAGATGTGTTCCAACATGACAGGAGTTGGAAAATCTACTATGTACCGAATACTGAAAGAGAAAAAAACGACTGGAATTGTTAGTACTCCCAAGTCACATTCGATTACAGGCAGATGAAAAACCTCGTTGGAAGAAGAGATGTAAACTGCAATAAAAGGAGTTGTACATAAATTTTATTATGAGAAGCAGATCCCAACCATCGACAAAATTCTAGCTTAAATCAATGAAGATCGCAATTTACCTGAAATTAAAAGAACTGAACTCTGGAAATTGCTCAGAGAACTCAAGTTTTGCGGGGAAAAACCAGATAGAAAATCTATTCTTATAGATCGTCCGGAAACTGTTGGAGAAGTAAAGGTCTCTTTCAAGTAAAAGGTAGAGTTACTAGAAATAACAAAACTTACAAAATTAGTAATTTAACTGAACTTTTGAAAGATTTTTTTTAATAAATTTACTGCGGAAAATTGGGAAAAATCCATATAATAAAAGAATAAAACAAAATGTGGAAACTCGATCTCATGATCGATGAGATAGAGGAACCAATTATAATTAATTAGAGCGGAGATAGCTGAGAGATGACTTTGATTAGGAATTAGTTACGTAATGTTTACCAGTGTAAACATAATTTATTATTTAAAATTTTGTTTCTGTTGTATTTTAGTGTTTAATGTTGTTTATATATATTTTTATTTTTTTATATATTTTTATTTTAGTGTGTCTCACTTTTTAATTTTATATATATTTGATACCAATTAGCCGTAAGTCTTTTATTATTTTATTATTGTTTTTGTGTCTTTTTCTTAAGCGTATAGAATTAACATGTTAATTTTATTTTTTTGGGGCTGTCGGATTTTCATATAAGAAAATAAATTAAATAAAGGAATGAGTACAATGGAAATAAAAATAAGTAGGTATAATTTTAACTGTAACATATAAAAACTAATGACATTTGAATAAATGAAACGTCCTAAAATTGTTTTTAATTAATAATAAAATGACCGATAGCCCCAAAAATATTTTAATATTATATGGAAGAATTTATTTTTTTATATATGTTTAACTTTTTGTATTTTTGACAAAGGGTATTTTGTAAGTATTTAAATTATAACTTAAAATTTCTTGAGAGAATAAGACTACATTAGGTTTACCGCGCACAAATTTAAAATTATTTTCAAGCATTAGTGATCAAACAAACCGCGTGACTATTTTGTTCTACTTGGTATACTAGTAAAATTAACAATGTTTTTGAAAAATAAACAATTGTATACTAAAAATGTACTTAAAAAGTTGAAATATTTTCTTAGAAAATAAAACTAAACAACCTGCAACTAAAAAAATAATCATCACCCGTCTAATGATGCGTTAAAAGCAGTCTTTTAAATAAATCTAACGGATTTAGTAGTAATTGGTTGTCAGATCTTGAGAGATCAAAAAGTGTTCCTATTTAAGAGTAGTATAAATGACTAAGCCACGATTTAGGAACTTGTTTGTTATAGAAGTTTATGAAAATGACTTGGATTCGTTCTGAGTTTTTTTTTTGTAATTTTTATTATCAGTAAAAATTGCAGGAGATATAATCTACAAGGTGCAAAAACAGAGTATAACAAATTTCCAGTATAGGTAGTGGTTGTTAAAATAAAAGAGTGCCTATAAACACATTCTAGAAAAGGGTTTAGCCGATTAAGAAGGTCAAACCTGCTCTCTCGATAATAAAAAAATTTAAAAAAACACCAGATTTTTCTACATCAAAAACTACCAACACAAAAAAAATTTTAGCCACTTTTAGCGTCACATAACCTCAAAAAAAAATTAAAACGTCTTTTTTCGGTTCTAATCATCGTAGAAACTTCTTATTAACCGACTTCTAAAAGAAGGAGGCCCTCAATTCGTCGACTATATATTTTTTTATGTATATACACCGTTACGTTACGTTATGTTCAGGAAGTTGCTGCGGTGGTCCCATATTTTTTGGAACGAAATTGGTGCAGTAATATCCAAGATGGCGCTGACAATATGGCAGCCAAAAAAATTAATTTTGTCCGATTTTCTCCAAAATTGTTATGAGGAAGTTTTCGGGATCGCACGTAATAAATCTGAAATTATTTTTGAAAAATTCAATATACTGTATCCAATATGGCGGATAAAAAAATAATTTTGTCCGATTTTTTCAAAATTGATATGGGGGAGTTTTTGGGAACACACATTCCGAATCTGAAATTATTTTTACAAAAATAAATATGGCGGATCCAAGATGGCGGATTAAAGATTCTACACTACTATAATATTGGGGGATTTTGTTAGTGTTAATTACAAATATTTTTTGAAAAACTCAATCTAGCAGATTCATATGGCGTCCTAAAAATTTTAAAATTTTTCGATTTTCTCCAAAACTGATATAGGGGTCTAAATTATGAATTTAAAAATATTTTTTTAGAATTCAATATGGCGAATTCAATATAGCGGACAAAATATTTTACATTTTTCGATTTTGTTCAAAGGTGGGACTGAATTGTAATAGTAAATATGTCAGATGCAATATGACGGTCTAGAAATTTTAAATTTCCAGATTTCATTCAAAATTGGTACTAGGGGGCTTTGAAGGGTTTAGATTTAGATTAGATTAAGACTTTAAAATTATTTTTTTGAAATTCAATATGACGGATCCAATGTGGTGGGTTAAAAATTTTACTTTATTCTCAATTTTTCAGATATTAGTGGGTTTTCGGGGTCGTGTATTACGAATATAAAGTTAATTTTTTACAACTATTAGGTTGATAAGATACAATTTGAGCGACTGAAAATTTTGCATTTTCCGATTTTATCTAAAATTGATATGGCGGGATTTTTGAGGCGTATACAAACTCAATATGGGGTATAAAATACGTCGAGCTAAGAAATTTACGTCTCAAGTTCTTTAGATATCGATATCGGAAGGTTTTGGGGCCTATATAAACAATCTAAAATTAATTTGAAATTTAGGATACTGGATTTCCTGTGACAGACTAAATATTTGTTTGACACAATTTCACTGGTATTTGGAGAACTCTAAGAATCAAAAAATTTTTAGTGGTTAATTTTAGGGTGATTTACAACTTTGGATAAAATAGGTACTTTTTTGCCACCTTGGAGCCATTGCGAGGTAATCTCGATTAGTACTTAGTTCAAATAATTTATGGATATCACAATGAAGTCCAAGCTAAAAATCGAATAATAAAATTTTTATAAAAAAATTGAACCGACTTCTAAAAGTGCGCTAAAAAGTGAAAAATAACTTTAAAATTTTATATGAAATTGAAATTTACATACGCATAAAGCTACTTTCAAGATTCAAAATAAATATACCATATCTTTGAAGAAGCTCGCTATGTAGAGCGAAATGTCAGAAAAATTGTTGTCGTTTGATTCTCTATTGGAAAAACCTATACCCAAGAAAATATTACAAAAAAATATTAACAAAAGGTTTAAGATACAAAAATAAATTATATATAAATGCAAACTTCACTCCATCATATTCTTTCCGTGTTAGAGGTTGCACAGAAATAAATTGCTATAAAACACAATTTATCCTATTCCACCATCATCGAGTTGATAGCCTAACTGTACCACCATACCGAGAAAAAAGTCAAAGCTTAGTCTCCCCGCCACAGTGATACGGCCGAGGTACATGTTTCGTCTCTCACTAGACTCATCAGTGTACCGACATGTACCTGTTTGTGCAAAAGACAGATCAGAAGGAAACATGCAACACTGAACGCGGCTTCGCCGACTACCCTCCGGTATATATATATATATATATATATATAAAATAGAATAAAATATTGGCGAAGCGGACGTGAAAATTTGTTAATCTACATGATTCTCGTATTAAAAAGTGCGGAGCACTCCAAAATATGGAAAAACTCCGGGTCCGACAGATGGCGACAGCGCTGTTTCGTCCTAATATGGGACTCGTCAGGCTACCGCAGTCGGTACAAACCATCATCTCGCTTTATACGATGCAAAGGCGAGATGATGGTTTGTACCGACTGCGGTGGCCTGACGAGTCCCATATTAGGACAAAACAGCGCTGTCGCCATCTGTCGAACCCGGAGTTTTTCCATATTTTGGAGTGCTCCGCACTTTTTAATACGAGAATCATGTAGATTGACAAATTTTCACGTCCGCTTCGCCAATATTTTATTCTATTTTATTTTAAATTACACGGACAAAAACTTATCTACATATTTATTTACTTGTTTGGCTTTTAAACACGCTAAACGATGCTCTCATGGTGGGATCGTTTAGTGCGGCACGTGGCTTTGGCTGCTTAAATAGCGGTAGGCTTGCTTGCCAGTACCGAAAAATGCGACCCCTATTCTTTGGGCAGTGCGTTTCGTGTACTCGATTTTACATATTTCTGTTTTAATTCACCGTCGCGCCACCATATGACGGTTCTTTTACAAACTTTGTTAATCTGTGTGGTTCTTGTATTATCAAGTGGACCATCGAGATGTCGCCTTTGTCGTCTTATTTGCTGTATTTTGATTATAAATTCAGCTTTATACGATGCAAAGGCGAGATGATGGTTTGTACCGACTGCGGTGGCCTGACGAGTCCCATATTAGGACGAAACAGCGCTGTCGCCATCTGTCGGACCCGGAGTTTTTCCATATTTTGGAGTGCTCCGCACTTTTTAATACGAGAATCATGTAGATTGACAAATTTTCACGTCCGTTTCGCCAATATTTTATTCTATTTTATTTTAAATTACACGGACAAAAACTTATCTACATATATATATATATATATATATATATATATATATATATATATATATATATAGCGAAAGATAGACTCTTTTTTTCTCTCATCCCTTATAACAAATCATAGTAATACAATAACAACAAATGACAACACAGTGTTAGGAGCGACAAAGTATGGAGTTAAATGGCAATAGTCCCAATTTCCGCGCCACTGGATGCTAACACGAAAACCAAAAACCGAAACTTTTAGTGAATAACGCGTTTAAAACTAATGATCTGATCGTTTCAACTCATTTGAATAAGTATCTTAACACCGTATCGAGATTGTTACAAAAAAATAATTCAATTCCCAAACGATTGGTATCAATGAAGATGGTTAGATGTCCGAACTTGATTTTCATTGAGTTGAAAATAATATGTCGGATTTAAGTGGTTCTAGATTTCTATCTGATGTTGAAACGCGAGTATTTTTGTTTAGTTTAATGGATTATCGGTTTTGGGCATGTTAGTCTTTAATCAAAAAGACCGATGTATAATAATTGAGTTTGTTGATTGGGTAGATGGGTATATGTTAAATATTTGTGTAATAAAGCTTTTTTTTTCTCCGGCTATTAAATAATTTCTTTATAACATTATTTGCTTTTGATTTAGTAATATTATTATCTTCAATTTCCTCTTCAATGTTTTTCCAATGATCCGATGTCTTTCCGGAAATGAATTGTCTCATATTTAAAAGGGTTTTATTTTCATTTTGTATCTTTTTTTCTTAATTTCGTCATTTCTTCTCTGCTACTCTTTTTAGTTTGTCAATCCAAGTATATCTTTTATATAGTATGACTTGGTAAAACGTTTATCTATGCATTTAATATTATAAAGTGGAAAGAGTCCCTTTGTTTAATAATCTGTAGTAAAAATTTAATACTTAATAAATAAATTATTATTTGTTATTTTATGTTCAAAATCATCTAGATAATTAGTATATAAAAATTCATAAATTTGCTTGATTTCAACTAATGTAATTAAGGCTAGTTTTAAATTTTTTTTTATAATTAAACGAAAATCCTTTAAAATCATAAGTTGGCTTAAAATTATCGATTTTTAACGGACTTCTAAAAAAAGGAGGTTCTCAATTTGTCGACTATGTATGTTTTTTTTTATATATATGTACAGGGTGAGTCAACGATTGGATGAAGTAGGTTTGTGCCTTTTCGGTGAAATTAACAAAGAAACTATATTTATTGTTTGATATAGTTTATTTTTACGCAGATTTTAAAAATATTTAGGACTCTACAGGGTGAGCCAAAAAACTAGGACAGCATTAAGTTGTATTTTTTCTAATAGAACACCCTATATACGAATCGTATTTTCGATTTAGCTTATAATTTTAAATCTTTTTTATTAAGGGTTTACTATAACAAAACTTTATAGTTTCTGAGATAATTAAGTTTAAAGAAAAAAAGTCACATTTTCAAGCATCAATTCAATCCTAAATAACGTTTTCAATTTTGTGACAAATATATTCAAATTTGGAATTTAGCAAGGCCAAGGACAAGTTAACATAATTTTTACCTAATATTTGCAATAAAAGCTACAGGGTGTTGAACACATCGGCTCAAATTTGAACAAGTTTAAATGAATAAATATCTTTTTTTTTAAATGGTACACCCTGTATATTTTCGTGTTATTTAATAGACTAATAAAAACCCTAAAAGTTTTATTCAATATATCCTATACCTATTTATAATAGTTTTTGAGATATTTCAGTTTTTCTTATTTTCCATACTTTTTTACAGAAATAGTCTTCATTATCATAGTAGCCATGTAAAATAATAATAAGAAACTACAGAAACAAACAGAATGTGGTTAAATATGATGAAATACATTATTCGTTATATTACAACGGCAATAGTTTAATTAAACATAATGCGAAAAAATTAACACAACAATAACGACAAGGCAAATACATATTTACTTTTATACTAAATTGAAACAAAAAAATTACCTATTAAATACTGAGATTAATTATTTCTTTTTAATAAGTGTTCGAATAAACGACCCTCTTGTGCAATGCACAAATTTAGTCTTTTTTGCAGATTTTCTCGGACCCTGGACAAAATTAGTGGCGTTATTGTTCTACAGGTATTCCTAATCCTGTTTCGCATATCTTCCACTGTTGTTGGTGGATTAACATACACCTTATTTTTAATATAACCCCATAGGAAGAAATCTAATGGGGTGATGTCGCAAGACCTTGGTGGCCACTCAATGAAACCCCCACGTCCAATCCATTTTTGCGGATATCGTTGGTCCAAAAACGCACGAACTTCACGATGGTAATGCGGAGGCGCACCATCGTGCTGGAACCACATACTGTCGAGCTCATCCCTATCGAGACCTTGAAGCAGTTGGGGTAGTTCTTCTTGTAGAAAGTTCAGGTAACTATGGCCATTTAGTGGTTCATTAAAAAAGTGGGGTCCAATAATTCGATTATGATGAATACCACACCAAACATTTAATGACCAGTGGTTTTGATGTTACACCTCTCTAATCCAAAATGGGTTTTCTGTGGCATAATAATGCATGTTGCGTCTATTTACGGCACCGTTACTTCTAAAAGTAGCTTCATCACTAAACATTACCTTGCATAATAAATTTGGATTTAATTGAATCTCCGCATTTATTGTACGACAAAAGTTTACACGACTTTCAAAATCCTGTCCATGCAATTCTTGGTGTAATTCCATGTGATATGGATGATACTTATATTTCTTGGTAGTACAATTAGCGGTGGATTGTGATGTTTCAAATAATGCTGCTAACTGACGTCTACCAATATAAGGATTTTCTTGAACATTTAACAATACTTGTAGTTCTTTTTCTTCATTAGTTACTGGTTTGTTGACCACTTTATGTTTTGGATAATCAACAGTACCAGAAGAATCAAATCTTTGCATTAAGTTTTGAAAAGTATGGGTATTAGGCTGGCGTCGATCAGGATACTTCATTTTGTAAATTCTTAGAGCAAGAAGGCAATTTTTTTGAGCCTCTCCTATTGTATAAATCATATCTATTGACTCATTCTTTGGAAAATTCATTTTACAATATAAGATGAATGCAAAAAAAAACCAAACTACACTACATAAAAACCAAAAGAATCGATTGCGGTTCTAAATTTAACACACAGAAAAATGTTCTTTTACATTGTTTTTGCCATGGCTACTATGATAATGAAGACTATTTCTGTAAAAAAGTATGGAAAATAAGAAAAACTGAAATATCTCAAAAACCATTATAAATAGGTATAGGATATATTGAACAAAACTTTTAGGGTTTTTATTACTCTATTAAATAACATGAAAATATGCAGGGTGTACCATTTAAAAAAAAAGATATTTATTCATTTAAACTTGTTCAAATTTGAGTCGATGTGTTCAACACCCTGTAGCTTTTATTGCAAAAATTAGGTAAAAATTATGTTAACTTGTCCTTGGCCTTGCTAAATTCCAAATTTGAATATATTTGTCACAAAATTGCAAACGTTATTTAGGATTGAATTGATGCTTGAAAATGTGACTTTTTTTGTTTAAACTTAATTATCTCAGAAACTATAAAGTTTTGTTATAGTAAACCCTTAATAAAAAAGATTTAAAATTATAAGCTAAATCGAAAATACGATTCGTATATAGGGTGTTTTATTTAAAAAAATACAACTTTATGTTGTCCTAGTTTCTTGGCTCACCCTGTAGAGTCCTAAATATTTTTAAAATCTGCATAAATATAAACTGTATCAAACAATAAACATAGTTTCTTTGTAAATTTCACCGAAAAGGCACAAACTTACTTCATCCAATCGTTGACTCACCCTGTACACCGATTACTTCGGAACGGCAGCACCGATTTGAATGAAATTTTTTACGTTATGTTCAGGAACTTACTACGGCGATCCCATATTTTTTTGGACGAAATTGGTGCAGTAAAATCCAAGATGGCGCTGACAATATGACGGCAAAAAAATTAATTTTATCCGATTTTCTCCAAAATTGGTACGAGAGAGTTTTCGGGGTCGTACATAACGAATCTAAAATTATTTTTAAAAAATTAAACATGGCGGATCCAAAATGGCGGACGAAAAAATCAATTTGCTATGGAGGACTTTTCGAGGTCGCACATAACGAATCTGAAATTATTTTAAAAAAATTCAATATGACGTATCCAATATGACGGATAAGAAATTAATTTTGTCCGATTTTTTCAAAATTAATATGGAGTAGTTTTTGGAATTGCACATTACGAATCCGAAATTATTTAAAAAAAAAATAAATATGGCGGATTCAAGATGGAGGATTATATATTCTATATCTCTCAATTTTGTCTAAAATCAGTATTAGGGGATTTTTGTTTGTGTTAATTACGAATTTAAAATATTTTTTGGAAAATTCAATCTGACGAATTCAATATGCCGTCCTAAAAATTTTACATTTTTCGATTTTCTCAAAAACTGATATAGGGGGGTTCTTGAGGGTGTAAATTATGAATTTAAAAGTATTTTTTAGGATTCAATATAACGAATCCAATATAACGGACTAAAAATTTTACATTTTTCGATTTTGTTCAAAGGTAAGACTGAATCGTTTTTAAGGATGTAAATAGCGAATATAAAATTATTTTAAGGAAATCTGTCAGATGTAATGTGACGGTCTAGAAATTTTTAATTTTCGAATTTTAACCAAAATTGGTACTAGGAAGCTTTGAAGGATTTAGATTTAAATTAGATTAAGACGTTAAAATTTTTTTTTGAAATTCAAATCAAGGTAGGTTGAAAATTTTACCTTATTCGCATTTTTTCAGATTTGATATTAAAGGGTTTTCGGGGTCGTGTATTACGAATATGAATTAATTTTTTGCAACTATTAGGTTGATAAGATACAATATGAGGGACTAAAAATTTTTCATTTTCCGAATTTGTCTAAAATTGATATTGTGGGGTTCTTAGAGCGTATAGACACTCAATATGTAGTATTAAATATATTGGGCTAAGAAATTTACGTCTCAAATTCTTTAAATATTGATATCGGAAGGTTTTGGGTCCTATATTACCAACCTAAAATTAATTTGAAATTTAAAATGATGGACATACTAAATATTTGACACAATTTCAATGGTATTTGGAGAATTGTAAGAATCAAATAATTTTTAGTGGTTCATTTTAGGGTGATTTACAACTCTGAATAAAATGGGTACATTTTGCCACCTTGGAGAAATTGTTAGGTACACTAATCTCGATTAGTACTTAGTTCAAATAATTTATGGATGTCATAATTAATTCCAAACTCAAAAATCGAGAAATAAATTTTTTAGAAAAAAAAATGAACCGACTTTTAAAAGTGCGCTGAAAAGTGAAAAATAACTATAAATTTTTATATGAAATTGAAATTTTTGAAGTCAGCGCCAAATGATTTCTAAATGAAATAAATAACTACTAATATATACAAATTATCACATTTTGTCAGGTATTAGTTTGGCGCCGACTTCAAAAATTTCAATTTCATATAAAAATTTATAGTTATTTTTCACTTTTTAGCGCAGTTTTTGAAGTCGGTTCAATTTTTTTTATAAAAATTTTATGATTGTTGGATATAGTTATGATCACTGACAATACGGTACTCTAGGAAAGTTTCGAAAATTCACAGCATTAAATGACTATTTATAAAATCTTGTTTTTACTTCGTTTCTTCCGTGTCTATCAGGTTAATTAATCTGACATAAGTGAAGAAATTGCGTGAAATTCAACTAATTCGAAGTGATTTTAATTGGCTGATAGGTGCTGACCCATTTCTAGGTAAGGAATGTTAATTCCAAAACAATTAGTTCTTCTACTTATATACTATGTTTTTTTTTATAATTTTATCGTTTTTATAGTAATTTTATTAACTTTTTTGATGAAAATAAAATATTCCAATGTGCAGCAATTATTCCTATTGACTTCCTCAAGGCACTTTCGAGAATACTTATTTCGTCGGAGAGTATTAGAACTTATATATATATATATATATATATATATATATATATATATATATATATATATATATATGAAGTAAAATGCGAGACAGTGAATGCAAACCTCGCTCCATCATATCCTTTCTGTGTTAGGGGTTGCACAGTTAGAATAAACTGTAATAAAACACAGTTCATCCTATTCCACGACCATCGAGATGGTGGCCCACCTGTACCACCGCACCGAGAAAGAAAGTCAAAGCTTACCCTCCCCGCCACAGTGATACGGCAGAGATACATGTTTCGTCTCTCACTAGACTCATCAGGGTACCGACATGCACCTGGCTGTGCAAAGGACAGATCAGAAGGAAGCATGCAACACTGAACGCGGCTTCGCCGACCTCTCGTCGGATGGCTTATATATATTTATACGGCTTTCACGGATTCGTCCGTGTGAGATGCATTAGCAGTGGTTATATCCACATTATGCTGTTGTAGTGCTGAAATCACATTCAGCAAACGTACAACTATATGCAACTCCGCATATAAGTGAAGTAAAATGCGAGACAGTGAATGCAAACCTCGCTCCATCATATCCTTTCTGTGTTAGGGGTTGCACAGTTAGGTGGGCCACCATCTCGATGGTGGTGGAATAGGATGAACTGTGTTTTATTACAGTTTATTCTAACTGTGCAACCCCTAACACAGAAAGGATATGATGGAGCGAGGTTTGCATTCACTGTCTCGCATTTTACTTCACTTATATGCGGAGTTGCATATAGTTGTACGTTTGCTGAATGTGATTTCAGCACTACAACAGCATAATGTGGATATAACCACTGCTAATGCATCTCACACGGACGAATCCGTGAAAGCCGTATAAACATATATATATATATATATATATATATATATATATATATATATATATATATATATAATAATCACTGGGGGCCAAATCTGAATAATGCAGAAGCAATTTGAAGGGCAATTTATGCAGTTTATTGTATCAAATGTAGATAACAAATACAATAGGAACTTTTGTTAAAATTGCTACTAAACAAATTAAAACAATCGCACTACTTTACTCGAAATTCAAAACACCTCTGAAGAAAAATTGGAACACTGTTTATAAGATTTCATGTCTTAATTGTAATCAAGTTTACATAGGTCAAACCTCCAGAAACCTCTGAGGTAGAATTAGTTCTCTCAAGAGTGATGCAACAGAGGAGTGCTTTCTTGTGCTTTTGCCGAGCATATTTTGAATAAAGGTTATATTATGAACTTTGAGAGATCGAAAGTTTTAACAAAACAAAACACAAAAACAACTCTCACAAAAGAATTGTCTTTGAAATGGTTAACATAAGTAATGGGTCACTTTCTATGAAGAGGGAACATCGGAAATCTTAGTATAATATATAATTACTTGCTACAACTAGTGAGCAAAGGCGGTCAGTCACTCACACTTCAATCTTTTTAATTAGAAATCTTACTGTCGTTATTATTATTCTTACATTTGTTCAACCGGGTGCGAAGTGTGCCTTTTTGTTTGTTTAATTACATTTCACCCCAACAGACAATCTTAAGTCGCAATTTGTATCTGTTATCTACATTTGATAGAATAACATAAAATTTTTGTTGCGACCCCCGAAGTGGTTTTCTGCTTTTGAACAGTGTGTAAGTGTATAACTTTATCTATTAAAACGGGCTTTTAGCGTCGACTGTCATTTGTCAGTTTCATTCGTTCTGAAATGGCGATTCGTCAACGTCCACCTGCTAGCAATTAAGTCCTCAAATAAATTAAGTTTTCGATGTTTTAAAATATATATTTTTATAATATGTAATCCTTACGTATAGTGCAAAATGTCTGTTGCTATTGAACAAAACCTGGCTTTTCCTACATACTCATTTTGATATGTTTTTTCTTTATTTTTATTTTACGATAAATATATTTAAGGAAGGGTATTTTCTCTTTTTTGGAAATCCTAGTGAAGAGAATAAAATTTTCCGAAAGCTAAACTAACAAAAAAGAGTTTTCTTTTCTAGCCAACCATCCTTTTGATTGCAGCCCCACAAAAGTGCCCTAAACGTTTCGGTTATTTTACAATAAATATATTTAAGGAAGGGTATTTTCTCTTTTTTGGAAATCCTAATGAAGAGAATAAAATTTTCCGAAAGCTAAACTAACAAAAAAGAGTTTTCTTTTCTGGCCAACCATCCTTTTGATTGCAGCCCCACAAAAGTGCCCTAAACGTTTCGGTTATTTTACAATAAATATATTTAAGGAAGGGTATTTTCTCTTTTTTGGAAATCCTAATGAAGAGAATAAAATTTTCCGAAAGCTAAACTAACAAAAAAGAGTTTTCTTTTCTGGCCAACCATCCTTTTGATTGCAGCCCCACAAAAGTGCCCTAAACGTTTCGGTTATTTTACGATAAATATATTTAAGGAAGGGTATTTTCTCTTTTTTGGAAATCCTAATGAAGAGAATAAAATTTTCCGAAAGCTAAACTAACAAAAAAGAGTTTTCTTTTCTGGCCAACCATCCTTTTGATTGCAGCCCCACAAAAGTGCCCTAAACGTTTCGGTTATTTTACAATAAATATATTTAAGGAAGGGTATTTTCTCTTTTTTGGAAATCCTAATGAAGAGAATAAAATTTTCCGAAAGCTAAACTAACAAAAAAGAGTTTTCTTTTCTGGCCAACCATCCTTTTGATTGCAGCCCCACAAAAGTGCCCTAAACGTTTCGGTTATTTTACGATAAATATATTTAAGGAAGGGTATTTTCTCTTTTTTGGAAATCCTAATGAAGAGAATAAAATTCCCCGAAAGCTAAACTAACAAAAAAGAGTTTTCTTTTCTGGCCAACCATCCTTTTGATTGCAGCCCCACAAAAGTGCCCTAAACGTTTCGGTTATTTTACGATAAATATATTTAAAGAAGGGTATTTTCTCTTTTTTGGAAATCCTAATGAAGAGAATAAAATTTTCCGAAAGCTAAACTAACAAAAAAGAGTTTTCTTTTCTGGCCAACCATCCTTTTGATTGCAGCCCCACAAAAGTGCCCTAAACGTTTCGGTTATTTTACGATAAATATATTTAAGGAAGGGTATTTTCTCTTTTTTGGAAATCCTAATGAAGAGAATAAAATTCTCCGAAAGCTAAACTAACAAAAAAGAGTTTTCTTTTCTGGCCAACCATCCTTTTGATTGCAGCCCCACAAAAGTGCCCTAAACGTTTCGGTTATTTTACGATAAATATATTTAAGGAAGGGTATTTTCTCTTTTTTGGAAATCCTAATGAAGAGAATAAAATTTTCCGAAAGCTAAACTAACAAAAAAGAGTTTTCTTTTCTGGCCAACCATCCTTTTGATTGCAGCCCCACAAAAGTGCCCTAAACGTTTCGGTTATTTTACAATAAATATATTTAAGGAAGGGTATTTTCTCTTTTTTGGAAATCCTAATGAAGAGAATAAAATTTTCCGAAAGCTAAACTAACAAAAAAGAGTTTTCTTTTCTGGCCAACCATCCTTTTGATTGCAGCCCCACAAAAGTGCCCTAAACGTTTCGGTTATTTTACAATAAATATATTTAAGGAAGGGTATTTTCTCTTTTTTGGAAATCCTAATGAAGAGAATAAAATTTTCCGAAAGCTAAACTAACAAAAAAGAGTTTTCTTTTCTGGCCAACCATCCTTTTGATTGCAGCCCCACAAAAGTGCCCTAAACGTTTCGGTTATTTTACGATAAATATATTTAAGGAAGGGTATTTTCTCTTTTTTGGAAATCCTAATGAAGAGAATAAAATTCCCCGAAAGCTAAACTAACAAAAAAGAGTTTTCTTTTCTGGCCAACCATCCTTTTGATTGCAGCCCCACAAAAGTGCCCTAAACGTTTCGGTTATTTTACGATAAATATATTTAAGGAAGGGTATTTTCTCTTTTTTGGAAATCCTAATGAAGAGAATAAAATTCCCCGAAAGCTAAACTAACAAAAAAGAGTTTTCTTTTCTGGCCAACCATCCTTTTGATTGCAGCCCCACAAAAGTGCCCTAAACGTTTCGGTTATTTTACGATAAATATATTTAAGGAAGGGTATTTTCTCTTTTTTGGAAATCCTAATGAAGAGAATAAAATTCCCCGAAAGCTAAACTAACAAAAAAGAGTTTTCTTTTCTGGCCAACCATCCTTTTGATTGCAGCCCCACAAAAGTGCCCTAAACGTTTCGGTTATTTTACGATAAATATATTTAAAGAAGGGTATTTTCTCTTTTTTGGAAATCCTAATGAAGAGAATAAAATTTTCCGAAAGCTAAACTAACAAAAAAGAGTTTTCTTTTCTGGCCAACCATCCTTTTGATTGCAGCCCCACAAAAGTGCCCTAAACGTTTCGGTTATTTTACGATAAATATATTTAAGGAAGGGTATTTTCTCTTTTTTGGAAATCCTAATGAAGAGAATAAAATTCTCCGAAAGCTAAACTAACAAAAAAGAGTTTTCTTTTCTGGCCAACCATCCTTTTGATTGCAGCCCCACAAAAGTGCCCTAAACGTTTCGGTTATTTTACGATAAATATATTTAAGGAAGGGTATTTTCTCTTTTTTGGAAATCCTAATGAAGAGAATAAAATTCCCCGAAAGCTAAACTAACAAAAAAGAGTTTTCTTTTCTGGCCAACCATCCTTTTGATTGCAGCCCCACAAAAGTGCCCTAAACGTTTCGGTTATTTTACGATAAATATATTTAAAGAAGGGTATTTTCTCTTTTTTGGAAATCCTAATGAAGAGAATAAAATTTTCCGAAAGCTAAACTAACAAAAAAGAGTTTTCTTTTCTGGCCAACCATCCTTTTGATTGCAGCCCCACAAAAGTGCCCTAAACGTTTCGGTTATTTTACGATAAATATATTTAAGGAAGGGTATTTTCTCTTTTTTGGAAATCCTAATGAAGAGAATAAAATTCTCCGAAAGCTAAACTAACAAAAAAGAGTTTTCTTTTCTGGCCAACCATCCTTTTGATTGCAGCCCCACAAAAGTGCCCTAAACGTTTCGGTTATTTTACGATAAATATATTTAAGGAAGGGTATTTTCTCTTTTTTGGAAATCCTAATGAAGAGAATAAAATTCTCCGAAAGCTAAACTAACAAAAAAGAGTTTTCTTTTCTGGCCAACCATCCTTTTGATTGCAGCCCCACAAAAGTGCCCTAAACGTTTCGGTTTAGTTGACTTTATAATATATATATATATATATATATATATATATATATATATATATATATATATATATATATATATATATATATATATATATATATGTCACTGCGAGCCAAATCTGGAGAATATAGAAGCAATTTGAAGTGCAATTCATGCGGTTTTGCCATTGTTGCTATCGACGCTGTGCATTGTCTTGGTAAAAGAGCATTGTTTTCTTTTCCATTTGGGGCCATTTTCTCGCAATTTCTTCCTTCAGACGCACCAATAACGCCATATATTATTCGCTATTGATGGTTTTTCCCTTTTCAAGACAGTCGATAAATTATACCATGCGCATCCTAAAATACGGATGCCATAACCTTGCCAGCCTACTGTTTTGTTTTTGGTCCCTTTGGTTGGCTGTTATCCTTCGTTATTCACTCAGCTGACTGCCGATCTGGTCCCTGAGTATAATGGTTGATCCATGTTTCATCTAACAATGTGGTATCGATAATATTAAAAGGTCCGTCACTAAAACTCCAATAACTCATCGTCGAAATGTCGTAAAATTTTGATACATATCGTTCGAAGATTGGTACTAATTAAAAATCGTATATATATATATATATATATATATATATATATATATATATATATATATATATATATATATATATATATATATATATTATTAGAGTCGCCATCTATGACACAGTCTTGGGACTTCTCGAACCACCTGTTATAAGCTCGTATCATCGGCATCCTATATTACTTTAATGTTGCCATGATGATACTGGAAATCGTCTACGTATAATATAAAAACGATAGTTGCGATTGTTACCTTAATGAGCAACCATAGAATATTTATCGATGTTCACTCACGCTCATCAAAATAACAAAATATCAATGTATTTATCTCCAATTTATTTCCATAGCCGTATCCACAATAATAATTTATATTATTAAATAAGTAATTAAAAATTAACACATTTTAAAAGCTTTGGGGAAGCAGTCAATTACATTTAACGTAACTGAAATGTTTCGCATAAACTCGATCGTCACGTCCGCGCTTCAAAAACTGATTAGCAGCGTGTAACCTCTCAAATCTTAATTAAGGATAATGATTTAATTGATGGAATTTAATTGGAACTGATGAATTTCGACAATAGTGACACGAGTCTTTATTTATTTGATTTTGCATATCAATTTCAATCATTGCGAATTCACAAATCCATTAAGGATGTACAGATAATAAATACATATTATCGCAATTGAAATCTTATTAAATCCTCCCTTTAATCCTACAGTTTTTAGCCTTCAAAATGCAACGTTGTCAAATTGTTAAATTTTTAAATAATTCATGACCAAATACGATTCGCTTCTGGCGATTTAAATATATATATATATATATATATATATATATATATATATATATATATATATATATACAAATTTTCAGAGATTTTTGGAAGAATAGAAAACTGCTACCCTGGAGTGGCCTAGATCAAAACTCTGAAAATAAGACTGCATTAAACATCTAAGAATGAAGAAAAGCTTATAGAAATATGTGTTGGAAAATTTTACTATTATGACCAAAAATAATATTTATTATTTATATTTTCATCATATTTTTTATTTGAACCAATCATATAGGTTCTTTTGGCTTCAAGGGACATAAGTATGCCTTCGAAATTTGATTTTCCGCCTTAATTATTTCAGAAGATAATGCGACCACATTGTGTTTTTTAGACTCTAAAACACAGAGGAATATTAAACTCAAAAAATTATTTTTTAAGACTTAGTTTACAGGTGTTAATAATTTATTAGATTTTACCCTTGATATGTCTTCAATGGGACGACTATAAAACCAGATTAAAAATTGCTTAATATTCTATTTTGTTCTTTTCACTCATTGTCTAACATGAAAAATATTCCCGAAACTTCTCAAAACAGCAACTGTTTACTTCAACTATCCTTTTTAATTTTTGGTTACATAAACTTCATATTT
The DNA here is from genome assembly GCA_034092305.1 of Diaprepes abbreviatus. Classification (NCBI taxonomy): domain Eukaryota; kingdom Metazoa; phylum Arthropoda; class Insecta; order Coleoptera; family Curculionidae; genus Diaprepes; species Diaprepes abbreviatus. The sequence continues at coordinate 82,585 of JASJET010000429.1, forward strand.
TCGAATTAGTTTATTTTTGAAATAAAATTCTTAAAATTGCCAATAAGGAACTTGTTCCTCGATTTTTTACTGCCTCGGTATCTTCTTAGACTTCAAACGATATCTTTATTATTAAACAACTGGTGATTTCACAATCAAATAAACAATTCGTGTCGCATTCAAAGCGTCAAATGTTTTTATTCATCTGTTTTTACACAGAGCATTTTGACATTTAGCAAATAATGTTTTGATCAAGACCACACACATTCTGCCAATCCATATGTACACACGTCTTAACCATTTTGTTCACCTCTTAACCAGGGTTGTTTCCAAATTGGTGAAAAAAACAAAGGTAAAATTGTACCAAATTTAATATATTGTACAACTTGATATTCATCAAAATTATATCCTCTTCTCACTCTTACACTATTCTCTCCTAATATAATAAATATAACTAATAAAAAATTAAATATCTTGAAATTTTGAGAAGTTCATGTTTTCTTAGAAATATTGCCTGGACACAGCATCACCGTGCGGTTGCCATGGCTATACTAGTACTCATTAGACACCAACAGTTGGATTCACTAACATTATTTAAATTAAAAACCATCCTAAATTAACAGTAGAGGGCTAAAACTGACAAAAGCAACAATAAGTCAAGCAAGTCGTAAACCCTAGAATTACTAGCATAATGAAGTCATTTTATTTTTTTATTAAACCGGCTAAAATAAAGAAATTAATTTATTTTCGGGATACAACTATTTTTTTTACATATTTCAAGGTTTCATGGCTAGGTTCTTCTTCCTAATATCCCTATATAAGCGTTTATTTGTTGACATATGTAATATAAATTAGGACAATATCATAAGCAAAACAAAACTGACAGACTATAAGATTTAAATTTCATGGCAACTAAATCAGGTTTAAATCTTAAATCTTCTTAATGAATCTGGCTGTAAATATCTACATAGGTTGGGAATTTTGGACGTTTGTTTTTTGTCTGTGCCTCTATTCATTTTGATCTAAAGCCTCTTTGGTAGATACTCTCCCGATTTCTGGATATAAGAGTAGCAAATAAGTCAATTTGAGATAAAAATATTGATTTTACCAGTATAAACAAAATTGTCCAACCAGCCGTTCAGATGTATTGTTTAAATTTATATTCCTTTTAATAGAGAAATTTTTAAGACAAAAAACGTTAACCAGTAATTTCCAAAAAAAAAATTTTTAGTATTAAATCTTCATTTTGATTGTAACGAATACAAAAGTTTTAGTGATGACCTAAATAATTCTCAAATTAATAACAATAAATTATTGTATATTATCTTAATTCTAATCTATTGTTATTGTTTCTCGAACCTGTTTAAAGTTAATATATCAATTTTAGTACTTATAAAATTGCAAAAATAATTAGACATTATAGGTAATAAATTAAAGGTAGAATGTTACAGATAATTACAATTTTATGACATCTTATACAACATATTAACATTGCTGTGATTAGATCGTAAATGTCATACCTCAGGGGATCTTAAAACCCTTCCAAACGGAACCACTTTCTAAAGTACTACTCTCTGTTTTATATCATACAAAAATTTATGTTAAATCTATACTTAGTCACCATAATGAGTATATTTAACAAAAATTGACTATATTAGCAGCTAGAATAGTCCGATTTTCGTGATTCAATATATATTAATTTCATCAATGAATACTCTTTGAAATATTTACACTATAATGGATTACTTTGATTTTATTGCATTATTGATAAATTGCATGAGATAATTAACTACATGAGATATATTTGTACTGAGGCTATTAAAGTAAGAGAATTTCATTGGAACATATGTCAAAATAAAATTTTATTGACTTTATTTCTTCAAATCTTCGGGGACCCCTGAAAGCGCTGTTGAAGTGTCATTCGTTTTGTAATGGCATCTCAAAAGTTTATGAAAATTTTGGAGACAGGTGCCGACGAAAATTGTAAAAGTTATAAACATATTAGTAAAAAAAAAGTGCTTTGGTTTTTTGCAAATATCTCAAAAACTATTTGAGATATCTGAAATTTGAAAAAAGATCCTTAAAGAGCAGAAGTTCCACCCTGCCCGAACTGTACCGACAATGTTAAAAATTTTAATTTTGGGGTGAAAATTGGGCTTAAAACAGGTAGTGACGTTACCGCGCGAGTTGACCAAATCAGACACTTTAACAATAAAAATTATTTTAACCAATTAAATATGAATATTAAGAAAAAAAAATTGAGTATTATCTAAACCCGTGAATAGACAATAATCCGTTGGAAAAAAATCTTTACCCCGATTTTTCATTTATCGTTTTTGTTAACTAGTTCATTTTTGCTAGTTGAAATTTAACATAAAAACCCAGATAATTTATAAACTAAAAACCTGGGATTTTTTTCTCTTCTTGGAGCTATTCTTTGAAGGCTTTAAAAAAGATGTTCGTTGGAAAAATTTAAAAATTTCGATTTTTCACTTTTTTATAGTAATTGAAGCCCTCAAATAATTAGAAATGTAATTAAAACAGTTTAATTTTGTTTTAATTATTTCGATTTTTTTATGGTTAAAAACTATATAATAACATTTTTTTTTTAATTTTTAACCGATATTGTTTACAAATTTTTAAAACACATCTTGGATTGTTTTATTTGCTTTTGAAATTTTTTGATGCCTTCAATTGTTAATAAAAAAGTGAAAAATCAAAATTTTTAATTTTTCCAACGGGGATCTTTTCTAAAGCCTTCAAAGAACAGCTCAAAGAAGTGAAAAAAATCCCAGGTTTTTAGTTTACAAATTATCCGGGTTTTATCTTTACCTTCAACTAGCAAAAATTAACTAGTTAACAAAAGAATAGTTATTGAAGTAAAATTTTTTTATCCAACGGATTATTGTTTATTCATGTGTCTAAATAATACCCAGTTTCTTCCTTAATATTCATATTTAATCGGTTAAAATAATTTTATTGTTAAAGTGTCTGATTCGAGCAATACGCGCGAGAGCGTCACTATCCGTTTTAAGCCTCATTTTCATCCCAAAATTAAAATTACTAATATTGTCCGTACAGTTCCGGGAGGTAGGAAATTTCCTTCTCTTTAAGAATCTTTTTTCCAATTTCAGATAGCTCAAATAGTTTTTGAGATATTTGCAAAAAACCTCAGCACTTTTTTTTTACTAATTTGTTTATAACTTTTACAATTCTCGCCGGCCCCTCTCCAAAATTTTCATAAACTTTCTAGATGTTATTACGAATTAAATGACACCTTTTCCATAATTTTCGGACTTGGAGGAGGTTTTCGGTAAAATGGCACTTGTGAACTAGACTATATAAATCTGTCTAAATAACACACAACTCATCGTCGATTCGGTGCTGTTCGTTTAAGAGTGACGCTATCAAACCAAGCGATCAATAACAAAAAAATGGTTGTGCGTATTCCAGCAATTACAGATTTTTCAAAAATATGACAGGCTCCCGATGTGCATAAATGCACTTTTTGGTCAATGTTTCACTATTTTTGGCTTAACAGTCTACGATATTTCAGGTTCATTATGAACATTAATAATACTAACATGCCAAATAAGTATTGTACTAAATCTAGTACCAAAAAACTATGGTAACTAACCCTGCAGACCTGAATATATTGTTGAATATCTTAACGTGATGAACGTTGTATTTAGAGAAGCTTTAAACTGATTTTAAATAAATAATCTTTGAGCTCAGATGGCTCACGAAATCAGGAAAAATCAAACAATACACGCGATATAGTCGGGTTCTTTGGCTTCAAAAAGAGGTGTAAAAATAAACAGCGTTTTTGATGTTTTGTTTATAAAATTGTATATTTTTGAATTCTACACTGAAAAGAATTGTGTTTTGACAACGTAATAGTTCAAGCTAGTGTTGCAGTAAATCTTCGTTTCATAAACAGCCTGTGAGAATGTCAGAAAAGCTACTTAGTTGAAGTTAGAAATATAATGTTTTACACCATTTTAAACATAGTATTGATTATAAAAAATTCATAATTATTAATAATTTAGGATTTTTACATCATTTATATTTTTTGTACCTATTTCAGGCAGGGGCGGATCCAGCCTCTCTCTTTGGGGGGGGGGGGGCGGTGATATCACAAAAGTACAGTATGGCAAGAAAAACAAGTTGTCAAGGGGGGGGGGGGTGCAAGCAGCATACTCATTCCTAATATAAAAGGCAGAATGGGTTCTATTTTCCTGAACTCAAAGCTTTTGGGAGGGGGGGGGCGATCGCAAGCATACAGACTCCTATACTCTATTCAAGAACTAGAGAGAGTAATAATACTACCGAAACCTCTAACGTACCTGCTCCAGTGCCGCAGGTAACTGAGAACTGCCGTAAATCTAATTATATTTCATTATATTTAAATATATTTTATAAATTTCCTGCAACATAGAATTTCTGATAGTTTAATTTAATTTCTGTCAGTGAGCAAATTACAACTTACAGTTTTTTCTTAGTGATTTATCTTGTTTGCGCTTGTTTTTATATATTATTTGAGATTAGTGAGATACCCAAAAGATATGGCTTTCACCTCTATATTTATTCCAAAATCGTTAAACCAGGGCATTTTTTCCTCAACGAAAAACTTATTACGATGAATGTTTATGATGCCTTAAGATATCAATATCTAGATAATAATGTTAAAAGCTCTGATGAGATATATTCCAACATGACAGGATTTGGAAAATCTACTATGTACCGAATACTGAAGGAGAAAAAACGACTGGAATTGTTAGTACTCCCAAGCTACATTCGATCACAGGCAAACGAAAAACCTCGTTGGGAGAAAAGATGAAAACTGCAATTAAAGCGGGTGTATATACATTTTATTATGAGAAGCAGATCCCAACCATTTACAAAATTCTAACTAAAATCATTGAAGATCGCGATTTACCTGAAATTAAAAGAACTGATCTTTGGAAATTGCTCAGAGAACTTAATTTTTGCTGGGAAAAACCAGATAGAAAATCTGTTCTTATAAATCGTCCGAAAACTCTCCGTTGGAGACATAAATATCTCTCTCAAGTAAAAGGTAGAGTTGTTAGAAATAACTCAATTAATAAAATAAGTAATTTAACTAAACTTTTGAAAAATTTTTTTGAATAAAGTTACTACGGAAAATTGGGAAAAATCTATATAATAAAAGAATAAAACAAAATGTGAGAACTCGATCTCATAATCGGTGAGATAGAGGAACCAATTATAATTAATTTTAGCGAAGATAGTTTCACTGACTTTGATTAGGAATTAGATACGTAATGTTTACTAGTGTAAACACAATTTATTATTTAAATTTTTGTTTTTGTTGTATTTTATTGTTTAATGTTGTTTACATGTTTTTTATTTTTTTATATATTTTTATTTTAGCGTGTCCCACTCTTTAATTTTATATATATTTAATTCTAATTAGCCGTAAGTTTTTTATTATTTTATTATTGTGTTTGTGTCTTTTTCTTAAGCGTGTAGAATTAACATGTTTATCTTATTTTTTGGGGCTATCGTATTTCCATATATAAAAGTAAATTATATTAAGATATCATTACAATAGAAATAAAAATAAGTTGGTCTAATTTTAATTACAACATAAAAAAAGTAATTACATTTGAATCCCTTTTTAGTGTTTAATTGTAATTCTGCAAATGGTTTAAGAAATAAATAAACTGAAACGTCAAATACCCTAAAAATGTTTTTAATTAATAATAAAATGACCGATAGCCCCAAAAATATTTTATTATTATATGGACGAATTTATTTTTTTATATATGTTTAACTTTTTGTATTTTTGACAATGGATATTTTGTAAGTATTTAAATTATAACTTAGAATTTTTTGAGAGAATAATCCTACGTTTTAGTCTATTATTATAGACCGGTATTTTTGATTATAAAATTTCTAACCCATTCCTATGAAAAATATGTGTCTAACAAATTTTGCTAAAAACACCGGACTAAAGAACACAGATAGTTTGCGTAGAGAAAAATGGTAAAAAATGATTTATTACTCTCTCTAGTTCTTGAATAAACTATAGTATAAGAGGAAAAATCGGGTCCATTTTCCTAAACTCAAAGCTCTTGGGGGGGGGGGGCGATCGCCCCCACCGCCCCCCCTGGATCCGCGTCTGATTTCAGGTACATATCTCTATTTTGCTCTACTAATGTTCCTACTTTTCTATTTTACCAAAATATTAGAAATATATATCAAAAAAAGCAAATTATAGATTCAGTTTACTATGTATAACTTATGGATATAGTTGAACATCAACTTGTCACAGCTTATATTAACAAATAGCTAAAGTTCTTCAGGATCTTAAAAGTCAAAAATGATTATAAAATGTCTTTAAATTTCTAAATACTCAAACTTTATTAAAAATAATATCACGCATATAAATAAATATAATATTAAATATTGATTTAATATGCATAGGTCGAATGATATCTGAAGAATGTCTAACTTAATCCTGAGTAAAACGTTAGTTTAATTTCAAAGTTACACTATCTAAACTAAAAAACCATAAATCGTATTAATTAATTTGCTCTAATTCATAAATGAATTCCTACATCGTGCATACACATAATTTAAATAATTAATTGGTCCTAAGCTATTAAATCAAACTCCATTAACAAGCCCAAAATATCTCCGATTAAAAAATTAAAACCATGTCATAAAACTCGAGTAGCTCTCAGGTGTTCAATAAAAATCGTGTCGTATGCTTTTTAATCATTCCCGAATTCGTATCGCTAATAAACCATAAAATATGAGTTGGTGCCAATTTAACAGGGGTGTATTTTGCAGAAGATTAATAAAATTATGTTAGGGAGAACGATGTGGGAAATTTTACATGTGTAAAGTTTAGATTATAAAATGATCTTGTTGATCCCTTTAGTGAAGGGTTTCCAATCTCTAGTAATTTCATATTTTTTAGAAAATTGCCATGTCTAAAACATACTATTTCTGTAATTTGTTTTGTAGCATATACAGGGTGATTCAAAAATCGATCACGAAACTTAAGGGGGTGATTCTACTTGACAAAATAAGGGTAGAGCTTCATATAATTTTTTTTCAAAATGTCATTCGTTTTCGAGTTACAAGCCGTAAGTTCAAGTTTTTATTTTTTGTTTTTTGAATTACTCGCTTACAGGAAAACCGATTTGACTAATATTTGAAAGATAGGCTAAGTCTTCTGCGCTTTATCATTTTAGTAACAATTCACATTGATTGTTTGCCGCTAGAGGGCACTTTACCTACATTGAAAATTGTTTTTTTGTTATAATTTTTTAGTGTTGACAGCTACAGTAGTTTTTGGCATAATTTCTGAAAGACTGATGCCAGGCCTTTAAAAAAGGTGCTCTTTATTTACATCGCTAAACCCAACGATTTAGACGTAAATCACCCTTAAAAATTAAGTGGTAAATTTACTTTTCTCATTTCATTACCACCAGCTACCAGGTAAATAGCTATCAAAGTATACTAGAGCTGTCAGTTTAACATCAAATAAATTCGCTTTTTAAACTATTTAATTTATAATCTTAAAATAACTAATAATGGCTAATCAGTAAATATTCATATTATGGATTATTGCGATATACATTTAATTGATAAAAATTAATGAAACAGTACTAAACAAACTATAAAAGATTCTCAAAATGTCCCCCATTTTCTTCAATACATTTCCTAACACTCTTCAAAAAATGTCGCCTAACTCGATGAAAAATTTCTGGTGTTTCTTTAATAATTTGGCACTTTTCGATTATCCTGAAGCGAAGATCCTCGACGTTGATTACTGGAATATCGTACACCAATTGTTTCAAATGACCCCAAAAGAAAAAATCCATAGGATTAAGGTCTGGTGACCTCGCTGCCCATGCCAATGGTCCACTTCGTCCTATCCATCGCTCAGGATACGTTGCATTCAAATACTGTCGGACACGTATACTAAAGTGGGGCGGAGCTCCGTCTTGGAGGATCCACATGTTGGCCCTTACTTCCAATGGCACATCTTCCAGATACAATGGGAGACGATTTTGGATAAAATCTAAGTATACGTCACCAGTTAATGGGCCATCAAAGAAATGAGGACCAATAAGGTAATCTCCTATTATCCCTGCCCACACATTTAGTGAAAATCTACGCTGATGTTTCGTTTCTACCACATTGTTTGGGTTCTCGTAAGCATATGTGTGGATGTTGTGTAGATTTGTTATGCCATCACGAGTGAAACCAGCTTCGTCAGTGAATAATATGACGCCAATTAATCGATTATCGTGTTCATACTTAGCTAGGATCTGATTGCACATTTCCAACCGTCTCGGCCGATCATCGTCATAAAGAGCCTGCACCTTTTTTGAATGAAACGGGTAGAGTTGTTCTTCTCTTAGTATCCTCCATGAACTAGCCTGACAGAGCCGCACTTCATTCCCAATTTTTCTAGTACTAATACCTGGATTATCTTCAATAATTTCAAGCACTCTTTCTTCTTGTTGCACGTTTCTAGCAGTTCTAGGTCTTCCCTTATTTCCATTATAACTTTTAAAGGAACCACATTCCGCAAGCCTCCTGTGCACACTGGAAAATGTTTGAGCATGAGGGATATTTCTTTCGGATAACTCTCCATATAATATCTTCTTGCCAACTCTGCATTACCATTTGCTTTTCCATAACAAAAATGGATATCACAATATTCGATATTTGAATATTGGTGATTAGCCATTATTAGTTATTTTAAGATTATAAATTAAATAGTTTAAAAAGCGAATTTATTTGATGTTAAACTGACAGCTCTAGTATACTTTGATAGCTATTTACCTGGTAGCTGGTGGTAATGAAATGAGAAAAGTAAATTTACCACTTAATTTTTAAGGGTGATTTACGTCTAAACCGTTGGGTTTAGCGATGTAAATAAAGAGCACCTTTTTTAAAGGCCTGGCATCAGTCTTTCAGAAATTATGCTAAAAACTACTGTAGCTGTCAACACTAAAAAATTATGACAAAAAAACAATTTTCAATGTAGGTAAAGTGCCCTCTAGAGGCAAACAATCAATGTGAATTGTTACTAAAATGATGAAGCGCAGAAGACTTAGCCTATCTTTCAAATATTAGTCAAATCGGTTTTCCTGTAAGCGAGTAATTCAAAAAACAAAAAATAAAAACTTGAACTTGGACAGCTTGTAACTCGAAAACGAATGACATTTTGAAAAAAAAATTATATAAAGCTTTACCCTTATTTTGTCAAGTAGAATCACCCCCTTAAGTTTCGTGATCGATTTTTGAATCACCCTGTATTGTTCAAGATACATTTTTTTTTCTGAGAATGGTGCAGCGTCTCCCTTTTTACAGGATACGGCAACGGATTCGTACGGCAGCTCAATATGTCGGAGGCTAGGTTCGTATCTCTTTTAGAGATAGTTATGTTCTGCTTTGATTACCCAATGGGCGCCACCTGTTTTACATTATCTGTGTTACTTACCTAGTGATTAAACAAGAAAACACATAGGTATCAGAAATGATTTTAACTTATTGACTGCTGGTGTATAACTCCATAATGAAACGACTTAATTAAAACAAAATAACAATTCCATTTTATTCCAAAAAATTATTATGTACATAAATCAGAATGGTACTTACAATTTTTTTATATGCCCTTTCTTGATAACTATTGGTGTTACATCGTTTTTAAAGGTTATATAAAAATTTGGCCGCAAACGTTCTAGAACCTTTAATTGCCAAGAGTACAGAAAGTAATTATTATAACGAAAGTTATCAAGATATTCTTACATTTTATATTATGTCAAATGTAAATATGTTATGTTTTATTTGCTTGTAAAAAAATTGATGTATAGTTCCAATTCCCTAAATTAAAGTTTTCTCCCACCTGATCTATAGTCCGGTCAAGTTAGCATCAAAAATAGGGGTAAGGTTACATTAATTCGCACCTTGCTAAAAATTGGCATGAATGTTGGGAATCCTATTATACACAATTTGTCAATTATCCACATCAATCCGAAGTGTGGAAAAAAATTTATTCAAGGTCAAATGTTGCAAAAATCGGTTTTTTGAGTTTTCCAGCTAAACGGTAAGTTTTAGAATAAAAATAGGTGAGACAAAAATTATTCATCATGCAATTATCTATAAAAACTTTTTTTCCTAAGAATCACCATTTCGGAGATACAGCGATGCAAAATGTTGAAAAAGTTGTATTCTTCATAATATGCACACGTTTCCGCGCCACCCGTGAGGTAGTGTACATGGCGCGTTTTTTTTTTACGTGGTTTCCCCGGTAGACCTATTCCACGATCTATTGTGCTTCTGTTGAGTTAAAAAGCTATTGTATTAAATTGAAAATAGTACTATTGTAAATAACAAGAGCGGTGTAAGTAATGCGTAAATTGAGAAAATTATTCGTCTGATTGATACTCTTCTAATGAAACATAATCCATACTGTCTTGCTCTTCTTCTTCTCCTTCTTCTTCTTCTTCTTCTTCTTCTTTTTCTTCTTCTTCTTCTTCCTGCTGAGTACAAATAAATTGTTCAAAGAGCAATGCATCAGATGTCTCCTCGCCTATATCGTAAGAATCCTCTTCTACTGGCGATTCAACATTGGAGCACGATTGGCCTCGACAACTGATACATGCTAATGAACAAAACAAACCAACTTTTTTACAGCCGCATTTAGTATTACACCCCGTTTTGCAATTGCAAAAAATTGAATTGAGGAGTTTTTCCGGTGCAGGAGGGAGTAAAGTCTGAATTGGTTCCAATATATTGTCAGTTAACTTCCAACCCCAGTCTTCTGGGTTTAGTTTATTACCAAGCCATACTTGAACTTGATAATATACTCGAAATAGATGTTGATGAGCAGAAGCAGAGGTTGGAGGAAGACAAGCTAATTGTACTTGTTTCTTTTTATACGTATTTTTTGCAAAAGATAAGTATCGAAACTTATCTAAGCACGTAATTTTTTTTGGAGCTCCGTAAATTGAAAGAAGAAAGCGAATTCCGTTGGTGATTACAGCTTGTGGAGTAGAGGTACTTTCTTTGAAAACATCAGCACAATCAACTAAATCTTGTCTCTCAAACAATTTCAAAACCGATCTTTTACCTCTCCTGAAAAATGCTGATGTCGTGTCGCAACCAGTTAGTGAATGTAGAAATAAGATATGATTTTGGCATTTTGAAAAAGCAGATAAACTCTTGGATGAATATATTTTTGATTGTTGTTGAGCCTTCCCAGGTTTTAAAAAATAAATAATTTTTTCAGCTGGCGTTCGAGCAGTAAGTAATACCAACAAATCAACATCTTCACCAACAAGAATAGTTGGATTTGTCGAGTTAAATTGTTCTATTGCTGTTTCAACTATCAGGACATCAGCATCATTATCAGCTTGCTTTACAGAGATATTTTCAGACGTAAATTTTTCTTTCAACATTGTAATGAACCGAGACTTGTTGTGTGTATTTGCGAGAAATTTCTGTTGGCTTGTGGTAACTGTCATAAATTCATCAAAAATGACGTCCGAAGATGAAGATGTTGTAGCTCGACGACGTTGTTCTGCAGCTTTAATATTTTTTGTACAATCAGCATAGCCATCAAATACTACAGTCACTCTATGGTCAAAATGTCTATGTACATACCGCACGTATTTATCTAAAATATGTTTAAATGTTTCTTCGTGATCCCACACTACACGGTGTAATAGATATCCTCCGTCGATTATGTACGTAGCATTTATGTCGTCAATATCTATGTTTACTGTTTCAAAACAATCGTAAATAGCTGACTTTTGCGATTTACGCATTCCAGCATCATCGAACAGTGACAACGGATACGGAGCCAATTCATATTCGAAATATTTCTCAATTTCATCTTCGAAAGCGCTAGTAATACTCATGCGTTGAAATAATAATACAGGGTCGACAGGAACTTTCTTATCGTGAACTTTTACGGTGCTACTCATAGCTAA
>JASJET010000430.1:0-105191 GCA_034092305.1 Diaprepes abbreviatus
GGTCCATTTTGAGCTCTCTATCTCTGATCTCAGTTCACAATCTTGTACTTCTACTACAAAAACCAAGAAATGTAAGTATATTGAGTTTTCCAAGACAACGTATAAAGAAGTATCAAAAATGCAAGAGTTCATGCAAAATAATACTACTAATCTTCGAGATCTATTCATATTTCCCTAAGAAATGAGTTTTGAAGCGTAAGTTAATAAAAACGACCCATTTAGTCTAAATTGAGCTCAAATTAGAACGAAAAGTCTAAATTCAATGATTCCTTCGTATTTTGTGCCGTAATCTCCTTGTATTCCATTTTTAAGGCAAATACGAAAATTACTCCAAGCATATTAATTTTATTTAGAGTAGTATTCTAAAAATCCTCCATTTTCGATTCATTCGTTATAATATCTCTAGGAAAATATGGAAATTCGAAATATCCTTTGAATTTAGATGTTTGGCTCTAATTTAAACTCAACTTGGATTTTATATGAGAAGTACAAGATTCCAAACTTAGATTGGAGAAGGAGATCCGAAAATGGGCTATTTGTAATAATTTACACACGGAAACTTATTTTTCAGGGAAATACGGAAAGATCTCTAAAATTCCTGGTCTAATTTTGCAAAATAATTTAGAAACCTTCATTATCAATACTTCTTACTAACTTTTCTGGGAAAACAAGGGAATTACAGTACAAGATGGAAAATATTCTATGAATTCAAAAATTTTGTTCAAATCTTGATTCAGTTCATTTGCATTACTTGTATTTTGTAAGAGAAGTACTAGACTCTGGAATTAGATTAGAGACGGAAAGACGAAAATAGGCTAATTTTGTTAATTTACTCCCCAAAACTGATCGATTCAGAGAATTAGAGAATATGTCTAAAATTATTGGCTTAATTGTATAAGATATTTATAAATTCTTCATTTTCAGTAGATATTCGCTATCTATATTCCCATCCCATGGATGTATAATATTTCCATTTAAAAAATTGCATTTCTGTACAGTTTTTAACAAAAATATCCTTCTAAAAACGTCCAATCCTTTATTTAGTTTAATGTCCGTGTCCAATGAGGGGGGTGATATTCAATATCCAACGGGTTGATATGGAGGGTCTTCTACGTAGGTTCTGACCGGTGCGCCAAGAAACACGGCAATTTTTCCAACATCTATTTACTTTTCTTTCATATAATATTTAAAAGTCATGAATTTTTGGTCCTCCTCTTGTAACTTTACTAGGAAAACAAAGAAATTGCAGCAATAAGAAAGAAATAATCATTGAATTTAAAATTTTTGTTCGTATTTCTTCTAAACTATGTGGCCCTTCTTGGTTTTTAATATTAGAATTACAAGTGTCTGATCTTAGATTATAGACAGAAAGTCAAAAATGGACCGTTTGTATTAATATACTTCAAGAAATGTTCTTTTTTGGGAAGTTTTGTAAATCTCGGCACATTTTTGAATTTCTCCGAAAGTAGTGTAAGATTTGACTTCTAGAACACCCTCAGGCTATATATTAATTTACAAATAATGGTAATTATTATTCAATGTGTGTATCAAATTAAGGTCTAAATTGTCAGTTAGATTTATTGCGGAACTGTAAGTATGTGTTATGTGCGTAACAAGTTGTTGTTATACAGGGTGATATAAAAAAGCTAGTACATGAAATTAATTATTGGTCGGGAACTCCGCGTGTGGGGTGGCTTGGATTTTGTAAGAAAAGTACTAGATTCTGGAACTAGATTAGAAAAAGAAAGACGAAAATAGGCTAATTTTGTTAATTTACTCAACAAAACTGATTGATGCGGAGAAGAACGAGAATATGTCTAAGATTATTTTCTTAATTTCATAGGATATTTATAAATTCTTCATTTTCAGTAGATACTCGCTATCTATATTACCATCCATGGATGAATAATATTTCCATTTAAAAAAATTATATTTCTGTACAGTTTTTAACAAAGATATCCTTCTAAAAACGTCTAATCCTTTATTTAGTTTAATGTCCGTGTCCAATGAGGCGGGTAATTTTCAATATTCAAGGAATTGATATGGAGGGTCCTCTAGGTAGGTTCCGACCGGCGCGCCAAGAAACACGGCAATTCTTCGAACATCTTAAATTAAATAAATTAAATAAATTAAATAAATTAAATAAATTAAATAAATTAAATAAATTAAATAAATTAAATAAATTAAATAAATTAAATAAATTAAATAAATTAAATAAATTAAATAAATTAAATAAATTAAATAAATTAAATAAATTAAATAAATTAAATAAATTAAATAAATTAAATAAATTAAATAAATTAAATAAATTAAATAAATTAAATAAATTAAATAAATTAAATAAATTAAATAAATTAAATAAATTAAATAAATTAAATAAATTAAATAAATTAAATAAATTAAATAAATTAAATAAATTAAATAAATTAAATAAATTAAATAAATTAAATAAATTAAATAAATTAAATAAATTAAATAAATTAAATAAATTAAATAAATTAAATAAATTAAATAAATTAAATAAATTAAATAAATTAAATAAATTAAATAAATTAAATAAATTAAATAAATTAAATAAATTAAATAAATTAAATAAATTAAATAAATTAAATAAATTAAATAAATTAAATAAATTAAATAAATTAAATAAATTAAATAAATTAAATAAATTAAATTAAATAAATTAAATAAATTAAATAAATTAAATAAATTAAATAAATTAAATAAATTAAATAAATTAAATAAATTAAATAAATTAAATAAATTAAATAAATTAAATAAATTAAATAAATTAAATAAATTAAATAAATTAAATAAATTAAATAAATTAAATAAATTAAATAAATTAAATAAATTAAATAAATTAAATAAATTAAATAAATTAAATAAATTAAATAAATTAAATAAATTAAATAAATTAAATAAATTAAATAAATTAAATAAATTAAATAAATTAAATAAATTAAATAAATTAAATAAATTAAATAAATTAAATAAATTAAATAAATTAAATAAATTAAATAAATTAAATAAATTAAATAAATTAAATAAATTAAATAAATTAAATAAATTAAATAAATTAAATAAATTAAATAAATTAAATAAATTAAATAAATTAAATAAATTAAATAAATTAAATAAATTAAATAAATTAAATAAATTAAATAAATTAAATAAATTAAATAAATTAAATAAATTAAATAAATTAAATAAATTAAATAAATTAAATAAATTAAATAAATTAAATAAATTAAATAAATTAAATAAATTAAATAAATTAAATAAATTAAATAAATTAAATAAATTAAATAAATTAAATAAATTAAATAAATTAAATAAATTAAATAAATTAAATAAATTAAATAAATTAAATAAATTAAATAAATTAAATAAATTAAATAAATTAAATAAATTAAATAAATTAAATAAATTAAATAAATTAAATAAATTAAATAAATTAAATAAATTAAATAAATTAAATAAATTAAATAAATTAAATAAATTAAATAAATTAAATAAATTAAATAAATTAAACAAATTAAATAAATTAAATAAATTAAACAAATTAAATAAATTAAATAAATTAAATAAATTAAACAAATTAAATAAATTAAATAAATTAAACAAATTAAATAAATTAAAACAATTAAACAAATTAAATAAATTAAACAAATTAAACAAATTAAACAAATTAAATAAATTAAACAAATTAAACAAATTAAATAAATTAAATAAATTAAACAAATTAAATAAATTAAATAAATTAAATAAATTAAATAAATTAAATAAATTAAATAAATTAAATAAATTAAATAAATTAAATAAATTAAATAAATTAAATAAATTAAACAAATTAAATAAATTAAATAAATTAAACAAATTAAATAAATTAAATAAATTAAACAAATTAAATAAATTAAACAAATTAAACAAATTAAATAAATTAAATAAACTAAATAAATTAAATAAATTAAATAAATAAATTAAATTAAATAAATTAAATAAATAAATTAAATTAAATAAATTAAATAAATAAATTAAATTAAATAAATTAAATAAATTAAATAAATTAAATAAATTAAATAAATTAAATAAATTAAATAAATTAAATAAATTAAATAAATTAAATAAATTAAATAAATTAAATAAATTAAATAAATTAAATAAATTAAATAAATTAAATAAATTAAATAAATTAAATAAATTAAATAAATTAAATAAATTAAATAAATTAAATAAATTAAATAAATTAAATAAATTAAATAAATTAAATAAATTAAATAAATTAAATAAATTAAATAAATTAAATAAATTAAATAAATTAAATAAATTAAATAAATTAAATAAATTAAATAAATTAAATAAATTAAATAAATTAAATAAATTAAATAAATTAAATAAATTAAATTAATTAAATAAATTAAATAAATTAAATTAATTAAATAAATTAAATAAATTAAATAAATTAAATAAATTAAATAAATTAAATAAATTAAATAAATTAAATAAATTAAATAAATTAAATAAATTAAATAAATTAAATAAATTAAATAAATTAAATAAATTAAATAAAATAAATAAATTAAATAAATTAAATAAATTAAATAAATTAAATAAATTAAATAAATTAAATAAATTAAATAAATTAAATAAATTAAATAAATTAAATAAATTAAATAAATTAAATAAATTAAATAAATTAAATAAATTAAAAAAATTAATAAATTATATAAATTAAATTAAATAAATTTATTTAATGCTTTTAATATATTTAATTTATTTAAAATATTTAATTTATTTAATTTATTTAATTTATTTAAAATATTTAATTTATTTAATTTATTTAATTTATTTAATTTATTTAATTTATTTAATTTATTTAATTTATTTAATTTATTTAATTTATTTAATTTATTTAATTTATTTAATTTATTTAATTTATTTAATTTAATTAATTTATTTAATTTATTTAATTTGTAGATTATTTAATTTATTTAATTAATTTAATTTATTTAATTTATTTAAATTATTTAATCTATTTAATTTATTTAATTTATTTAATTTATTTAATTTATTTAATTTATTTAATTTGCTTAATTTATTTAATTTATTTAATTTATTTAATTTATTTAATTTATTTAATTTATTTAATTTATTTAATTTATTTAATTTATTTAATTTGCTTAATTTATTTAATTTATTTAATTTATTTAATTTATTTAATTTATTTAATTTATTTAATTTATTTAATTTATTTAATTTATTTAATTTATTTAATTTATTTAATTTATTTAATTTATTTAATTTATTTAATTTATTTAATTTATTTAATTTATTTAATTTATTTAATTTATTTAATTTATTTAATTTATTTAATTTATTTAATTTATTTAATTTATTTAATTTATTTAATTTATTTAATTTATTTAATTTATTTAAATTATTTAATTTATTTAATTTATTTAATTTATTTAATTTATTTAATTTATTTAATTTATTTAATTTATTTAATTTATTTAATTTATTTAATTTATTTAATTTATTTAATTTATTTAATTTATTTAATTTATTTAATTTATTTAATTTATTTAATTTATTTAATTTATTTAATTTATTTAATTTATTTAATTTATTTAATTTATTTAATTTATTTAATTTATTTAATTTATTTAATTTATTTAATTTATTTAATTTATTTAATTTATTTAATTTATTTAATTTATTTAATTTATTTAATTTATTTAATTTATTTAATTTATTTAATTTATTTAATTTATTTAATTTATTTAATTTATTTAATTTATTTAATTTATTTAATTTATTTAATTTATTTAATTTATTTAATTTATTTAATTTATTTAATTTATTTAATTTATTTAATTTATTTAATTTATTTAATTTATTTAATTTATTTAATTTATTTAATTTATTTAATTTATTTAATTTATTTAATTTATTTAATTTATTTAATTTATTTAATTTATTTAATTTATTTAATTTATTTAATTTATTTAATTTATTTAATTTATTTAATTTATTTAATTTATTTAATTTATTTAATTTATTTAATTTATTTAATTTATTTAATTTATTTAATTTATTTAATTTATTTAATTTATTTAATTTATTTAATTTATTTAATTTATTTAATTTATTTAATTTATTTAATTTATTTAATTTATTTAATTTATTTAATTTATTTAATTTATTTAATTTATTTAATTTATTTAATTTATTTAATTTATTTAATTTATTTAATTTATTTAATTTATTTAATTTATTTAATTTATTTAATTTATTTAATTTATTTAATTTATTTAATTTATTTAATTTATTTAATTTATTTAATTTATTTAATTTATTTAATTTATTTAATTTATTTAATTTATTTAATTTATTTAATTTATTTAATTTATTTAATTTATTTAATTTATTTAATTTATTTAATTTATTTAATTTATTTAATTTATTTAATTTATTTAATTTATTTAATTTATTTAATTTATTTAATTTATTTAATTTATTTAATTTATTTAATTTATTTAATTTATTTAATTTATTTAATTTATTTAATTTATTTAATTTATTTAATTTATTTAATTTATTTAATTTATTTAATTTATTTAATTTATTTAATTTATTTAATTTATTTAATTTATTTAATTTATTTAATTTATTTAATTTATTTAATTTATTTAATTTATTTAATTTATTTAATTTATTTAATTTATTTAATTTATTTAATTTATTTAATTTATTTAATTTATTTAATTTATTTAATTTATTTAATTTATTTAATTTATTTAATTTATTTAATTTATTTAATTTATTTAATTTATTTAATTTATTTAATTTATTTAATTTATTTAATTTATTTAATTTATTTAATTTATTTAATTTATTTAATTTATTTAATTTATTTAATTTATTTAATTTATTTAATTTATTTAATTTATTTAATTTATTTAATTTATTTAATTTATTTAATTTATTTAATTTATTTAATTTATTTAATTTATTTAATTTATTTAATTTATTTAATTTATTTAATTTATTTAATTTATTTAATTTATTTAATTTATTTAATTTATTTAATTTATTTAATTTATTTAATTTATTTAATTTATTTAATTTATTTAATTTATTTAATTTATTTAATTTATTTAATTTATTTAATTTATTTAATTTATTTAATTTATTTAATTTATTTAATTTATTTAATTTATTTAATTTATTTAATTTATTTAATTTATTTAATTTATTTAATTTATTTAATTTATTTAATTTATTTAATTTATTTAATTTATTTAATTTATTTAATTTATTTAATTTATTTAATTTATTTAATTTATTTAATTTATTTAATTTATTTAATTTATTTAATTTATTTAATTTATTTAATTTATTTAATTTATTTAATTTATTTAATTTATTTAATTTATTTAATTTATTTAATTTATTTAATTTATTTAATTTATTTAATTTATTTAATTTATTTAATTTATTTAATTTATTTAATTTATTTAATTTATTTAATTTATTTAATTTATTTAATTTATTTAATTTATTTAATTTATTTAATTTATTTAATTTATTTAATTTATTTAATTTATTTAATTTATTTAATTTATTTAATTTATTTAATTTATTTAATTTATTATTTATTTAATTTATTTAATTTATTTAATTTATTTAATTTATTTAATTTATTTAATTTATTTAATTTATTTAATTTATTTAATTTATTTAATTTATTTAATTTATTAATTTATTTAATTTATTTAATTTATTTAATTTATTTAATTTATTTAATTTATTTAATTTATTTAATTTATTTAATTTATTTAATTTATTTAATTTATTTAATTTATTTAATTTATTTAATTTATTTAATTTATTTAATTTATTTAATTTATTTAATTTATTTAATTTATTTAATTTATTTAATTTATTTAATTTATTAATTTATTTAATTTATTAAATTTATTAATTTATTTAATTTATTTAATTTATTTAATTTATTTAATTTATTTAATTTATTTAATTTATTTATATTTATTTAATTTATTTAATTTATTTAATTTATTTAATTTATTTAATTTATTTAATTTATTTAATTTTATTTAATTTATTTAATTTATTTAATTTATTTAATTTATTTTAATTTATTTAATTTATTTAATTTATTTAATTTATTTAATTTATTTAATTTATTTAATTTATTAATTTATTTAATTTATTTAATTTATTTAATTTATTTAATTTATTTAATTTATTTAATTTATTTAATTGATTTAATTTATTTAATTTATTTAATTTATTTAATTTATTTAATTTATTTAATTTATTTAATTTATTTAATTTATTTAATTTATTTAATTATTTAATTTATTTAATTTATTTAATTTATTTAATTTATTTAATTTATTTAATTTATTTAATTTATTTAATTTATTTAATTTATTTAATTTATTTAATTTATTTAATTTATTTAATTTATTTAATTTTATTTAATTTATTTAATTTATTTAATTTTATTTAATTTATTTAATTTATTTAATTTATTTAATTTATTTAATTTATTTAATTTATTTAATTTATTTAATTTATTTAATTTATTTAATTTATTTTAATTTATTTAATTTATTTAATTTATTTAATTTATTTAAGTTATTTAATTTATTTAATTTATTTAATTTATTTAATTTATTTATTTTATTTAATTTATTTAATTTATTTAATTTATTTAATTTATTTAATTATTTAATTTATTTAATTTATTTAATTTATTTAATTTATTTAATTATTTAATTTATTGTAATTCTAGTTTGTGGTTTAATTTTTATAATTTCTAATAAATTTCTAATCACAACGACGAAAACCATTGAAAGTTTTAATTTTCTATTATGTCCCGAACGTCGAAATTTTTTTCCCACCGCAAAGTGGCCAAGTGACTACTAGGATTTTTGGAGATTTCCAAAATCTCCCAAAATAATGCATTTCTTGAGTATATAATTACAAACGTCCATTTTTACCTTGTGTCTATAATCAAAGTTAAGAATCTTTTTATTCTAATACAGAAACCAAGAAATGTCGCCTACTTAAGATGAAATAAGAATACAAATTTTAAATTCAATGATTATTCTTATTTTTTTGTTGTAATGTCGTTGTTTTCCTAGTGAAGTTAAAACAGGAGTATTAAAACTACAAAATTTTTAAATATTACATAAAATAATACAAATCATTTTCGAGATCTTTTCGTATTTCCCCGAAAAATGGTTTTTGAAAAGTAAATTAACAAAAACGGCCCAATTTTGTCTTTCAATCTCTAATCTCTATTAAAAATCTTGTACTTTTACTACAAAAAGCAAGATATCCTGTAATTTGATTTCAAATAAGAATAAAATGTGTGATTTCACTGATTAATTCGGATTTTGTGATATAAATATCTTGTCTTTCAAAGAAAGTTAGAATAGAAGTGTCGAAAACGCAGCAATCTTAATATGTCAAATTTTAATGGATTATACAAAAATTTATTTACTTCCTGATGTTCTCATATTAACAGATTTCTTTGAAGATTTCGAAATGTGTCGCTAAACATATAAAGTTAGATCTCGCACAATACTTTACATCTCCCGGTTTAAGTAAGGATGCAATGTTACGATTCACAAAAGTTAAATTAGAATTCTAACTGATAACATAAAAATGGCCCATTATTGACTTTCAGTCTCTAATCTATGTATAACGTCTTGTAGTTCTCCTACAAAATCCAAGAAATCCATGTACATTGATTCCAAATTAGAACAAAATGTATGACTTCAACTGATTATTTCGTATTTTGTGATTTAATCATCTTGTTTTTCTAGAAAAGCTGGTATAGGAGTATCGAAAATGTAGAATATTTAAATAATATACAAAATAATACCAATAATCTTAGAGATCTTTCGTATTTCCTTGAATAGTTAATTTCGGGATTGATATTGACACAAATGGCCCATTTTGGACTTTCCGACTTTAGTCTAAAGTTCAGAACCCTGTTCTTCTTCCACAAAAACCAAGAAATGCAAGTAAATTCAGTCCAAATTAGCACAAAACTGCTAAATTTAGTGATTATTTCGTATTTTGTGCTGTAATTCTTTTGTTCTCCTAGAAAAGTTATTATAGAAATATCGAAAAGGAAGAAAAAGTTATTATCGAAATATCGAAAAGGCAGGATTTTTTAATATATAACAAATAAAACAGATAATCTTAGAAATGTTCTCGTATTCCTCTGCGAAATAGGTTTCGGAAAGTAAATTAATACAAATGGCCCATTTTTGTCATTCAGTCTACAATCTAAGTTCAGAATCTTGAAGTTCTAATACAAAGACCAAGAAATGCGACCTAATTTAGTCGAAATAAGAACAAAAACTTTAAATTCAATGATTTTTTCCGTATTTAGAGTTGTAATTTCTTATTTTCCAGAGAACTTATAAAGAAGTATCAAAACTGCAAGGCTTTTGAATAATATACAAAATCATGCTCTCAATATTAGAGATCTATTCATATTTCAATGAGAAATGGGTTTTAGAATGTAAGTTAGTAAAAACGACCTATTTGGACTTTCAATCTCTAATCTAAAGTAAATTGTATCCAGATTAGAACAAAATGTCTATATCAATGATTTCTTCATATTCTGTGCTGTAATCTCATTTTTATCCATTTTTAAGGGAAATACGAATATATTTCAGAGATAACAAGTTTTATTTAGGGTAACATATTAAATAACCTGCATTTTCGATTCTTTTGTAACAAAAGTTATAACAACTTCTCCATTAAAATAAGGAAATACGAGAAAATCATCGAATTTAGGGGCTTTATGATTATTTCGAAAGAATTAAGCTCCATTCTTGGTTTTCATAGTAAAGTACTAAATCCTGAACTTAGATTATAGACAGAAAGTCAAAAAGTGCCATTTGTGGTAGCTACCATTCCGAGACATATTTTTCAGGGAAATACGGAAAGATCTTTAAGATAATTATTTTAATTTTCTAAATATTTGAGAATTCTGCATTTTCGATACTTCTGTAATAATCTTTCTAGGAAAACAAAGGCAATTACAGCTCAGAATTGGAAATAATCATTGAATTCACGTATTTGATTCTAATTTGAACTTATTTTCCATACATTTCTTGGATTTTGAAGTAGAAGTGCAAGATTCTGAACTTAGATTATAGGCAGAAAATCAAAAATGGACCATTTATGTAAATCAACTTCCCAAAATTTATTTTTCAGGAAAATACGATATTATCTCGGAGATTATTGGTTTAGTCTTATAAGAAATTTAAGAATCTTGCACAATCGATATTTCCAGTGGTTTTAGAGATCTTTTCGTATTTCCCTGAAAAATAAGTTTCCGGATGTAAATTATCACACATGGCCCATTTTCGGCTTTAATTCTCCAATCTAAGTTTGCAATCTTTTACTTCTCATAAAAATCCAAGAATTGCTAGGTAAGTGGAGTTTAAATTAGAGCCAAACATCTAAATTCAATTATTATTTCGTAAATTATTTTACAAAATTAGACTGTAATTACAGAGACCTTTCCGTATTTTCCTGAAAAATTAGTTTCCGAATGTAAATTATCACAATTAGCCAATTTTCGAATTTCATTCTCCAATCTAAGTTTGTATTCTTGTACTTCTCATATAAAATCCAAGAAATGCTAGTAAGTTAAGTTTAAATTTGAGCCAAACGGCTAAATTCAATGATTATTTCGTATTTCCATATTTTCCTAGTGATGTTATAACGAAAGAATCGAAAATGGGGATTTTTTAGAATACTACTCTTAATAAATCAAATATTCTTGGAGATATTTTCGTATTTCCCTTAAAAATGGATTACAAGGAGATTACAATACAATATACGATGAAATCATAGAATTTAGATTTTTTGTTCCAATTTGAGCTTTATTACCCTAAACTATTGACTAAATGGATTGTTCTTTTTATCTTACGCTCCAAAAGCCATTTTTTTAGGGAAATATAAATAGATCTCTAAGATAAATAGAATTTTTTTGCATGAAATCTTACATTTTTCATACTTCTTTATACGTTGTATTGGAAAACTCAATATACTTGCATTTCTTGAAAATGCAGGAATAATTAAATATTATAGAAAAAAAATAATAATAATCTTATAGTTCCTTCTGTATTTCCTTGAAAAATAAATTTCGGGATGTAAATTAACCCAAATGGTCCATTTTGAGCTCTCTATCTCTGATCTCAGTTCAATTTGAGCTCTCTATCTCTGATCTCAGTTCACAATCTTGTACTTCTACTACAAAAACCAAGAAATGTAAGTATATTGAGTTTTCCAAGACAACGTATAAAGAAGTATCAAAAATGCAAGAGTTCATGCAAAATAATACTACTAATCTTCGAGATCTATTCATATTTCCCTAAGAAATGAGTTTTGAAGCGTAAGTTAATAAAAACGACCCATTTAGTCTAAATTGAGCTCAAATTAGAACGAAAAGTCTAAATTCAATGATTCCTTCGTATTTTGTGCCGTAATCTCCTTGTATTCCATTTTTAAGGCAAATACGAAAATTACTCCAAGCATATTAATTTTATTTAGAGTAGTATTCTAAAAATCCTCCATTTCGATTCATTCGTTATAATATCTCTAGGAAAATATGGAAATTCGAAATATCCTTTGAATTTAGATGTTTGGCTCTAATTTAAACTCAACTTGGATTTTATATGAGAAGTACAAGATTCCAAACTTAGATTGGAGAAGGAGATCCGAAAATGGGCTATTTGTAATAATTTACACACGGAAACTTATTTTTCAGGGAAATACGGAAAGATCTCTAAAATTCCTGGTCTAATTTTGCAAAATAATTTAGAAACCTTCATTATCAATACTTCTTACTAACTTTCTGGGAAACAAGTGAATTACAGTACAAGATGGAAAATATTCTATGAATTCAAAAATTTTGTTCAAATCTTGATTCAGTTCATTTGCATTACTTGTATTTTGTAAGAGAAGTACTAGACTCTGGAATTAGATTAGAGACGGAAAGACGAAAATAGGCTAATTTTGTTAATTTACTCCCCAAAACTGATCGATTCAGAGAATTAGAGAATATGTCTAAAATTAATTGGCTTAATTGTATAAGATATTTTATAAATTCTTCATTTTCAGTAGATATTCGCTATCTATATTCCCATCCCATGGATGTATAATATTTCCATTTAAAAAAATTGCATTTCTGTACAGTTTTTAACAAAAATATCCTTCTAAAAACGTCCAATCCTTTATTTAGTTTAATGTCCGTGTCCAATGAGGGGGGTGATATTCAATATCCAACGGGTTGATATGGAGGGTCTTCTACGTAGGTTCTGACCGGTGCGCCAAGAAACACGGCAATTTTTCCAACATCTATTTACTTTTCTTTCATATAATATTTAAAAGTCATGAATTTTTGGTCCTCCTCTTGTAACTTTACTAGGAAAACAAAGAAATTGCAGCAATAAGAAAGAAATAATCATTGAATTTAAAATTTTTGTTCGTATTTCTTCTAAACTATGTGGCCCTTCTTGGTTTTAATATTAGAATTACAAGTGTCTGATCTTAGATTATAGACAGAAAGTCAAAAATGGACGTTTGTATTAATATACTTCAAGAAATGTTCTTTTTTGGGAAGTTTTGTAAATCTCGGCACATTTTTTGAATTTCTCCGAAAGTAGTGTAAGATTTGACTTCTAGAACACCCTCAGGCTATATATTAATTTACAAATAATGGAATTATTATTCAATGTGTGTATCAAATTAAGGTCTAAATTGTCAGTTAGATTTATTGCGGAACTGTAAGTATGTGTTATGTGCGTAACAAGTTGTTGTTATACAGGGTGATATAAAAAAGCTAGTACATGAAATTAATTATTGGTCGGGAACTCCGCGTGTGGGGTGGCTTGGATTTTGTAAGAAAAGTACTAGATTCTGGAACTAGATTAGAAAAAGAAAGACGAAAATAGGCTAATTTTGTTAATTTACTCAACAAAACTGATTGATGCGGAGAAGAACGAGAATATGTCTAAGATTATTTTCTTAATTTCATAGGATATTTATAAATTCTTCATTTTCAGTAGATACTCGCTATCTATATTACCATCCATGGATGAATAATATTTCCATTTAAAAAAATTATATTTCTGTACAGTTTTTAACAAAGATACTCCTTCTAAAAACGTCTAATCCTTTATTTAGTTTAATGTCCCGTGTCCAATGAGCGGGGTAATTTTCAATATTCAAGGAATTGATATGGAGGGTCCTCTAGGTAGGTTCCGACCGGCGCGCCAAGAAACACGGCAATTCTTCGAACATCTTAAATTAAATAAATAAATTAAATTAAATAAATTAAATAAATTAAATAAATTAAATAAATTAAATAAATTAAATAAATTAAATAAATTAAATAAATTAAATAAATTAAATAAATTAAATAAATTAAATAAATTAAATAAATTAAATAAATTAAATAAATTAAATAAATTAAATAAATTAAATAAATTAAATAAATTAAATAAATTAAATAAATTAAATAAATTAAATAAATTAAATAAATTAAATAAATTAAATAATTAAATAAATTAAATAAATTAAATAAATTAAATAAATTAAATAAATTAAATAAATTAAATAAATTAAATAAATTAAATAAATTAAATAAATTAAATAAATTAAATAAATTAAATAAATTAAATAAATTAAATAAATTAAATAAATTAAATAAATTAAATAAATTAAATAAATTAAATAAATTAAATAAATTAAATAAATAAATAAATTAAATAAATTAAATAAATTAAATAAATTAAATAAATTAAATAAATTAATAAATTAAATAAATTAAATAAATTAAATAAATTAAATAAATTAAATAAATTAAATAAATTAAATAAATTAAATAAATTAAATAAATTAAATAAATTAAATAAATTAAATAAATTAAATAAATTAAATAAATTAAATAAATTAAATAAATTAAATAAATTAAATAAATTAAATAAATTAAATAAATAAATAAATTAAATAAATTAAATAAATTAAATAAATTAAATAATTAAATAAATTAAATAAATTAAATAAATTAAATAAATTAAATAAATTAAATAAATTAAATAAATTAAATAAATAAATAAATTAAATAAATTAAATAAATTAAATAAATTAAATAAATTAAATAAATTAAATAATTAAATAAATTAAATAAATTAAATAAATTAAATAAATTAAATAAATTAAATAAATTAAATAAATTAAATAAATTAAATAAATTAAATAAATTAAATAAATTAAATAAATTAAATAAATTAAATAAATTAAATAAAATTAAATAAATTAAATAAATTAAATAAATTAAATAAATTAAATAAATTAAATAAAATTAAATAATTAAATAAATTAAATAAATTAAATAAATTAAATAAATTAAATAAATTAAATAAATTAAATAAATTAAATTAAATAAATAAATTAAATAATTAATAAATTAAATAATTAAATAAATTAAATAAATTAAATAAATTAAATAAATTAAATAAATTAAATAAATTAAATAAATTAAATAAATTAAATAAATTAAATAAATTAAATCAATTAAATAAATTAAATAAATTAAATAAATTAATAAATAAATAAATTAAACAAATTAATAAATTAAATAAATTAAATAAATTAAATAAATTAAATAAATTAAATAATTAAATAAATTAAATAAATTAAATAAATTAAATAAATTAAATAAATTAAATAAATTAAATAAATTAAATAAATTAAATAAATTAAATAAATTAAATAAATTAAATAAATTAAACAAATTAAATAAATAAATAAATTAAACAAATTAAATAAATTAAATAAATTAAATAAATTAAACAAATTAAATAAATTAAATAAATTAAACAAATTAAATAAATTAAACAAATTAAACAAATTAAATAAATTAAACAAATTAAACAAATTAAACAAATTAAATAAATTAAACAAATTAAACAAATTAAATAAATTAAATAAATTAAACAAATTAAATAAATTAAATAAATTAAATAAATTAAATAAATTAAATAAATTAAATAAATTAAATAAATTAAATAAATTAAACAAATTAAATAAATTAAATAAATTAAACAAATTAAATAAATTAAATAAATTAAACAAATTAAATAAATTAAATAAATTAAACAAATTAAATAAATTAAACAAATTAAACAAATTAAATAAATTAAATAAACTAAATAATTAAATAAATTAAATAAATAAATTAAATTAAATAAATTAAATAAATTATTAAATTAAATAAATTAAATAAATTAAATAAATTAAATAAATTAAATAAATTAAATAAATTAAATAAATTAAATAATTAAATAAATTAAATAAATTAAATAAATTAAATAAATTAAATAAATTAAATAAATTAAATAAATTAAATAAATTAAATAAATTAAATAAATTAAATAAATTAAATAAATTAAATAAATTAAATAAATTAAATTAATTAAATAAATTAAATAAATTAAATTAATTAAATAAATTAAATAAATTAAATAAATTAAATAAATTAAATAAATTAAATAAATTAAATAAATTAAATAAATTAAATAAATTAAATAAATTAAATAAATTAAATAAATTAAATAATTAAATAAATTAAATAAATTAAATAAATTAAATAAATTAAATAAATTAAATAAATTAAATAAATTAAATAAATTAAATAATTAAATAAATTAAATAAATTAAATAAATTAAAAAAATTAATAAATTATATAAATTAAATTAAATAAATTTATTTAATGCTTTTATATATTTAATTTATTTAAAATATTTAATTTATTTAATTTATTTAATTTATTTAAAATATTTAATTTATTCAATTTATTTAATTTATTTAATTTATTTAATTTATTTAATTTATTTAATTTATTTAATTTATTTAATTTATTTAATTTAATTTAATTTATTTAATTTATTTAATTTAATTAATTTATTTAATTTATTTAATTTGTAGATTATTTAATTTATTTAATTAATTTAATTTATTTAATTTATTTAATTATTAATCTATTTAATTTATTTAATTTATTTAATTTATTTAATTTATTTAATTTATTTAATTTATTTAATTTATTTAATTTGCTTAATTTATTTAATTTATTTAATTTATTTAATTTATTTAATTTATTTAATTTATTTAATTTATTTAATTTATTTAATTTATTTAATTTATTTAATTTATTTAATTTGCTTAATTTATTTAATTTATTTAATTTGCTTAATTTATTTAATTTATTTAATTTATTTAATTTATTTAATTTATTTAATTTATTTAATTTATTTAATTTATTTAATTTATTTAATTTATTTAATTTATTTAATTTATTTAATTTATTTAATTTATTTAATTTATTTAATTTATTTAATTTATTTAATTTATTTAATTTATTTAATTTATTTAATTTATTTAATTTATTTAAATTATTTAATTTATTTAATTTATTTAATTTATTTAATTTATTTAATTTATTTAATTTATTAATTTATTTAATTTATTTAATTTATTTAATTTATTAATTTATTTAATTTATTTAATTTATTTAATTTATTTAATTTATTTATATTATTTAATTTATTTAATTTATTTAATTTATTTAATTTATTTAATTATTTAATTT
Organism: Diaprepes abbreviatus; assembly: GCA_034092305.1. Classification (NCBI taxonomy): domain Eukaryota; kingdom Metazoa; phylum Arthropoda; class Insecta; order Coleoptera; family Curculionidae; genus Diaprepes; species Diaprepes abbreviatus. Next base: position 17,724 of record JASJET010000430.1, read on the forward strand.
ATTTAATTTATTTTAATTTATTTAATTTATTTAATTTATTTAATTTATTTAATTTATTTAATTTATTTAATTTATTTAATTTATTTAATTTATTTAATTTATTTAATTTTATTTAATTTATTTAATTTATTTAATTTATTTAATTTATTTAATTTATTTAATTTATTTAATTTATTTAATTTATTAATTTATTTAATTTATTTAATTTATTTAATTTATTTAATTTATTTAATTTATTTAATTTATTTAATTTATTTAATTTATTTAATTTATTTAATTAATTTAATTTATTTAATTAATTTAATTAATTTAATTTATTTAATTTATTTAATTTATTTAATTTATTTAATTTATTTAATTTATTTAATTTATTTAATTTATTTAATTTATTTAATTTATTTAATTTATTTAATTTATTTAATTTATTTAATTTATTTAATTTATATAATTTATATAATTTATTTAATTTATTTAATTTATTTAATTTATTTAATTTATTTAATTTATTTGATTTATTTGATTTATTTAATTTATTTAATTTATTTGATTTATTTGATTTATTTAATTTATTTGATTTATTTGATTTATTTAATTTATTTAATTTATTTAATTTATTTAATTTATTTAATTTATTTAATTTATTTAATTTATTAATTTATTTAATTTATTTAATTTATTTAATTTATTTAATTTATTTAATTTATTTAATTTATTTAATTTATTTAATTATTTATTTATTTAATTTATTTAATTTATTTAATTTATTTAATTTATTTAATTTATTTAATTTATTTAATTATTTAATTTATTTAATTTATTAATTTATTTAATTTATTTAATTTATTTAATTTATTTAATTTATTTAATTATTTAATTTATTTAATTTATGTTATTTATTTAATTTATTTAATTTATTTAATTTATTTAATTTATTTAATTTATTTAATTTATTTAATTTATTTAATTTATTTAATTTATTTAATTTATTTAATTTATTTAATTTATTTAATTTATTTAATTTATTTAATTTATTTAATTTATTTAATTTATTTAATTTATTTAATTTATAATTTATTGAATTTATTTAATTTATTTAATTTATTTAATTTATTTAATTTATTTAATTTATTTAATTTATTTAATTTATTTAATTTATTTAATTTATTTAATTTATTTAATTATTTAATTTATTTAATTTATTTAATTTATTTAATTTATTTAATTTATTTAATTTATTTAATTTATTTAATTTATTTAATTTATTTAATTTATTAATTTATTTAATTTATTTAATTTATTTAATTTATTTAATTTATTTAATTTATTTAATTTATTTAATTTATTTAATTTATTTAATTTATTTAATTTATTTAATTTATTTAATTTATTTAATTTATTTAATTATTTAATTTATTTAATTTATTTAATTTATTTAATTTATTTAATTTATTTAATTTATTTAATTTATTTAATTTATTTAATTTATTTAATTTATTTAATTTATTTAATTTATTTAATTTATTTAATTTATTTAATTTATTTAATTTATTTAATTATTTAATTTATTTAATTTATTTAATTTATTTAATTTATTTAATTTAATTTAATTTATTTAATTTATTTAATTTATTTAATTTATTTAATTTATTAATTTATTTAATTTATTTAATTTATTTAATTTATTAATTTATTTAATTTATTTAATTTATTTAATTTATTTAATTTATTTAATTTATTTAATTTATTTATTTATTTAATTATTTAATTTATTGAATTTATTGAATTTATTGAATTTATTGAATTTATTGAATTTATTGATTTATTGAATTTATTGAATTTATTGAATTTATTGAATGATTTATTGAATTTATTGAATTGATTATTGAATTTATTTAATTTATTGAATTTATTGAATTTATTTAATTTATTGAATTTATTGAATGTATTGAATTTATTTAATTTATTAATTTATTTAATTTATTTAATTATTTAATTTATTTAATTTATTTAATTTATTTAATTTATTTAATTTAGTGAATTTATGAATTTATTGAATTTATTGAATTTATTTAATTTATTTAATTTATGTAATTTATTTAATTTATTTAATTTATTTAATTTATTTAATTTATTTAATTTATTTAATTTATTTAATTTATTTAATTTATTTAATTTATTGTAATTCTAGTTTGTGGGTTTAATTTTTATAATTTCTAATAAATTTCTTCATCACAACGACGAAAACCATTGAAAGTTTTAATTTTCTATTATGTCCCGAACGTCGAAATTTTTTTCCCACGCAAAGTGGCCAAGTGACTACTAGGATTTTGGAGATTTCCAAAATCTCCCAAAATAATGCATTTCTTGAAGTATATAATTACAAACGGTCCATTTTTACCTTTGTGTCTATAATCAAAGTTAAGATCTTTTTATTCTAATACAGAAACCAAGAAATGTCGCCTACTTAAGATGAAATAAGAATACAAATTTTAAATTCAATGATTATTTCTTATTTTTTTGTTGTAATGTCGTTGTTTTCCTAGTGAAGTTAAAACAGGAGTATTAAAAATACAAAATTTTTAAATATTACATAAAATAATACAAATCATTTTCGAGATCTTTTCGTATTTCCCCGAAAAATGGTTTTTGAAAAGTAAATTAACAAAAACGGCCCAATTTTGTCTTTCAATCTCTAATCTCTATTAAAAATCTTGTACTTTTACTACAAAAAGCAAGATATCCTGTAATTTGATTTCAAATAAGATAAAATGTGTGATTTCACTGATTAATTCGGATTTTGTGATATAAATATCTTGTCTTTCAAAGAAAGTTAGAATAGAAGTGTCGAAAACGCAGCAATCTTAATATGTCAAATTTTAATGGATATACAAAAATTTATTTACTTCCTGATGTTCTCATATTAACAGATTTCTTGGAAGATTTTTCGAAATGTGTCGCTAAACATATAAAGTTAGATCTCGCACAATACTTTACATCTCCCGGTTTAAGTAAGGATGCAATGTTACGATTCACAAAAGTTAAATTAGAATTCTAACTGATAACAATAAAAATGGCCCATTATTGACTTTCAGTCTCTAATCTATGTATAACGTCTTGTAGTTCTCCTACAAAATCCAAGAAATCCATGTACATTGATTCCAAATTAGAACAAAATGTATGACTTCACTGATTATTTCGTATTTTGTGATTTAATCATCTTGTTTTTCTAGAAAAGCTGGTATAGGAGTATCGAAAAATGTAGAATATTTAAATAATATACAAAATAATACCAATAATCTTAGAGATCATTTCGTATTTCCTTGAATAGTTAATTTCGGATTGATATTGACACAAACGTCCATTTGGACTTTCCGACTTTAGTCTAAAGTTCTTCTTCCACAAAAACCAAGAAATGCAAGTAAATTTAGTCCAAATTAGCACAAAACTGCTAAATTTAGTGATTATTTCGTATTTTGTGCTGTAATTCTTTTGTTCTCCTAGAAAAGTTATTATAGAAATATCGAAAAGGAAGAAAAAGTTATTATCGAAATATCGAAAAGGCAGGATTTTTTAATATTATACCAAATAAAACAGATAATCTTAGAAATGTTCTCGTATTCCTCTGCGAAATAGGTTTCGGAAAGTAAATTAATACAAATGGCCCATTTTTGTCATTCAGTCTACAATCTAAGTTCAGAATCTTGAAGTTCTAATACAAAGACCAAGAAATGCGACTAATTTAGTCGAAATAAGAACAAAAACTTTAAATTCAATGATTTTTTCCGTATTTAGAGTTGTAATTTCCTTATTTTCCAAGAGAACTTATAAAGAAGTATCAAAACTGCAAGGCTTTTGAATAATATACAAATCATGCTCTCAATATTAGAGATCTATTCATATTTCAATGAGAAATGGGTTTTAGAATGTAAGTTAGTAAAAACGACCTATTTTGGACTTTCAATCTCTAATCTAAAGTAAATTGTATCCAGATTAGAACAAAATGTCTATATTCAATGATTTCTTCATATTCTGTGCTGTAATCTCATTTTTATCCATTTTTAAGGGAAATACGAATATATTTCAGAGATAACAAGTTTTATTTAGGGTAACATATTAAATAACCTGCATTTTCGATCCTTTTGTAACAAAAGTTATAACAACTTCTCCATTAAAATAAGGAAATACGAGAAAATCATCGAATTTAGGTGCTTTATGATTATTTCGAAAGAATTAAGCTCCATTCTTGGTTTTCATAGTAGAAGTACTAAATCCTGAACTTAGATTATAGACAGAAAGTCAAAAGTGCCATTTGTGGTAGCTACCATTCCGAGACATATTTTTCAGGGAAATACGGAAAGATCTTTAAGATAATTATTTTAATTTTCTAAAATATTTGAGAATTCTGCATTTTCGATACTTCTGTAATAATCTTTCTAGGAAAACAAAGGCAATTACAGCTCAGAATTGGAAATAATCATTGAATTCACGTATTTGATTCTAATTTGAACTTATTTTCCATACATTTCTGGATTTTGAAGTAGAAGTGCAAGATTCTGAACTTAGATTATAGGCAGAAAATCAAAAATGGACCATTTATGTAAATCAACTTCCCAAAATTTATTTTTCAGGAAAATACGATATTATCTCGGAGATTATTGGTTTAGTCTTATAAGAAATTTAAGAATCTTGCACAATCGATATTTCCAGTGGTTTTAGAGATCTTTTCGTATTTCCCTGAAAAATAAGTTTCCGGATGTAAATTATCACACATGGCCCATTTTCGCTTTAATTCTCCAATCTAAGTTTGCAATCTTTTACTTCTCATAAAAATCCAAGAATTGCTAGTAAGTGGAGTTTAAATTAGAGCCAAACATCTAAATTCAATATTATTTCGTAAATTATTTTACAAAATTAGACCTGTAATTACAGAGACCTTTCCGTATTTTCCTGAAAAATTAGTTTCCGAATGTAAATTATCACAATTAGCCAATTTTCGAATTTCATTCTCCAATCTAAGTTTGTATTCTTGTACTTCTCATATAAAATCCAAGAAATGCTAGTAAGTTAAGTTTAAATTTGAGCCAAACGGCTAAATTCAATGATTATTTCGTATTTCCATATTTTCCTAGTGATGTTATAACGAAAGAATCGAAAATGGGGATTTTTTAGAATACTACTCTTAATAAATCAAATATTCTTGGAGATATTTTCGTATTTCCCTTAAAATGGATTACAAGGAGATTACAATACAATATACGATGAAATCATAGAATTTAGATTTTTTGTTCCAATTTGAGCTTAATTTACCCTAAACTATTGACTAAATGGGTTGTTCTTTTTATCTTACGCTCCAAAAGCCATTTTTTAGGGAAATATAAATAGATCTCTAAGATAAATAGAATTTTTTTGCATGAAATCTTACATTTTTCATACTTCTTTAATACGTTGTATTGGAAAACTCAATATACTTGCATTTCTTGAAAATGCAGGAATAATTAAATATTATAGAAAAAAATAATAATAATCTTATAGTTCCTTCTGTATTTCCTTGAAAAATAAATTTCGGATGTAAATTAACCCAAATGGTCCATTTTGAGCTCTCTATCTCTGATCTCAGTTCACAATCTTGTACTTCTACTACAAAAACCAAGAATGTAAGTATATTGAGTTTTCCAAGACTACGTATAAAGAAGTATCAAAAATGCAAGAGTTCATGCAAAATAATACTACTAATCTTCGAGATCTATTCATATTTCCCTAAAAAATGAGTTTTGAATCGTAAGTTAATAAAAACGACCCATTTAGTCTAAATTGAGCTCAAATTAGAACGAAAAGTCTAAATTCAATGATTCCTTCGTATTTTGTGCCGTAATCTCCTTGTATTCCATTTTTAAGGCAAATACGAAAATTACTCCAAGCATATTAATTTTATTTAGAGTAGTATTCTAAAAATCCTCCATTTTCGATTCATTCGTTATAATATCTCTAGGAAAATATGGAAATTCGAAATATCCTTTGAATTTAGATGTTTTGGCTCTAATTTAAACTCAACTTACCAGCATTTCTTGGATTTTATATGAGAAGTACAAGATTCCAAACTTAGATTGGAGAAGGAGATCCGAAAATGGGCTATTTGTAATAATTTACACACGGAAACTTATTTTTCAGGGAAATACGGAAAGATCTCTAAAATTCCTGGTCTAATTTTGCAAAATAATTTAGAATCCTTCATTATCAATACTTCTTACTAACTTTTCTGGGAAAACAAGGGAATTACAATACAAGATGGAAAATATTCTATGAATTCAAAAATTTTGTTCAAATCTTGATTCAGTTCATTTGCATTACTTGTGTTTTGTAAGAGAAGTACAAGACTCTGGAATTAGATTAGAGACGGAAAGACGAAAATAGGCTAATTTTGTTAATTTACTCCCCAAAACTGATCGATTCAGAGAATTAGAGAATATGTCTAAAATTATTGGCTTAATTGTATAAGATATTTATAAATTCTTCATTTTCAGTAGATATTCGCTATCTATATTCCCATCCCATGGATGTATAATATTTCCATTAAAAAATTGCATTTCTGTACAGTTTTTAACAAAAATATCCTTCTAAAAACGTCCAATCCTTTATTTAGTTTAATGTCCGTGTCCAAAGAGGCGGGTGATATTCAATATCCAACGGGTTGATATGGAGGGTCTTCTACGTAGGTTTCTGACCGGTGCGCCAAGAAACACGGCAATTTTTCCAACATCTATTTACTTTTATTTCATATAATATTTAAAAGTCATGAATTTTTGGTCCTCCTCTTGTACTTTACTAGGAAAACAAAGAAATTGCAGCAATAAGAAAGAAATAATCATGAATTTAAAATTTTGTTCGTATTTCTTCTAAACTATGTGGCCCTTCTTGGTTTTAATATTAGAATTACAAGTGTCTGATCTTAGATTATAGACAGAAAGTCAAAAATGGACCGTTTGTATTAATATACTTCAAGAAATGTTCTTTTTTGGGAAGTTTTGTAAAACTCGGCACATTTTTGAATTTCTCCGAAAGTAGTGTAAGATTTGACTTCTAGAACACCCTCAGGCTATATATTAATTTACAAATAATGGTAATTATTATTCAATGTGTGTATCAAATTAAGGTCTAAATTGTCAGTTAGATTTATTGCGGAACTGTAAGTATGTGTTATGTGTGTAACAAGTTGTTGTTATACAGGGTGATATAAAAAAGCTAGTACATGAAATTAATTACTGGTCGGGAACTCCGCGTGTGGGGTGGCTTGGATTTTGTAAGAAAAGTACTAGATTCTGGAACTAGATTAGACACAAAAAGACGAAAATAGGCTAATTTTGTTAATTTACTCAACAAAACTGATTGATGCGGAGAAGAACGAGAATATGTCTAAGATTATTTTCTTAATTTCATAGGATATTTATAAATTCTTCATTTTCAGTAGATACTCGCTATCTATATTACCATCCATGGATGAATAATATTTCCATTTAAAAAAATTATATTTCTGTACAGTTTTTAACAAAGATATCCTTCTAAAAACGTCTAATCCTTTATTTAGTTTAATGTCCGTGTCCACTGAGGCGGGTAATTTTCAATATTCAAGTAATTGATATGGAGGGTCCTCTAGGTAGGTTCCGACCGGCGCGCCAAGAAACACGGCAATTCTTCCAACATCTTAATTAAATAAATTAAATAAATTAAATAAATTAAATAAATTAAATAAATTAAATAAATTAAATAAATTAAATAAATTAAATAAATTAAATAAATTAAATAAATTAAATAAATTAAATAAATTAAATAAATTAAATAAATTAAATAAATTAAATAAATTAAATAAATTAAATAAATTAAATAAATTAAATAAATTAAATAAATTAAATAAATTAAATAAATTAAATAAATTAAATAAATTAAATAAATTAAATAAATTAAATAAATTAAATAAATTAAATAAATTAAATAAATTAAATAAATTAAATAAATTAAATAAATTAAATAAATTAAATAAATTAAATAAATTAAATAAATTAAATAAATTAAATAAATTAAATAAATTAAATAAATTAAATAAATTAAATAAATTAAATAATTAAATAAATTAAATAAATTAAATAATTAAATAAATTAAATAAATTAAATAAATTAATAAATTAAATAAATTAAATAAATTAAATAAATTAAATAAATTAAATAAATTAAATAAATTAAATAAATTAAATAAATTAAATAAATTAAATAAATTAAATAAATTAAATAAATTAAATAAATTAATAATTAAATAAATTAAATAAATTGAATAAATTAAATAAATTAAATAAATTAAATATTTTAATAAATTAAATATATTGAAAACATTAAATAAATTTATTTAATTTAATTTATATAATTTATTAATTTTTTTAATTTATTAATTTATTTAATTTATTTTATTTAATTTATTTAATTTATTTAATTTATTTAATTTATTTAATTTATTTAATTTATTTAATTATTTAATTTTATTTAATTTATTTAATTTATTTAATTTATTTAATTTATTTAATTTATTTAATTTATTTAATTTATTTAATTTATTTAATTTATTTAATTTATTTAATTTATTTAATTTATTTAATTTATTTAATTTATTTAATTTATTTAATTTATTTAATTATTTAATTTATTTAATTTATTTAATTTATTTAATTTATTTAATTTATTTAATTTATTTAATTTATTTATTTAATTATTTAATTTATTTAATTTATTTAATTTATTTAATTTATTTAATTTATTTAATTTATTTAATTTTTTAATTTATTTAATTTATTTAATTTATTTAATTTATTTAATTTATTTAATTTATTTAATTTATTTAATTTATTTAATTTATTTAATTTATTTAATTTATTTAATTTATTTAATTTATTTAATTTATTTAATGTTATTTAATTTATTTAATTTATTTAATTTATTTAATTTATTTTAATTTATTTAATTTATTTAATTTATTTAATTTATTTAATTTATTTAATTTATTTAATTTATTTAATTTATTTAATTTATTTAATTTATTTAATTTATTTAATTTATTTAATTTGTTAATTGTTTAATTTGTTTAATTTGTTAATTTGTTTAATTTGTTTAACTTATTTAATTTATTTAATTTATTTAATTTATTTAATTTATTTAATTTATTTAATTTATTTAATTTATTTAATATTATTAATTTATTTAATTTATTTAATTTATTTAATTTATTTAATTTATTTAATTTATTAGTTTATTTAGTTTATTTAATTTATTTAATTTATTTAATTTATTTAATTTATTTAATTTATTTAATTTATTTAATTTATTTAATTTATTTAATTTATTTAATTTATTTAATTTATTTAATTTATTTAATTTATTTAATTTATTTAATTTATTTAATTTATTTAATTTATTTAATTTATTTAATTTATTTAATTTATTTAATTTATTAATTTATTTATTTATTTATTTTATTTAATTTATTTAATTTATTTAATTTATTTAATTTATTTAATTTATTTAATTATTTAATTTATTTAATTTATTTAATTTATTAATTTATTTAATTTATTTAATTTATTTAATTTATTTAATTTATTTAATTTATTTAATTTATTTAATTTATTTAATTTATTGTAATTCTAGTTTGTGGGTTTAATTTTTATAATTTCTAATAAATTTCTTCATCACAACGACGAAAACCATTGAAAGTTTTAATTTTCTATTATCTCCCGAACGTCGAAATTTTTTTCCCACGCAAAGTGGCCAAGTGACTACTAGGATTTTTGGAGATTTCCAAAATCTCCCAAAATAATGCATTTCTTGAAGTATATAATTACAAACGGTCCATTTTTACCTTTGTGTCTATAATCAAAGTTAAGAATCTTTTTATTCTAATACAGAAACTAAGAAATGTCGCCTACTTAAGATGAAATAAGAATACAAATTTTAAATTCAATGATTATTTCTTATTTTTTTGTTGTAATGTCGTTGTTTTCCTAGTGAAGTTAAATTAAAACAGGAGTATTAAAAATACAAAATTTTTAAATATTACATAAAATAATACAAATCATTATCGAGATCTTTTCGTATTTCCCCGAAAATGGTTTTTGGAAAAGTAAATTAACAAAAACGGCCCAATTTTGTCTTTCAATCTCTAATCTCTATTAAAAATCTTGTACTTTTACTACAAAAAAGCAAGATATCCTGTAATTTGATTTCAAATAAGAACAAAATGTGTGATTTCACTGATTAATTCGGATTTTGTGATATAAATATCTTGTCTTTCAAAGAAAGTTAGAATAGAAGTGTCGAAAACGCAGCAATCTTAATATGTCAAATTTTAATGGATTATACAAAAATTTATTTACTTCCTGATGTTCTCATATTAACAGATTTCTTTGAAGATTTTCGAAATGTGTCGCTAAACATATAAAGTTAGATCTCGCACAATACTTTACATCTCCGGTTTAAGTAAGGATGCAATGTTACGATTCACAAAAGTTAAATTAGAATTCTAACTGATAACAATAAAAATGCCCATTATTGACTTTCAGTCTCTAATCTATGTATAACGTCTTGTAGTTCTCCTACAAAATCCAAGAAATCCATGTACATTGATTCCAAATTAGAATAAAATGTATGACTTCACTGATTATTCGTATTTTGTGATTTAATCATCTTGTTTTTCTAGAAAAGCTGGTATAGAGGGTATATCGAAAATGTAGAATATTTAAATAATATACAAAATAATACCAATAATCTTAGAGATCATTTCGTATTTCCTTGAATAGTTAATTTCGGGATTGATATTGACACAAACGGCCCATTTGGACTTTCCGACTTTAGTCTAAAGTTCAGAACCTGTTCTTTCTTCCACAAAAACCAAGAAATGCAAGTAAATTCAGTCCAAATTAGCACAAAACTGCTAAATTTAGTGATTATTTCGTATTTTGTGCTGTAATTCTTTTGTTCTCCTAGAAAAGTTATTATAGAAATATCCGAAAAGGAAGAAAAAGTTATTATCGAAATATCGAAAAGGCAGGATTTTTAATATTATACCAAATAAAACAGATAATCTTAGAAATGTTCTCGTATTCCTCTGCGAAATAGGTTTCGGAAAGTAAATTAATACAAATGGCCCATTTTTGTCATTCAGTCTACAATCTAAGTTCAGAATCTTGAAGTTCTAATACAAAGACCAAGAAATGCGACCTAATTTAGTCGAAATAAGAACAAAAACTTTAAATTCAATGATTTTTTCCGTATTTAGAGTTGTAATTTCCTTATTTTCCAAGAGAACTTATAAAGAAGTATCAAAACTGCAAGGCTTTTGAATAATATACAAAATCATGCTCTCAATATTAGAGATCTATTCATATTTCAATGAGAAATGGGTTTTAGAATGTAAGTTAGTAAAACGACCTATTTTGGACTTTCAATCTCTAATCTAAAGTAAATTGTATCCAGATTAGAACAAAATGTCTATATTCAACGATTTCTTCATATCTGTGCTGTAATCTCATTTTTATCCATTTTTAAGGGAAATACGAATATATTTCAGAGATAACAAGTTTTATTTAGGGTAACATATTAAAAAACCTGCATTTTCGATTCTTTTGTAACAAAAGTTATAACAACTTCTCCATTAAAATAAGGAAATACGAGAAAATCATCGAATTTAGGTGCTTTATGATTATTTCGAAAGAATTAAGCTCCATTCTTGGTTTTCATAGTAGAAGTACTAAATCCTGAACTTAGATTATAGACAGAAAGTCAAAAAGTGCCATTTGTGGTAGCTACCATTCGAGACATATTTTTCAGGGAAATACGGAAAGATCTTTAAGATAATTATTTTAATTTTCTAAAATATTTGAGAATTCTGCATTTTCGATACTTCTGTAATAATCTTTCTAGGAAAACAAAGGCAATTACAGCTCAGAATTGGAAATAATCATTGAATTCACGTATTTGATTCTAATTTGAACTTATTTTCCATACATTTCTTGGATTTTGAAGTAGAAGTGCAAGATTCTGAACTTAGATTATAGGCAGAAAATCAAAAATGGACCATTTATGTAAATCAACTTCCCAAAATTTATTTTTCAGGAAAATACGATATTATCTCGGAGATTATTGGTTTAGTCTTATAAGAAAATTTAAGAATCTTGCACAATCGATATTTCCAGTGGTTTTAGAGATCTTTTCGTATTTCCCTGAAAAATAAGTTTCCGGATGTAAGTTATCACACATGGCCCATTTTCGGCTTTAATTCTCCAATCTAAGTTTGCAATCTTTTACTTCTCATAAAAATCCAAGAATTGCTAGTAAGTGGAGTTTAAATTAGAGCCAAACATCTAAATTCAATTATTATTTCGTAAATTATTTTACAAAATTAGACCTGTAATTACAGAGATCTTTCCGTATTTTCCTGAAAAATTAGTTTCCGGATGTAAATTATCACAATTAGCCAATTTTCGAATTTCATTCTCCAATCTAAGTTTGTATTCTTGTACTTCTCATATAAAATCCAAGAAATGCTAGTAAGTTAAGTTTAAATTTGAGCCAAACGGGCTAAATTCAATGATTATTTCGTATTTCCATATTTTCCTAGTGATGTTATAACGAAAGAATCGAAAATGGGGATTTTTTAGAATACTACTCTTAATAAATCAAATATTCTTGGAGATATTTTCGTATTTCCCTTAAAAATGGATTACAAGGAGATTACAATACAATATACGATGAAAATCATAGAATTTAGATTTTTTGTTCCAATTTGAGCTTTATTTACCCTAAACTATTGACTAAATGGGTTGTTCTTTTTATCTTACGCTCCAAAAGCCATTTTTTAGGGAAATATAAATAGATCTCTAAGATAATAGAATTTTTTTGCATGAAATCTTACATTTTTCATACTTCTTTAATTACGTTGTATTGGAAAACTCAATATACTTGCATTTCTTGAAAATGCAGGAATAATTAAATATTATAGAAAAAAATAATAATAATCTTATAGTTCCTTCTGTATTTCCTTGAAAAATAAATTTCGGGATGTAAATTAACCCAAATGGTCCATTTTGAGCTCTCTATCTCTGATCTCAGTTCACAATCTGTACTTCTACTACAAAAACCAAGAAATGTAAGTATATTGAGTTTTTCCAAGACAACGTATAAAGAAGTATCAAAAATGCAAGAGTTCATGCAAAATAATACTACTAATCTTCGAGATCTATTCATAAAAAATGAGTTTTGAAGCGTAAGTTAATAAAAACGACCCATTTAGTCTAAATTGAGCTCAAATTAGAACGAAAAGTCTAAATTCAATGATTCCTTCGTATTTTGTGCCGTAATCTCCTTGTATTCCATTTTTAAGGCAAATACGAAAATTACTCCAAGCATATTAATTTTATTTAGAGTAGTATTCTAAAAATCCTCCATTTTCGATTCATTCGTTATAATATCTCTAGGAAAATATGGAAATTCGAAATATCCTTTGAATTTAGATGTTTGGCTCTAATTTAAACTCAACTTACCAGCATTTCTTGGATTTTATATGAGAAGTACAAGATTCCAAACTTAGATTGGAGAAGGAGATCCGAAAATGGGCTATTTGTAATAATTTACACCCGGAAACTTATTTTTCAGGGAAATACGGAAAGATCTCTAAAATTCCTGGTCTAATTTTGCAAAATAATTTAGAATCCTTCATTATCAATACTTCTTACTAACTTTTCTGGGAAAACAAGGGAATTACAGTACAAGATGGAAAATATTCTATGAATTCAAAAATTTTGTTCAAATCTTGATTCAGTTCATTTGCATTACTTGTGTTTTGTAAGAGAAGTACAAGACTCTGGAATTAGATTAGAGACGGAAAGACGAAAATAGGCTAATTTTGTTAATTTACTCCCCAAAACTGATTGATTCAGAGAATTAGAGAATATGTCTAAAATTATTGGCTTAATTGTATAAGATATTTATAAATTCTTCATTTTCAGTAGATATTCGCTATCTATATTCCCATCCCATGGATGTATAATATTTCCATTTAAAAAAATTGCATTTCTGTACAGTTTTTAACAAAAATATCCTTCTAAAAACGTCCAATCCTTTATTTAGTTTAATGTCCGTGTCCAAAGAGGCGGGTGATATTCAATATCCAACGGGTTGATATGGAGGGTCTTCTACGTAGGTTCTGACCGGTGCGCCAAGAAACACGGCAATTTTTCCAACATCTATTTACTTTTATTTCATATAATATTTAAAAGTCATGAATTTTTGGTCCTCCTCTTGTAACTTTACTAGGAAAACAAAGAAATTGCAGCAATAAGAAAGAAATAATCATTGAATTTAAAATTTTTGTTCGTATTTCTTCTAAACTATGTGGCCCTTCTTGGTTTTAATATTAGAATTACAAGTGTCTGATCTTAGATTATAGACAGAAAGTCAAAAATGGACCGTTTGTATTAATATACTTCAAGAAATGTTCTTTTTTGGGAAGTTTTGTAAATCTCGGCACATTTTTGAATTTCTCCGAAAGTAGTGTAAGATTTGACTTCTAGAACACCCTCAGGCTATATATTAATTTACAAATAATGGTAATTATTATTCAATGTGTGTATCAAATTAAGGTCTAAATTGTCAGTTAGATTTATTGCGGAACTGTAAGTATGTGTTATGTGTGTAACAAGTTGTTGTTATACAGGGTGATATAAAAAAGCTAGTACATGAAATTAATTACTGGTCGGGAACTCCGCGTGTGGGGTGGCTTGGATTTTGTAAGAAAAGTACTAGATTCTGGAACTAGATTAGACACAAAAAGACGAAAATAGGCTAATTTTGTTAATTTACTCAACAAAACTGATTGATGCGGAGAAGAACGAGAATATGTCTAAGATTATTTTCTTAATTTCATAGGATATTTATAAATTCTTCATTTTCAGTAGATACTCGCTATCTATATTACCATCCATGGATGAATAATATTTCCATTTAAAAAAATTATATTTCTGTACAGTTTTTAACAAAGATATCCTTCTAAAAACGTCTAATCCTTTATTTAGTTTAATGTCCGTGTCCAATGAGGCGGGTAATTTTCAATATTCAAGTAATTGATATGGAGGGTCCTCTAGGTAGGTTCCGACCGGCGCGCCAAGAAACACGGCAATTCTTCCAACATCTTAATTAAATAAATTAAATAAATTAAATAAATTAAATAAATTAAATAAATTAAATAAATTAAATAAATTAAATAAATTAAATAAATTAAATAAATTAAATAAATTAAATAAATTAAATAAATTAAATAAATTAAATAAATTAAATAAATTAAATAAATTAAATAAATTAAATAAATTAAATAAATTAAATAAATTAAATAAATTAAATAAATTAAATAAATTAAATAAATTAAATAAATTAAATAAATTAAATAAATTAAATAAATTAAATAAATTAAATAAATTAAATAAATTAAATAAATTAAATAAATTAAATAAATTAAATAAATTAAATAAATTAAATAAATTAAATAAATTAAATAAATTAAATAAATTAAATAAATTAAATAAATTAAATAAATTAAATAAATTAAATAAATTAAATAAATTAAATAAATTAAATAAATTAAATAAATTAAATAAATTAAATAAATTAAATAAATTAAATAAATTAAATAAATTAAATAAATTAAATAAATTAAATAAATTAAATAAATTAAATAAATTAAATAAATTGAATAAATTAAATAAATTAAATAAATTAAATATTTTAAATAAATTAAATATATTGAAAACATTAAATAAATTTATTTAATTTAATTTATATAATTTATTAATTTTTTTAATTTATTAATTTATTTAATTTATTTTATTTAATTTATTTAATTTATTTAATTTATTTAATTTATTTAATTTATTTAATTTATTTAATTTATTTAATTTATTTAATTTATTTAATTTATTTAATTTATTTAATTTATTTAATTTATTTAATTTATTTAATTTATTTAATTTATTTAATTTATTTAATTTATTTAATTTATTTAATTTATTTAATTTATTTAATTTATTTAATTTATTTAATTTATTTAATTTATTTAATTTATTTAATTTATTTAATTTATTTAATTTATTTAATTTATTTAATTTATTTAATTTATTTAATTTATTTAATTTATTTAATTTATTTAATTTATTTAATTTATTTAATTTATTTAATTTATTTAATTTATTTAATTTATTTAATTTATTTAATTTATTTAATTTATTTAATTTATTTAATTTATTTAATTTATTTAATTTATTTAATTTATTTAATTTATTTAATTTATTTAATTTATTTAATTTATTTAATTTATTTAATTTATTTAATTTATTTAATTTATTTAATTTATTTAATTTATTTAATTTATTTAATTTATTTAATTTATTTAATTTATTTAATTTATTTAATTTATTTATTTATTTAATTTATTTAATTTGTTTAATTTGTTTAATTTGTTTAATTTGTTTAATTTGTTTAATTTGTTTAACTTATTTAATTTATTTAATTTATTTAATTTATTTAATTTATTTAATTTATTTAATTTATTTAATTTATTTAATTTATTTAATTTATTTAATTTATTTAATTTATTTAATTTATTTAATTTATTTAGTTTATTTAGTTTATTTAATTTATTTAATTTATTTAATTTATTTAATTTATTTAATTTATTTAATTTATTTAATTTATTTAATTTATTTAATTTATTTAATTTATTTAATTTATTTAATTTATTTAATTTATTTAATTTATTTAATTTATTTAATTTATTTAATTTATTTAATTTATTTAATTTATTTAATTTATTTAATTTATTTAATTTATTTAATTTATTTAATTTATTTAATTTATTTAATTTATTTAATTTATTTAATTTATTTAATTTATTTAATTTATTTAATTTATTTAATTTATTTAATTTATTTAATTTATTTAATTTATTTAATTTATTTAATTTATTTAATTTATTGTAATTCTAGTTTGTGGGTTTAATTTTTATAATTTCTAATAAATTTCTTCATCACAACGACGAAAACCATTGAAAGTTTTAATTTTCTATTATCTCCCGAACGTCGAAATTTTTTTCCCACGCAAAGTGGCCAAGTGACTACTAGGATTTTTGGAGATTTCCAAAATCTCCCAAAATAATGCATTTCTTGAAGTATATAATTACAAACGGTCCATTTTTACCTTTGTGTCTATAATCAAAGTTAAGAATCTTTTTATTCTAATACAGAAACTAAGAAATGTCGCCTACTTAAGATGAAATAAGAATACAAATTTTAAATTCAATGATTATTTCTTATTTTTTTGTTGTAATGTCGTTGTTTTCCTAGTGAAGTTAAATTAAAACAGGAGTATTAAAAATACAAAATTTTTAAATATTACATAAAATAATACAAATCATTTTCGAGATCTTTTCGTATTTCCCCGAAAAATGGTTTTTGAAAAGTAAATTAACAAAAACGGCCCAATTTTGTCTTTCAATCTCTAATCTCTATTAAAAATCTTGTACTTTTACTACAAAAAGCAAGATATCCTGTAATTTGATTTCAAATAAGAACAAAATGTGTGATTTCACTGATTAATTCGGATTTTGTGATATAATATCTTGTCTTTCAAAGAAAGTTAGAATAGAAGTGTCGAAAACGCAGCAATCTTAATATGTCAAATTTTAATGGATTATACAAAAATTTATTTACTTCCTGATGTTCTCATATTAACAGATTTCTTTGAAGATTTTCGAAATGTGTCGCTAAACATATAAAGTTAGATCTCGCACAATACTTTACATCTCCCGGTTTAAGTAAGGATGCAATGTTACGATTCACAAAAGTTAAATTAGAATTCTAACTGATAACAATAAAAATGGCCCATTATTGACTTTCAGTCTCTAATCTATGTATAACGTCTTGTAGTTCTCCTACAAAATCCAAGAAATCCATGTACATTGATTCCAAATTAGAATAAAATGTATGACTTCACTGATTATTTCGTATTTTGTGATTTAATCATCTTGTTTTTCTAGAAAAGCTGGTATAGGGGTATCGAAAATGTAGAATATTTAAATAATATACAAAATAATACCAATAATCTTAGAGATCATTTCGTATTTCCTTGAATAGTTAATTTCGGGATTGATATTGACACAAACGGCCCATTTTGGACTTTCCGACTTTAGTCTAAAGTTCAGAACCCTGTTCTTCTTCCACAAAAACCAAGAAATGCAAGTAAATTCAGTCCAAATTAGCACAAAACTGCTAAATTTAGTGATTATTTCGTATTTTGTGCTGTAATTCTTTTGTTCTCCTAGAAAAGTTATTATAGAAATATCGAAAAGGAAGAAAAAGTTATTATCGAAATATCGAAAAGGCAGGATTTTTTAATATTATACCAAATAAAACAGATAATCTTAGAAATGTTCTCGTATTCCTCTGCGAAATAGGTTTCGGAAAGTAAATTAATACAAATGGCCCATTTTTGTCATTCAGTCTACAATCTAAGTTCAGAATCTTGAAGTTCTAATACAAAGACCAAGAAATGCGACCTAATTTAGTCGAAATAAGAACAAAAACTTTAAATTCAATGATTTTTTCCGTATTTAGAGTTGTAATTTCCTTATTTTCCAAGAGAACTTATAAAGAAGTATCAAAACTGCAAGGCTTTTGAATAATATACAAAATCATGCTCTCAATATTAGAGATCTATTCATATTTCAATGAGAAATGGGTTTTAGAATGTAAGTTAGTAAAAACGACCTATTTTGGACTTTCAATCTCTAATCTAAAGTAAATTGTATCCAGATTAGAACAAAATGTCTATATTCAATGATTTCTTCATATTCTGTGCTGTAATCTCATTTTTATCCATTTTTAAGGGAAATACGAATATATTTCAGAGATAACAAGTTTTATTTAGGGTAACATATTAAAAAACCTGCATTTTCGATTCTTTTGTAACAAAAGTTATAACAACTTCTCCATTAAAATAAGGAAATACGAGAAAATCATCGAATTTAGGTGCTTTATGATTATTTCGAAAGAATTAAGCTCCATTCTTGGTTTTCATAGTAGAAGTACTAAATCCTGAACTTAGATTATAGACAGAAAGTCAAAAAGTGCCATTTGTGGTAGCTACCATTCCGAGACATATTTTTCAGGGAAATACGGAAAGATCTTTAAGATAATTATTTTAATTTTCTAAAATATTTGAGAATTCTGCATTTTCGATACTTCTGTAATAATCTTTCTAGGAAAACAAAGGCAATTACAGCTCAGAATTGGAAATAATCATTGAATTCACGTATTTGATTCTAATTTGAACTTATTTTCCATACATTTCTTGGATTTTGAAGTAGAAGTGCAAGATTCTGAACTTAGATTATAGGCAGAAAATCAAAAATGGACCATTTATGTAAATCAACTTCCCAAAATTTATTTTTCAGGAAAATACGATATTATCTCGGAGATTATTGGTTTAGTCTTATAAGAAATTTAAGAATCTTGCACAATCGATATTTCCAGTGGTTTTAGAGATCTTTTCGTATTTCCCTGAAAAATAAGTTTCCGGATGTAAGTTATCACACATGGCCCATTTTCGGCTTTAATTCTCCAATCTAAGTTTGCAATCTTTTACTTCTCATAAAAATCCAAGAATTGCTAGTAAGTGGAGTTTAAATTAGAGCCAAACATCTAAATTCAATTATTATTTCGTAAATTATTTTACAAAATTAGACCTGTAATTACAGAGATCTTTCCGTATTTTCCTGAAAAATTAGTTTCCGGATGTAAATTATCACAATTAGCCAATTTTCGAATTTCATTCTCCAATCTAAGTTTGTATTCTTGTACTTCTCATATAAAATCCAAGAAATGCTAGTAAGTTAAGTTTAAATTTGAGCCAAACGGCTAAATTCAATGATTATTTCGTATTTCCATATTTTCCTAGTGATGTTATAACGAAAGAATCGAAATGGGGATTTTTTAGAATACTACTCTTAATAAATCAAATATTCTTGGAGATATTTTCGTATTTCCCTTAAAAATGGATTACAAGGAGATTACAATACAATATACGATGAAATCATAGAATTTAGATTTTTTGTTCCAATTTGAGCTTTATTTACCCTAAACTATTGACTAAATGGGTTGTTCTTTTTATCTTACGCTCCAAAAGCCATTTTTTAGGGAAATATAAATAGATCTCTAAGATAAATAGAATTTTTTTGCATGAAATCTTACATTTTTCATACTTCTTTAATACGTTGTATTGGAAAACTCAATATACTTGCATTTCTTGAAAATGCAGGAATAATTAAATATTATAGAAAAAAATAATAATAATCTTATAGTTCCTTCTGTATTTCCTTGAAAAATAAATTTCGGGATGTAAATTAACCCAAATGGTCCATTTTGAGCTCTCTATCTCTGATCTCAGTTCACAATCTTGTACTTCTACTACAAAAACCAAGAAATGTAAGTATATTGAGTTTTCCAAGACAACGTATAAAGAAGTATCAAAAATGCAAGAGTTCATGCAAAATAATACTACTAATCTTCGAGATCTATTCATATTTCCCTAAAAAATGAGTTTTGAAGCGTAAGTTAATAAAAACGACCCATTTAGTCTAAATTGAGCTCAAATTAGAACGAAAAGTCTAAATTCAATGATTCCTTCGTATTTTGTGCCGTAATCTCCTTGTATTCCATTTTTAAGGCAAATACGAAAATTACTCCAAGCATATTAATTTTATTTAGAGTAGTATTCTAAAAATCCTCCATTTTCGATTCATTCGTTATAATATCTCTAGGAAAATATGGAAATTCGAAATATCCTTTGAATTTAGATGTTTGGCTCTAATTTAAACTCAACTTACCAGCATTTCTTGGATTTTATATGAGAAGTACAAGATTCCAAACTTAGATTGGAGAAGGAGATCCGAAAATGGGCTATTTGTAATAATTTACACCCGGAAACTTATTTTTCAGGGAAATACGGAAAGATCTCTAAAATTCCTGGTCTAATTTTGCAAAATAATTTAGAATCCTTCATTATCAATACTTCTTACTAACTTTTCTGGGAAAACAAGGGAATTACAGTACAAGATGGAAAATATTCTATGAATTCAAAAATTTTGTTCAAATCTTGATTCAGTTCATTTGCATTACTTGTGTTTTGTAAGAGAAGTACAAGACTCTGGAATTAGATTAGAGACGGAAAGACGAAAATAGGCTAATTTTGTTAATTTACTCCCCAAAACTGATTGATTCAGAGAATTAGAGAATATGTCTAAAATTATTGGCTTAATTGTATAAGATATTTATAAATTCTTCATTTTCAGTAGATATTCGCTATCTATATTCCCATCCCATGGATGTATAATATTTCCATTTAAAAAAATTGCATTTCTGTACAGTTTTTAACAAAAATATCCTTCTAAAAACGTCCAATCCTTTATTTAGTTTAATGTCCGTGTCCAATGAGGGGGGTGATATTCAATATCCAACGGGTTGATATGGAGGGTCTTCTACGTAGGTTCTGACCGGTGCGCCAAGAAACACGGCAATTTTTCCAACATCTATTTACTTTTCTTTCATATAATATTTAAAAGTCATGAATTTTTGGTCCTCCTCTTGTAACTTTACTAGGAAAACAAAGAAATTGCAGCAATAAGAAAGAAATAATCATTGAATTTAAAATTTTTGTTCGTATTTCTTCTAAACTATGTGGCCCTTCTTGGTTTTAATATTAGAATTACAAGTGTCTGATCTTAGATTATAGACAGAAAGTCAAAAATGGACCGTTTGTATTAATATACTTCAAGAAATGTTCTTTTTTGGAAGTTTTGTAAATCTCGGCACATTTTTGAATTTCTCCGAAAGTAGTGTAAGATTTGACTTCTAGAACACCCTCAGGCTATATATTAATTTACAAATAATGGTAATTATTATTCAATGTGTGTATCAAATTAAGGTCTAAATTGTCAGTTAGATTTATTGCGGAACTGTAAGTATGTGTTATGTGCGTAACAAGTTGTTGTTATACAGGGTGATATAAAAAAGCTAGTACATGAAATTAATTATTGGTCGGGAACTCCGCGTGTGGGGTGGCTTGGATTTTGTAAGAAAAGTACTAGATTCTGGAACTAGATTAGAAAAAGAAAGACGAAAATAGGCTAATTTTGTTAATTTACTCAACAAAACTGATTGATGCGGAGAAGAACGAGAATATGTCTAAGATTATTTTCTTAATTTCATAGGATATTTATAAATTCTTCATTTTCAGTAGATACTCGCTATCTATATTACCATCCATGGATGAAAAATATTTCCATTTAAAAAAATTATATTTCTGTACAGTTTTTAACAAAGATATCCTTCTAAAAACGTCTAATCCTTTATTTAGTTTAATGTCCGTGTCCAATGAGGCGGGTAATTTTCAATTTTCAAGGAATTGATATGGAGGGTCCTCTAGGTAGGTTCCGACCGGCGCGCCAAGAAACACGGCAATTCTTCCAACATCTTAAATTAAATAAATAAATAAATTAAATAAATTAAATAAATTAAATAAATTAAATAAATTAAATAAATTAAATAAATTAAATAAATTAAATAAATTAAATAAATTAATAAATTAAATAAATTAAATAAATTAAATAAATTAAATAAATTAAATAAATTAAATAAATTAAATAAACTAAATAAATTAAATAAACTAAATAAATTAAATAAACTAAATAAATTAAATAAACTAAATAAATTAAATAAACTAAATAAATTAAATAAACTAAATAAATTAAATAAATTAAATAAACTAAATAAATTAAATAATTAAATAAACTAAATAAATTAAATAAATTAAATAAACTAAATAAATTAAATAAATTAAATAAATTAAATAAACTAAATAAATTAAATAAACTAAATAAATTAAATAAACTAAATAAATTAAATAAACTAAATAAATTAAATAAACTAAATAAATTAAATAAACTAAATAAATTAAATAAACTAAATAAATTAAATAAATTAAATAAACTAAATAAATTAAATAAACTAAATAAATTAAATAAACTAAATAAATTAAATAAACTAAATAAATTAAATAAACTAAATAAATTAAATAAACTAAATAAATTAAATAAACTAAATAAATTAAATAAACTAAATAAATTAAATAAACTAAATAAATTAAATAAACTAAATAAATTAAATAAATTAAATAAATTAAATAAACTAAATAAATTAAATAAATTAAATAAATTAAATAAATTAAATAAATTAAATAAATAAATAAATTAAATAAATTAAATAAATTAAATAAATTAAATAAATTAAATAAATTAAATAAATTAAATAAATTAAATAAATTAAATAAATTAAATAAATTAAATAAATTAAATAAATTAAATAAATTAAATAAATTAAATAAATTAAATAAATTAAATAAATTAAATAAATTAAATAAATTAATAAATTAAATAAATTAAATAAATTAAATAAATTAAATAAATTAAATAAATTAAATAAATTAAATAAATTAAATAAATTAAATAAATTAAATAAATTAAATAAATTAATAAATTAAATAAATTAAATAAATTAAATAAATTAAATAAATTAAATAAATTAAATAAATTAAATAAATTAAATAAATTAAATAAATTAAATAAATTAAATAAATTAATAAATTAAATAAATTAAATAAATTAAATAAATTAAATAAATTAAATAAATTAAATAAATTAAATAAATTAAATAATTAAATAAATTAAATAAATTAAATAAATTAAATAAATTAAATAAATAATAAATTAAATAAATTAAATAAATTAAATAAATTAAATAAATTAAATAAATTAAATAAATTAAATAAATTAAATAAATTAAATAAATTAAATAAATTAAATAAATTAAATAAATTAAATAAATTAAATAAATTAAATAAATTAAATAAATTAAATAAATTAAATAAATTAAATAAATTAAATAAATTAAATAAATTAAATAAATTAAATAAATTAAATAAATTAAATAAATTAAATAAATTAAATAAATTAAATAAATTAAATAAATTAAATAAATTAAAATAAATTAAATAAATTAAATAAATTAAATAAATTAAATAAATTAAATAAATTAAATAAATTAAATAAATTAAATAATTAAATAAATTAAATAAATTAAATAAATTAAATAAATTAAATAAATTAAATAAATTAAATAAATTAAATAAATTAAATAAATTAAATAAATTAAATAAATTAAATAAATTAAATAAATTAAATAAATTAAATAAATTAAATAATTAAATAAATTAAATAATTAAATAAATTAAATAAATTAAATAAATTAAATAAATTAAATAAATTAAATAAATTAAATAAATTAAATAAATTAAATAAATTAAATAAATTAAATAAATTAAATAAATTAAATAAATTAAATAAATTAAATAAATTAAATAAATTAAATAAATTAAATAAATTAAATAAATTAAATAAATTAAATAATTAAATAAATTAAATAAATTAAATAAATTAAATAAATTAAATAAATTAAATAAATTAAATAAATTAAATAAATTAAATAAATTAAATAAATTAAATAAATTAAATAAATTAAATAAATTAAATAAATTAAATAAATTAAATAAATTAAATAAATTAGATAAATTAGATAAATTAGATAAATTAGATAAATTAGATAAATTAAATAAATTAAATAAATTAAATAAATTAAATAAATTAAATAATTAAATAAATTAAATAAATTACATAAATTAATAAATTAAATAATTAAATAAATAAATAAATTAAATAAATTAAATAAATTAAATAAATTAAATAAATTAAATAAATTAAATAAATTAAATAAATTAAATAAATTAATAAATTAAATAAATTAAATAAATTAAATAAATTAAATAAATTAAATAAATTAAATAAATTAAATAAATTAAATAAATTAAATAAATTAAATAATTAAATAAATTAAATAAATTAAATAAATTAAATAAATTAAATAAATTAAATAAATTAAATAAATTAAATAAATTAAATAAATTAAATAAATTAAATAAATTAAATAAATTAAATAAATTAAATAAATTAAATAAATTAAATAAATTAAATAAATTAAATAAATTAAATTAATTAAATAAATTAAATAAATTAAATAAATTAAATAAATTAAATAAATTAAATAAATTAAATAAATTAATAAATTAAATAAATTAAATAAATTAAATAAATTAAATAAATTAAATAAATTAAATAAATTAAATAAATTAAATAAATTAAATAAATTAAATAAATTAAATAAATTAAATAAATTAAATAATAAATAATTAAATAAATTAAATAAATTAAATAAATTAAATAAATTAAATAAATTAAATAAATTAAATAAATTAAATAAATTAAATAATTAAATAAATTAAATAAATTAAATAAATTAAATAAATTAAATAAATTAAATAAATAAATAAATTAAATAAATTAAATAAATTAAATAAATTAAATAAATTAAATAAATTAAATAAATTAAATAAATTAAATAAATTAAATAAATTAAATAAATTAAATAAATTAAATAAATTAAATAATTAAATAAATTAAATAAATTAAATAAATTAAATAAATTAAATAAATTAAATAAATTAAATAAATTAAATAAATTAAATAAATTAAATAAATTAAATAAATTAAATAAATTAAATAAATTAAATAAATTAAATAAATTAAATAAATTAAATAAATTAAATAAATTAAATAAATTAAATAAATTAAATAAATTAAATAAATTAAATAAATTAAATAAATTAAATAAATTAAATAAATTAAATAAATTAAATAAATTAAATAAATTAAATAAATTAAATAAATTAAATAATTAAATAAATTAAATAAATTAAATAAATTAAATAAATTAAATAAATTAAATAAATTAAATAAATTAAATAAATTAAATAAATTAAATAAATTAAATAAATTAAATAAATTAAATAAATTAAATAAATTAAATAAATTAAATAAATTAAATAAATTAAATAAATTAAATAAATTAAATAAATTAAATAAATTAAATAAATTAAATAAATTAAATAAATTAAATAAATTAAATAAATTAAATAAATTAAATAAATTAAATAAATTAAATAAATTAAATAAATTAAATAAATTAAATAAATTAAATAAATTAAATAAATTAAATAAATTAAATAAATTAAATAAATTAAATAAATTAAATAAATTAAATAAATTAAATAAATTAAATAAATTAAATAAATTAAATAAATTAAATAATTAAATAAATTAAATAAATTAAATAAATTAAATAAATTAAATAATTAAATAAATTAAATAAATTAAATAAATTAAATAAATTAAATAAATTAAATAAATTAAATAAATTAAATAAATAAATAAATTAAATAAATTAAATAAATTAAATAAATTAAATAAATTAAATAAATTAAATAAATTAAATAAATTAAATAAATTAAATAAATTAAATAAATTAAATAAATTAAATAAATTAAATAAATTAAATAAATTAAATAAATTAAATAAATTAAATAAATTAAATAAATTAAATAAATTAAATAAATTAAATAAATTAAATAAATTAAATAAATTAAATAAATTAAATAAATTAAATAAATTAAATAAATTAAATAAATTAAATAAATTAAATAAATTAAATAAATTAAATAAATTAAATAAATTAAATAAATTAAATAAATTAAATAAATTAAATAAATTAAATTAATTAAATAAATTAAATAAATTAAATAAATTAAATAAATTAAATAAATTAAATAAATTAAATAAATTAAATAAATTAATAAATTAAATAAATTAAATAATTAAATAAATTAAATAATTAAATAAATTAAATAAATTAAATAAATTAAATAAATTAAATAAATTAAATAAATTAAATAAATTAAATAAATTAAATAAATTAAAAAATTAAATAAATTAAATAAATTAAATAAATTAAATAAATTAAATAAATTAAATAAATTAAATAAATTAAATAAATTAAATAAATTAAATAAATTAAATAAATTAAATAAATTAAATAAATTAAATAAATTAAATAAATTAAATAAATTAAATAAATTAAATAAATTAAATAAATTAAATAAATTAAATAAATTAAATAAATTAAATAAATTAAATAAATTAAATAAATTAAATAAATTAAATAAATTAAATAAATTAAATAAATTAAATAAATTAAATAAATTAAATAAATTAAATAAATTAAATAAATTAAATAAATTAAATAAATTAAATAAATTAAATAAATTAAATAAATTAAAAAAATTAAATAAATTAAATAAATTAAACAAATTAAATAAATTAAATAAATTAAACAAATTAAATAAATTAAATAAATTAAACAAATTAAATAAATTAAACAAATTAAATAAATTAAATAAATTAAACAAATTAAATAAATTAAATAAATTAAACAAATTAAATAAATTAAATAAATTAAACAAATTAAACAAATTAAATAAATTAAACAAATTAAACAAATTAAATAAATTAAACAAATTAAATAAATTAAACAAATTAAATAAATTAAACAAATTAAATAAATTAAACAAATTAAATAAATTAAATAAATTAAACAAATTAAATAATTAAATAAATTAAATAAATTAAATAAATTAAATAAATTAAATAAAATAAATAAATTAAATAAATTAAACAAATTAAATAAATTAAATAAATTAAATAAATTAAATAAATTAAACAAATTAAATAAATTAAATAAACTAAATAAATTAAATAAATTAAATAAATAAATTAAATTAAATAAATAAATAAATTAAATAAATTAAATAATTAAATAAATTAAATAAATTAAATAAATTAAATAAATTAAATAAATTAAATAAATTAAATAAATTTAATAAATTAAATAAATTAAATAAATTTAATAAATTAAATAAATTAAATAAATTTAATAAATTAAATAAATTAAATAAATTTAATAAATTAAATAAATTAAATAAATTAAATAAATTAAATAAATTAAATAAATTAAATAAATTAAATAAATTAAATAAATTAAATAAATTATTAAATAAATTAAATAAATTAAATAAATTAAATAAATTAAATAAATTAAATAAATTAAATAAATTAAATAAATTAAATAAATTAAATAAATTAAATAAATTAAATAAATTAAATAAGTTAAATAAATTAAATAAATTAAATAAGTTAAATAAATTAAATAAATTAAATAAATTAAATAAATTAAATAAATTAAATAAATTAAATAAATTAAATAAATTAAATAAATTAAATAAATTAAATAAATTAAATAAATTAAATAAATTAAATAAATTAAATAAATTAAATAAATTAAATAAATTAAATAAATTAAATAAATTAAATAAATTAAATAAATTAAATAAAGTAAATAAATTAAATAAATTAAATAAATTAAATAATTAAAGAAATTAAATAAATTAAATAAATTAAATAAATTAAATAAATTAAATAAATTAAATAAATAAAATAAATTAAATAAATTAATAAATTAAAAAAATTAATAAATTATATAAATTAAATTAAATAAATTTATTTAATGCTTTTAATATATTTAATTTATTTAAAATATTTAATTTATTTAATTTATTTAATTTATTTAATTTATTTAAAATATTTAATTTATTTAATTTATTTAATTTATTTAATTTATTTTAATTTATTTAATTATTTAATTTATTTAATTTATTTAATTTATTTAATTTATTTAATTTATTTAATTTATTTAATTTATTTAATTTATTTAATTTATTTAATTTATTTAATTTAATTAATTTATTTAATTTATTTAATTTATTTAATTTGTAGTTTATTTAATTTATTTAATTAATTTAATTTATTTAATTTATTTAAATTATTTAATCTATTTAATTTATTTAATTTATTTAATTTATTTAATTTATTTAATTTATTTAATTTATTTAATTTATTTAATTTATTTAATTTATTTAATTTATTTAATTTATTTAATTTGCTTAATTTATTTAATTTATTTAATTTATTTAATTTATTTAATTTATTTAATTATTTAATTTATTTAATTTATTTAATTTATTTAATTTATTAATTTATTTAATTTATTTAATTTATTTAATTTATTTAATTTATTTAATTTATTTAATTTATTTAATTTATTTAATTTATTTAATTTATTTAATTTATTTAATTTATTTAATTTATTTAATTTATTTAATTTATTTAATTTATTTAATTTATTTAATTTATTTAATTTATTTAATTTATTTAATTTATTTAATTTATTTAATTTATTTAATTTATTTAATTTATTTAATTTATTTAATTTATTTAATTTATTTAATTTATTTAATTTATTTAATTTATTAATTTATTTAATTTATTTAATTTATTTAATTTATTTAATTTATTTAATTTATTTAATTTATTTAATTTATTTAATTTATTTAATTTATTTAATTTATTTAATTTATTTAATTTATTTAATTTATTTAATTTATTTAATTTATTTAATTTATTTAATTTATTTAATTTATTTAATTTATTTAATTATTTAATTTATTTAATTTATTTAATTTATTTAATTTATTTAATTTATTTAATTTATTTAATTTATTTAATTTATTTAATTTATTTAATTTATTTAATTTATTTAATTTATTTAATTTATTTAATTTATTTAATTTATTTAATTTATTTAATTTATTTAATTTATTTACTTTATTTAATTTATTTACTTTATTTAATTTATTAATTTATTTAATTTATTTAATTTATTTAATTTATTTAATTTATTTACTTTATTTAATTTATTTACTTTATTTAATTTATTTAATTTATTTAATTTATTTAATTTATTTAATTTATTTAATTTATTTAATTTATTTAATTTATTTAATTTATTTAATTTATTTAATTTATTTAATTTATTTAATTTATTTAATTTATTTAATTTATTTAATTTATTTAATTTATTTAATTTATTTAATTTATTTAATTTATTTAATTTATTTAATTTATTTAATTTATTTAATTTATTTAATTTATTTAATTTATTTAATTTATTTAATTTATTTAATTTATTTAATTTATTTAATTTATTTAATTTATTTAATTTATTTAATTTATTTAATTTATTTAATTTATTTAATTTATTTAATTTATTTAATTTATTTAATTTATTTAATTTATTTAATTTATTTAATTTATTTAATTTATTTAATTTATTTAATTTATTTAATTTATTTAATTTATTTAATTTATTTAATTTATTTAATTTTTCTTAATTTATTTAATTTATTTAATTTATTTAATTTATTTAATTTATTTAATTTATTTAATTTATTTAATTTTTCTTAATTTATTTAATTTTTCTTAATTTATTTAATTTATTTATTTATTTAATTTATTTAATTTATTTAATTTATTTAATTTATTTAATTTATTTAATTTATTTAATTTATTTAATTTATTTAATTTATTTAATTTATTTAATTTATTTAATTTATTTAATTTATTTAATTTATTTAATTTATTTAATTTATTTAATTTATTTAATTTATTTAATTTATTTAATTTATTTAATTTATTTAATTTATTTAATTTATTTAATTTATTTAATTTATTTAATTTATTTAATTTATTTAATTTATTTAATTTATTTAATTTATTTAATTTATTTAATTTATTTAATTTATTTAATTTATTTAATTTATTTAATTTATTTAATTTATTTAATTTATTTAATTTATTTAATTTATTTAATTTATTTAATTTATTTAATTTATTTAATTTATTTAATTTATTTAATTTTATTAATTTATTTAATTTATTTAATTTATTTAATTTATTTAATTTATTTAATTTATTTAATTTATTTAATTTATTTAATTTATTTAATTTATTTAATTTATTTAATTTATTTAATTTATTTAATTTATTTAATTTATTTAATTTATTTAATTTATTTAATTTATTTAATTTATTTAATTTATTTATTTATTTAATTTATTTAATTTATTTAATTTATTTAATTTATTTAATTTATTTAATTTATTTAATTTATTTAATTTATTTAATTTATTTAATTTATTTAATTTATTTAATTTATTTAATTTATTTAATTTATTTAATTATTTAATTTATTTAATTTATTTAATTTATTTAATTTATTTAATTTATTTAATTTATTTAATTTATTTAATTTATTTAATTTATTTAATTTATTTAATTTATTTAATTTATTTAATTTATTAATTATTTAATTTATTTAATTTATTTAATTTATTAATTTATTTAATTTATTTAATTTATTTAATTTATTTAATTTATTTAATTTATTTAATTTATTTAATTTATTTAATTTATTTAATTTATTTAATTTATTTAATTTATTTAATTTATTTAATTTATTTAATTTATTTAATTTATTTAATTTATTTAATTTATTTAATTTATTTAATTTATTTAATTATTTAATTTATTTAATTTATTTAATTTATTTAATTTATTTAATTTATTTAATTTATTTAATTTATTTAATTTATTTAATTTATTTAATTTATTTAATTTATTTAATTTATTTAATTTATTTAATTATTTAATTTATTTAATTTATTTAATTTATTTAATTTATTTAATTTATTTAATTTATTTAATTTATTTAATTTATTTAATTTATTTAATTTATTTAATTTATTTAATTTATTTAATTTATTTAATTTATTTAATTTATTTAATTTATTTAATTTATTTAATTTATTTAATTTATTTAATTTATTTAATTTATTTAATTTATTTAATTTATTTAATTTATTTAATTTATTTAATTTATTTAATTTATTTAATTTATTTAATTTATTTAATTTATTTAATTTATTTAATTTATTTAATTTATTTAATTTATTTAATTTATTTAATTTATTTAATTTATTTAATTTATTTAATTTATTTAATTTATTTAATTTATTTAATTTATTTAATTTATTTAATTTATTTAATTTATTTAATTTATTTAATTTATTTAATTTATTTAATTTATTTAATTTATTTATGTTATTTAATTTATTTAATTTATTTATGTTATTTAATTTATTTATGTTATTTAATTTATTTATGTTATTTAATTATTTATGTTATTTAATTTATTAATTTATTTAATTTATTTAATTTATTTAATTTATTTAATTTATTTAATTTATTTAATTTATTTAATTTATTTAATTTATTTAATTTATTTAATTTATTTAATTTATTTAATTTATTTAATTTATTTAATTTATTTAATTTATTTAATTTATTTAATTTATTTAATTTATTTAATTTATTTAATTTATTTAATTTATTTAATTTATTTATTTATTTAATTTATTTAATTTATTTAATTTATTTAATTTATTTAATTTATTTAATTTATTTAATTTATTTAATTTATTTAATTTATTTAATTTATTTAATTTTTTTAATTTATTTAATTTATTTAATTTATTAATTTATTTAATTTATTTAATTTATTTAATTTATTTAATTTATTTAATTTATTTAATTTATTTAATTATTTAATTTATTTAATTTATTTAATTTATTTAATTTATTTAATTTATTTAATTTATTTAATTTATTTAATTTATTTAATTTATTTAATTTATTTAATTTATTTAATTTATTTAATTTATTTAATTTATTTAATTTATTTAATTTATTTAATTTATTTAATTTATTTAATTTATTTAATTTATTTAGTTTATTTAATTTATTTAATTTAAGATGTTGGAAGAATTGCCGTGTTTCTTGGCGCGCCGGTCGGAACCTACCTAGAGGACCCTCCATATCAATTCCTTGAATATGAAAATTACCCGCCTCATTGGACACGGACATTAAACTAAATAAAGGATTAGACGTTTTTAGAAGGATATCTTTGTTAAAAACTGTACAGAAATATAATTTTTTTAAATGGAAATATTATTCATCCATGGATGGTAATATAGATAGCGAGTATCTACTGAAAATGAAGAATTTATAAATATCCTATGAAATTAAGAAAATAATCTTAGACATATTCTCGTTCTAATCTAGTTTCAGAATCTAGTACTTTTCTTACAAAATCCAAGCCACCCCACACGCGGAGTTCCCGACCAATAATTAATTTCATGTACTAGCTTTTTTATATCACCCTGTATAACAACAACTTTTTACACACATAACACATACTTACAGTTCCGCAATAAATCTAACTGACAATTTAGACCTTAATTTGATACACACATTGAATAATAATTACCATTATTTGTAAATTAATATATAGCCTGAGGGTGTTCTAGAAGTCAAATCTTACACTACTTTCGGAGAAATTCAAAAATGTGCCGAGATTTACAAAACTTCCCAAAAAAGAACATTTCTTGAAATATATTAATACAAACGGTCCATTTTTGACTTTCTGTCTATAATCTAAGATCAGACACTTGTAATTCTAATATTAAAACCAAGAAGGGCCACATAGTTTAGAAGAAATACGAACAAAAATTTTAAATTCAATGATTATTTCTTTCTTATTGCTGCAATTTCTTTGTTTTCCTAGTAAAGTTACAAGAGGAGGACCAAAAATTCATGACTTTTAAATATTATATGAAATAAAAGTAAATAGATGTTGGAAAAATTGCCGTGTTTCTTGGCGCACCGGTCAGAACCTACGTAGAAGACCCTCCATATCAACCCGTTGGATATTGAATATCACCCGCCTCATTGGACACGGACATTAAACTAAATAAAGGATTGGACGTTTTTAGAAGGATATTTTTGTTAAAAACTGTACAGAATGCAATTTTTTAAATGGAAATATTATACATCCATGGGATGGGAATATAGATAGCGAATATCTACTGAAAATGAAGAATTTATAAATATCTTATACAATTAAGCCAATAATTTTAGACATATTCTCTAATTCTCTGAATCAATCAGTTTTGGGGAGTAAATTAACAAAATTAGCCTATTTTCGTCTTTCCGTCTCTAATCTAATTCCAGAGTCTTGTACTTCTCTCACAAAACACAAGTAATGCAAATGAACTGAATCAAGATTTGAACAAAATTTTTGAATTCATAGAATATTTTCCATCTTGTACTGTAATTCCCTTGTTTTCCAGAAAAGTTAGTAAGAAGTATTGATAATGAAGGATTCTAAATTATTTTGCAAAATTAGACCAGGAATTTTAGAGATCTTTCCGTATTTCCCTGAAAAATAAGTTTCCGTGTGTAAATTATTACAAATAGCCCATTTTCGGATCTCCTTCTCCAATCTAAGTTTGGAATCTTGTACTTCTCATATAAAATCCAAGAAATGCTGGTAAGTTGAGTTTAAATTAGAGCCAAACATCTAAATTCAAAGGATATTTCGAATTTCCATATTTTCCTAGAGATATTATAACGAATGAATCGAAAATGGAGGATTTTTAGAATACTACTCTAAATAAAAATTAATATGCTTGGAGTAATTTTCGTATTTGCCTTAAAAATGGAATACAAGGAGATTACGGCACAAAATACGACTTTTCGTTCTAATTTGAGCTCAATTTAGACTAAATGGGTCGTTTTTATTAACTTACGCTTCAAAACTCATTTTTTAGGGAAATATGAATAGATCTCGAAGATTAGTAGTATTATTTTGCATGAACTCTTGCATTTTTGATACTTCTTTATACGTTGTCTTGGAAACTCAATATACTTACATTTCTTGGTTTTTGTAGTAGAAGTACAAGATTGTGAACTGAGATCAGAGATAGAGAGCACAAAATGGACCATTTGGGTTAATTTACATCCCGAAATTTATTTTTCAAGGAAATACAGAAGGAACTATAAGATTATTATTATTTTTTTCTATGATATTTAATTAATCCTGCATTTTCAAGAAATGCAAGTATATTGAGTTTTCCAATACAACGTATTAAAGAAGTATGAAAAATGTAAGATTTCATGCAAAAAAATTCTATTTATCTTAGAGATCTATTTATATTTCCCTAAAAAATGGCTTTTGGAGCGTAAGATAAAAAGAACAACCCATTTAGTCAATAGTTTAGGGTAAATAAAGCTCAAATTGGAACAAAAAATCTAAATTCTATGATTTCATCGTATATTGTATTGTAATCTCCTTGTAATCCATTTTTAAGGGAAATACGAAAATATCTCCAAGAATATTTGATTTATTAAGAGTAGTATTCTAAAAAATCCCCATTTTCGATTCTTTCGTTATAACATCACTAGGAAAATATGGAAATACGAAATAATCATTGAATTTAGCCGTTTGGCTCAAATTTAAACTTAACTTACTAGCATTTCTTGGATTTTATATGAGAAGTACAAGATTCCAACTTAGATTGGAGAATGAAATTCGAAAATTGGCTAATTGTGATAATTTACATCCGGAAACTAATTTTTCAGGAAAATACGGAAAGATCTCTGTAATTACAGGTCTAATTTTGTAAAATAATTTACGAAATAATAATTGAATTTAGATGTTTGGCTCTAATTTAAACTCCACTTACTAGCAATTCTTGGATTTTTATGAGAAGTAAAAGATTGCAAACTTAGATTGGAGAATTAAAGCCGAAAATGGGCCATGTGTGATAATTTACATTCGGAAACTTATTTTTCAGGAAATACGAAAAGATCTCTAAAACACTGGAAATATCGATTGTGCAAGATTCTTAAATTTCTTATAAGACTAAACCAATAATCTCCGAGATAATATCGTATTTTCCTGAAAAATAAATTTTGGGAAGTTGATTTACATAAATGGTCCATTTTTGATTTTCTGCCTATAATCTAAGTTCAGAATCTTGCACTTCTACTTCAAAATCCAAGAAATGTATGGAAAATAAGTTCAAATTAGAATCAAATACGTGAATTCAATGATTATTTCCAATTCTGAGCTGTAATTGCCTTTGTTTTCCTAGAAAGATTATTACAGAAGTATCGAAAATGCAGAATTCTCAAATATTTTAGAAAATTAAATAATTATCTTAAAGATCTTCCGTATTTCCCTGAAAAATATGTCTCGGAATGGTAGCTACCACAAATGGCACTTTTTGACTTTCTGTCTATAATCTAAGTTCAGGATTTAGTACTTCTACTATGAAAACCAAGAATGGAGCTTAATTCTTTCGAAAATAATCATAAAGCACCTACATTCGATGATTTTCTCGTATTTCCTTATTTTTAATGGAGAAGTTGTTATAACTTTTGTTACAAAAGAATCGAAAATGCAGGTTTTTTAATATGTTACCCTAAATAAAACTTGTTATCTCTGAAATATATTCGTATTTCCCTTAAAAATGGATAAAAATGAGATTACAGCACAGAATATGAAGAAATCATTGAATATAGACATTTTTGTTCTAATCTGGATACAATTTACTTTAGATTAGAGATTGAAAGTCCAAAATAGGTCGTTTTTACTAACTTACATTCTAAAACCCATTTCTCATTGAAATATGAATAGATCTCTAATATTGAGAGCATGATTTTGTATATTATTCAAAAGCCTTGCAGTTTTGATACTTCTTTATAAGTTCTCTTGGAAAATAAGGAAATTACAACTCTAAATACGGAAAAAATCATTGATTTAAAGTTTTTGTTCTTATTTCGACTAAATTAGGTCGCATTTCTTGGTCTTTGTATTAGAACTTCAAGATTCTGAACTTAGATTGTAGACTGAATGACAAAAATGGGCCATTTGTATAAATTAACTTTCCGAAACCTATTTCGCAGAGGAATACGAGAACATTTCTAAGATTATCTGTTTTATTTGGTATAATATTAAAAAATCCTGCCTTTTCGATATTTCGATAATAACTTTTTCTTCCTTTTCGATATTTCTATAATAACTTTTCTAGGAGAACAAAAGGATTACAGCACAAAATACGAAATAATCACTAAATTTAGCAGTTTTGTGCTAATTTGGACTAAATTTACTTGCATTTCTTGGTTTTTGTGGAAGAAGAACAGGGTTCTGAACTTTAGACTAAAGTCGGAAAGTCCAAAATGGGCCGTTTGTGTCAATATCAATCCCGAAATTAACTATTCAAGGAAATACGAAATGATCTCTAAGATTATTGGTATTATTTTGTATATTATTTAAATATTCTACATTTTCGATACTCCTATACCAGCTTTTCTAGAAAACAAGATGATTAAATCACAAAATACGAAATAATCAGTGAAGTCATACATTTTGTTCTAATTTGGAATCAATGTACATGCATTTCTTGGATTTTGTAGGAGAACTACAAGTTATACATAGATTAGAGACTGAAAGTCAATAATGGGCCATTTTTATTGTTTTTAAAAAAAATGTAACATGTTAATATCAGTTAGAATTCTAATTTAACTTTTGTGAATCGTAACATTGCATCCTTACTTAAACCGGGAGATGTAAAATATTGTGCGAGATCTAATTTTATATGTTTAGCGACACATTTCGAAAATCTTCAAAGAAATCTGTTAATATGAGAACATCAGGAAGTAAATAAATTTTTGTATAATCCATTAAAATTTGACATATTAAGATTGCTGCGTTTTCGACACTTCTATTCTAACTTTCTTTGAAAGACAAGATATTTATATCACAAAATCCGAATTAATCAGTGAAATCACACATTTTGTTCTTATTTGAAATCAAATTACAGGATATCTTGCTTTTTGTAGTAAAAGTACAAGATTTTTAATAGAGATTAGAGATTGAAAGACAAAATTGGGCCGTTTTTGTTAATTTACTTTTCAAAAACCATTTTTCGGGGAAATACGAAAAGATCTCGAAAATGATTAGTATTATTTTATGTAATATTTAAAAATTTTGTATTTTTAATACTCCTGTTTTAATTTAACTTCACTAGGAAAACAACGACATTACAACAAAAAAATAAGAAATAATCATTGAATTTAAAATTTCTATTCTTATTTCATCTTAAGTAGGCGACATTTCTTAGTTTCTGTATTAGAATAAAAAGATTCTTAACTTTGATTATAGACACAAAGGTAAAAATGGACCGTTTGTAATTATATACTTCAAGAAATGCATTATTTTGGGAGATTTTGGAAATCTCCAAAAATCCTAGTAGTCACTTGGCCACTTTGCGTGGGAAAAAAATTTCGACGTTCGGGACATATAGAAAATTAAAACTTTCAATGGTTTTCGTCGTGTGATGAAGAAATTTATTAGAAATTATAAAAATTAAACCCACAAACAAGAATTACAATAAATTAAATAAATTAAATAAATTAAATAAATTAATTAAATTAAATAAATTAAATAAATTAAATAAATTAAATAAATTAAATAAATTAAATAAATTAAATAAATTAAATAAATTAAATAAATTAAATAAATTAAATAAATTAAATAAATTAAATAAATTAAATAAATTAAATAAATTAAATAAATTAAATAAATTAAATAAATTAAATAAATTAAATAATTAAATAAATTAAATAAATTAAATAAATTAAATAAATTAAATAAATTAAATAAATTAAATAAATTAATAAATTAAATAAATTAAATAAATTAAATAAATTAAATAAATTAAATAAATTAAATAAATTAAATAAATTAAATAAATTAAATAAATTAAATAAATTAAATAAATTAAATAAATTAAATAAATTAAATAAATTAAATAAATTAAATAAATTAAATAAATTAAATAAATTAAATAAATTAAATAAATTAAATAAATTAAATAAATAAATAAATTAAATAAATTAAATAAATTAAATAAATTAAATAAATTAATAAATTAATAAATTAAATAATTAAATAAATTAAATAAATTAAATAAATAAATAAATTAAATAAATTAAATAAATTAAATAAATTAAATAAATTAAATAAATTAATAAATTAAATAAATTAAATAAATTAATAAATTAAATAAATTAAATAAATTAAATAAATTAAATAAATTAAATAAATTAAATAAATTAAATAAATTAAATAAATTAAATAAATTAAATAAATTAAATAAATTAAATAAATTAAATAAATTAAATAAATTAAATAAATTAAATAAATTAAATAAATTAAATAAATTAAATAAATTAAATAAATTAAATAAATTAAATAAATTAAATAAATTAAATAAATTAAATAATTAAATAAATTAAATAAATTAAATAAATTAAATAAATTAAATAAATTAAATAAATTAAATAAATTAAATAAATTAAATAAATTAAATAAATTAAATAAATTAAATAAATTAAATAAATTAAATAAATTAAATAAATTAAATAATTAAATAAATTAAATAAATTAAATAAATTAAATAAATTAAATAAATTAAATAAATTAAATAAATTAAATAAATTAAATAAATAAATGAATTAAATCAATTAAATGAATTAAATGAATTAAATCAATTAAATGAATTAAATGAATTAAATGAATTAAATGAATTAAATGAATTAAATGAATTAAATGAATTAAATGAATTAAATGAATTAAATGAATTAAATGAATTAAATGAATTAAATGAATTAAATGAATAAATGAATTAAATGAATTAAATGAATTAAATGAATTAAATGAATTAAATGAATTAAATGAATTAAATGAATTAAATGAATTAAATGAATTAAATGAATTAAATGAATTAAATAAATTAAATGAATTAAATGAATTAAATAAATTAAATAAATTAAATAAATTAAATAAATTAAATAAATTAAATAAATTAAATAAATTAAATAAATTAAATAAATTAAATAAATTAAATAAATTAAATAAATTAAATAAATTAAATAAATTAAATAAATTAAATAAATTAAATAAATTAAATAAATTAAATAAATTAAATAAATTAAATAAATTAAATAAATTAAATAAATTAAATAAATTAAATAAATTAAATAAATTAAATAAATTAAATAAATTAAATAAATTAAATAAATTAAATAAATTAAATAAATTAAATAAATTAAATAAATTAAATAAATTAAATAAATTAAATAAATTAAATAAATTAAATAAATTAAATAAATTAAATAAATTAAATAAATTAAATAAATTAAATAAATTAAATAAATTAAATAAATTAAATAAATTAAATAAATAAATGAATTAAATCAATTAAATGAATTAAATGAATTAAATCAATTAAATGAATTAAATGAATTAAATCAATTAAATGAATTAAATGAATTAAATGAATTAAATGAATTAAATGAATTAAATGAATTAAATGAATAAATGAATTAAATGAATTAAATGAATTAAATGAATTAAATGAATTAAATGAATTAAATGAATTAAATGAATTAAATGAATTAAATGAATTAAATGAATTAAATGAATTAAATAAATTAAATAAATTAAATAAATTAAATAAATTAAATAAATTAAATAAATTAAATAAATAAATAAATTAAATAAATTAAATAAATTAAATAAATTAAATAAATTAAATAAATTAAATAAATTAAATAAATTAAATAAATTAAATAAATTAAATAAATTAAATAAATTAAATAAATTAAATAAATTAAATAAATTAAATAAATTAAATAAATTAAATAAATTAAATAAATTAAATAAATTAAATAAATTAAATAAATTAAATAAATTAAATAAATTAAATAAATTAAATAAATTAAATAAATTAAATAAATTAAATAAATTAAATAAATTAAATAAATTAAATAAATTAAATAAATTAAATAAATTAAATAAATTAAAAAAATTAAATAAATTAAATAAATTAAATAAATTAAATAAATTAAATAAATTAAATAAATTAAATAAATTAAATAAATTAAATAAATTAAATAAATTAAATAAATTAAATAAATTAATAAATTAAATAAATTAAATAATTAAATAAATTAAATAAATTAATAAATTAAATAAATTAAATAAATTAAATAAATTAAATAAATTAAATAAATTAAATAAATTAAATAAATTAAATAAATTAAATAAATTAAATAAATTAAATAAATTAAATAAATTAAATAAATTAAATAAATTAAATAAATTAAATAAATTAAATAAATTAAATAAATTAAATAAATTAAATAAATTAAATAAATTAAATAAATTAAATAAATTAAATAAATTAAATAAATTAAATAAATTAAATAAATTAAATAAATTAAATAAATTAAATAAATTAAATAAATTAAATAAATTAAATAAATTAAATAAATTAAATAAATTAAATAAATTAAATAAATTAAATAAATTAAATAAATTAAATAAATTAAATAAATTAAATAAATTAATTAAATTAAATAAATTAAATAAATTAAATAAATTAAATAAATTAAATAAATTAAATAAATTAAATAAATTAAATAAATTAAATAAATTAAATAAATTAAATAAATTAAATAAATTAAATAAATTAAATAAATTAAATAAATTAAATAAATTAAATAAATTAAATAAATTAAATAAATTAAATAAATTAAATAAATTAAATAAATTAAATAAATTAAATAAATTAAATAAATTAAATAAATTAAATAAATTAAATAAATTAAATAAATTAAATAAATTAAATAAATTAAATAAATAAATAAATTAAATAAATTAAATAAATTAAATAAATTAAATAAATTAAATAAATTAAATAAATTAAATAAATTAAATAAATTAAATAAATTAAATAAATTAAATAAATTAAATAAATTAAATAAATTAAATAAATTAAATAAATTAAATAAATTAAATAAATTAAATAAATTAAATAAATTAAATAAATTAAATATAATAAATTAAAAATTAAATAAATTAAATAAATTTAAATAAATTAAATAAATAATAAATTAAATAAATTAAATAAATTAAATAAATTAAATAAATAATAAATTAATAATTAAATAAATTAAATAAATTAAATAAATTAAATAAATTAAATAAATTAAATAAATTAAATAAATTAAATAAATTAAATAAATTAAATAAATTAAATAAATTAAATAAATTAAATAAATTAAATAAATTAAATAAATTAAATAATTAAATAAATTAAAAAAAATTAAATAAATTAAATAAATTAAATAAATTAAATAAATTAAATAAATTAAAAAAAATTAAATAAATTAAATAAATTAAATAAATTAAATAAATTAAATAAATTAAATAAATTAAATAAATTAAATATTTTAAATATTTTAAATAAATTAAATATATTAAAAACATTAAATAAATTTATTTAATTTAATTTATTTAATTTATTAATTTTTTTAATTTATTAATTTATTTTATTTAATTTATTTAATTTATTTAATTTATTTAATTTATTTAATTTATTTAATTTATTTAATTCATTTAATTCATTTAATTTATTTAATTTATTTAATTTATTTAATTTATTTAATTTATTTAATTTATTTAATTTATTTAATTTATTTAATTTATTTAATTTATTTAATTTATTTAATTTATTTAATTTATTTAATTTATTTTATTTATTTTATTTATTTAATTTATTTAATTTATTTAATTTATTTAATTTATTTAATTTATTTAATTTATTTAATTTGTTTAATTTGTTTAATTTATTTAATTTATTTAATTTATTTAATTTATTTAATTTATTTAATTTATTTAATTTATTTAATTTATTTAATTTATTTAATTTATTTAATTTATTTAATTTATTTAATTTATTTAATTTATTTAATTTATTTAATTTATTTAATTTATTTAATTTATTTAATTTATTTAATTTATTTAATTTATTTAATTTATTTAATTTATTTAATTTATTTAATTTATTTAATTT
The DNA here is from genome assembly GCA_034092305.1 of Diaprepes abbreviatus. Taxonomy (NCBI): domain Eukaryota; kingdom Metazoa; phylum Arthropoda; class Insecta; order Coleoptera; family Curculionidae; genus Diaprepes; species Diaprepes abbreviatus. The sequence goes on from JASJET010000430.1 coordinate 60,642, forward strand.
ATTTAATTTATTTAATTTATTTAATTAATTTAATTTATTTAATTTATTTAATTTATTTAATTTATTAATTTATTTAATTTATTTAATTTATTTAATTTATTTAATTTATTAATTTATTTAATTTATTTAATTTATTTAATTTATTTATTTTATTTAATTTATTTAATTTATTTAATTTATTTAATTTATTTAATTTATTTAATTTATTTAATTTATTTAATTTATTTAATTTATTTAATTTATTTAATTTATTTAATTTATTTAATTATTTAATTTATTTAATTTATTTAATTTATTTAATTTATTTAATTTATTTAATTTATTTAATTTATTTAATTAATTTAATTAATTTAATTATTTTAATTAATTTAATTTATTTAATTTATTTAATTATTTAATTTATTTAATTTATTTAATTAATTTAATTAATTTAATTAATTTAATTAATTTAATTATTTAATTTATTTAATTAATTTAATTTATTTAATTTATTTAATTTATTTAATTTATTTAATTTATTTAATTTATTTAATTTATTTTAATTTATTTAATTTATTTAATTTATTTAATTTATTTAATTTATTTAATTTATTTAATTTATTTAATTTATTTAATTTATTTAATTTATTTAATTTATTTAATTTATTTAATTTATTTAATTTATTTAATTTATTTAATTTATTTAATTTATTTAATTTATTTAATTTATTTAATTTATTTAATTTATTTAATTTATTTAATTTATTTAATTTATTTAATTATTTAATTTATTTAATTTATTTAATTTATTTAATTTATTTAATTTATTTAATTTATTTAATTTATTTAATTTATTTAATTTATTTAATTTATTTAATTTATTTAATTTATTTAATTTATTTAATTTATTTAATTTATTTAATTTATTTAATTTATTTAATTTATTTAATTTATTTAATTTATTTAATTTATTTAATTTATTTAATTTATTTAATTTATTTAATTTATTTAATTTATTTAATTTATTTAATTTATTTAATTTATTTAATTTATTTAATTTATTTAATTTATTTAATTTATTTAATTTATTTAATTTATTTAATTTATTTAATTTATTTAATTTATTTAATTTATTTAATTTATTTAATTTATTTAATTTATTTAATTTATTTAATTTATTTAATTTATTAATTTATTTAATTTATTTAATTTATTTAATTTATTTAATTTATTAATTTATTTAATTTATTTAATTTATTTAATTTATTTAATTTATTTAATTTATTTAATTTATTTAATTTATTTAATTTATTTATTTATTTAATTTATTTAATTTATTTAATTTATTTAATTTATTTAATTTATTTAATTTATTTAATTTATTTAATTTATTTAATTTATTTAATTTATTTAATTTATTTAATTTATTTAATTTATTTAATTTATTTAATTTATTTAATTTATTTAATTTATTTAATTTATTTAATTCATTTAATTTATTTAATTCATTTAATTTATTTAATTCATTTAATTTATTTAATTTATTTAATTTATTTAATTTATTTAATTCATTTAATTTATTTAATTCATTTAATTTATTTAATTCATTTAATTTATTTAATTCATTTAATTTATTTAATTCATTTAATTTATTTAATTCATTTAATTTATTTAATTCATTTAATTTATTTAATTCATTTAATTTATTAATTCATTTAATTTATTTAATTCATTTAATTTATTTAATTCATTTAATTTATTTAATTCATTTAATTTATTTAATTCATTTAATTTATTTAATTCATTTAATATATTTAATTCATTTAATTTATTTAATTCATTTAATTTATTTAATTCATTTAATTTATTTAATTCATTTAATTTATTTAATTCATTTAATTTATTTAATTCATTTAATTTATTTAATTCATTTAAATTTATTTAATTCATTTAATTTATTTAATTCATTTAATTTATTTAATTCATTTAATTTATTTAATTCATTTAATTTATTTAATTCATTTAATTTATTTAATTCATTTAATTTATTTAATTCATTTAATTTATTTAATTCATTTAATTTATTTAATTCATTTAATTTATTTAATTCATTTAATTTATTTAATTCATTTAATTTATTTAATTCATTTAATTTATTTAATTCATTTAATTTATTTAATTTATTTAATTTATTTAATTTATTTAATTTATTTAATTTATTTAATTTATTTAATTTATTTATTTATTTAATTTAAGATGTTGGAAGAATTGCCGTGTTTCTTGGCGCGCCGGTCGGAACCTACCTAGAAGACCCTCCATATCAATTCCTTGAATATTGAAAATTACCCGCCTCATTGGACACGGACATTAAACTAAATAAAGGATTAGACGTTTTTAGAAGGATATCTTTGTTAAAAACTGTACAGAAATATAATTTTTTTAAATGGAAATATTATTCATCCATGGATGGTAATATAGATATCGAGTATCTACTGAAAATGAAGAATTTATAAATATCCTATGAAATTAAGAAAATAATCTTAGACATATTCTCGTTCTTCTCCGCATCAATCAGTTTTGTTGAGTAAATTAACAAAATTAGCCTATTTTCGTCTTTCTGTGTCTAATCTAGTTCCAGAATCTAGTACTTTTCTTACAAAATCCAAGCCACCCCACACGCGGAGTTCCCGACCAGTAATTAATTTCATGTACTAGCTTTTTTATACCACCCTGTATAACAACAACTTCTTACACACATAACACATACTTACAGTTCCGCAATAAATCTAACTGACAATTTAGACCTTAATTTGATACACACATTGAATAATAATTACCATTATTTGTAAATTAATATATAGCCTGAGGGTGTTCTAGAAGTCAAATCTTACACTACTTTCGAGAAATTCAAAAATGTGCCGAGATTTACAAAACTTCCCAAAAAGAACATTTCTTGAAGTATATTAATACAAACGGTCCATTTTTGACTTTCTGTCTATAATCTAAGATCAGACACTTGTAATTCTAATATTAAAACCAAGAAGGGCCACATAGTTTAGAAGAAATACGAACAAAAATTTAAATTCAGTGATTATTTCTTTCTTATTGCTGCAATTTCTTTGTTTTCCTAGTAAAGTTACAAGAGGAGGACCAAAAATTCATGACTTTTAAATATTATATGAAATAAAAGTAAATAGATGTTGGAAAAGTTGCCGTGTTCTTGGCGCACCGGTCAGAACTTACGTAGAAGACCCTCCATATCAACCCGTTGGATATTGAATATCACCCGCCTCATTGGACACGGACATTAAACAAAATAAAGGATTGGACGTTTTTAGAAGGATATTTTTGTTAAAAACTGTACAGAAATGCAATTTTTTAAATGGAAATATTATACATCCATGGGATGGGAATATAGATAGCGAATATCTACTGAAAATGAAGAATTTTTAATATCTTATACAATTAAGCCAATAATTTTAGACATATTCTCTAATTCTCTGAATCAATCAGTTTTGGGGAGTAAATTAACAAATTAGCCTATTTTCGTCTTTCCGTCTCTAATCTAATTCCAGAGTCTTGTACTTCTTTTACAAAACACAAGTAATGCAAATGAACTGAATCAAGATTTGAACAAAATTTTTGAATTCATAGAATATTTTCCATCTTGTACCGTAATTCCCTTGTTTTCCAGAAAAGTTAGTAAGAAGTATTGATAATGAAGGATTCTAAATTATTTTGCAAAATTAGACCAGGAATTTTAGAGATCTTTCGTATTTCCCTGAAAAATAAGTTTCCGGGTGTAAATTATTACAAATAGCCCATTTTCGGATCTCCTTCTCCAATCTAAGTTTGGAATCTTGTACGTCTCATATAAAATCCAAGAAATGCTGGTAAGTTGAGTTTAAATTAGAGCCAAACATCTAAATTCAAAGGATATTTCGAATTTCCATATTTTCCTAGAGATATTATAACGAATGAATCGAAAATGGAGGATTTTTAGAATACTACTCTAAATAAAATTAATATGCTTGGAGTAATTTTCGTATTTGCCTTAAAAATGGAATACAAGGAGATTACGGCACAAAATACGAAGGAATCATTGAATTTAGACTTTTCGTTCAATTTGAGCTCAATTTAGACTAAATGGGTCGTTTTTATTAACTTACGCTTCAAAACTCATTTTTTAGGGAAATATGAATAGATCTCGAAGATTAGTAGTATTATTTTGCATGAACTCTTGCATTTTTGATACTTCTTTATACGTTGTCTTGGAAAACTCAATATACTTACATTTCTTGGTTTTTGTAGTAGAAGTACAAGATTGTGAACTGAGATCAGAGATAGAGAGCACAAAATGGACCATTTGGGTTAATTTACATCCCGAAATTTATTTTTCAAGGAAATACAGAAGGAACTATAAGATTATTATTATTTTTTTCTATGATATTTAATTAATCCTGCATTTTCAAGAAATGCAAGTATATTGAGTTTTCCAATACAACGTATTAAAGAAGTATGAAAAATGTAAGATTTCATGCAAAAAAATTCTATTTATCTTAGAGATCTATTTATATTTCCCTAAAAAATGGCTTTTGGAGCGTAAGATAAAAAGAACAACCCATTTAGTCAATAGTTTAGGGTAAATAAAGCTCAAATTGGAACAAAAAATCTAAATTCTATGATTTCATCGTATATTGTATTGTAATCTCCTTGTAATCCATTTTTAAGGGAAATACGAAAATATCTCCAAGAATATTTGATTTATTAAGAGTAGTATTCTAAAAAATCCCCATTTTCGATTCTTTCGTTATAACATCACTAGGAAAATATGGAAATACGAAATAATCATTGAATTTAGCCGTTTGGCTCAAATTTAAACTTAACTTACTAGCATTTCTTGGATTTTATATGAGAAGTACAAGATTCCAAACTTAGATTGGAGAATGAAATTCGAAAATTGGCTAATTGTGATAATTTACATCCGGAAACTAATTTTTCAGGAAAATACGGAAAGATCTCTGTAATTACAGGTCTAATTTTGTAAAATAATTTACGAAATAATAATTGAATTTAGATGTTTGGCTCTAATTTAAACTCCACTTACTAGCAATTCTTGGATTTTTATGAGAAGTAAAAGATTGCAAACTTAGATTGGAGAATTAAAGCCGAAAATGGGCCATGTGTGATAATTTACATTCGGAAACTTATTTTTCAGGGAAATACGAAAAGATCTCTAAAACCACTGGAAATATCGATTGTGCAAGATTCTTAAATTTCTTATAAGACTAAACCAATAATCTCCGAGATAATATCGTATTTTCCTGAAAAATAAATTTTGGGAAGTTGATTTACATAAATGGTCCATTTTTGATTTTCTGCCTATAATCTAAGTTCAGAATCTTGCACTTCTACTTCAAAATCCAAGAAATGTATGGAAAATAAGTTCAAATTAGAATCAAATACGTGAATTCAATGATTATTTCCAATTCTGAGCTGTAATTGCCTTTGTTTTCCTAGAAAGATTATTACAGAAGTATCGAAAATGCAGAATTCTCAAATATTTTAGAAAATTAAAATAATTATCTTAAAGATCTTTCCGTATTTCCCTGAAAAATATGTCTCGGAATGGTAGCTACCACAAATGGCACTTTTTGACTTTCTGTCTATAATCTAAGTTCAGGATTTAGTACTTCTACTATGAAAACCAAGAATGGAGCTTAATTCTTTCGAAATAATCATAAAGCACCTACATTCGATGATTTTCTCGTATTTCCTTATTTTAATGGAGAAGTTGTTATAACTTTTGTTACAAAAGAATCGAAAATGCAGGTTTTTTAATATGTTACCCTAAATAAAACTTGTTATCTCTGAAATATATTCGTATTTCCCTTAAAAATGGATAAAAATGAGATTACAGCACAGAATATGAAGAAATCATTGAATATAGACATTTTGTTCTAATCTGGATACAATTTACTTTAGATTAGAGATTGAAAGTCCAAAATAGGTCGTTTTTACTAACTTACATTCTAAAACCCATTTCTCATTGAAATATGAATAGATCTCTAATATTGAGAGCATGATTTTGTATATTATTCAAAAGCCTTGCAGTTTTGATACTTCTTTATAAGTTCTCTTGGAAAATAAGGAAATTACAACTCTAAATACGGAAAAAATCATTGAATTTAAAGTTTTTGTTCTTATTTCGACTAAATTAGGTCGCATTTCTTGGTCTTTGTATTAGAACTTCAAGATTCTGAACTTAGATTGTAGACTGAATGACAAAAATGGGCCATTTGTATAAATTAACTTTCCGAAACCTATTTCGCAGAGGAATACGAGAACATTTCTAAGATTATCTGTTTTATTTGGTATAATATTAAAAAATCCTGCCTTTTCGATATTTCGATAATAACTTTTTCTTCCTTTTCGATATTTCTATAATAACTTTTCTAGGAGAACAAAAGGATTACAGCACAAAATACGAAATAATCACTAAATTTAGCAGTTTTGTGCTAATTTGGACTAAATTTACTTGCATTTCTTGGTTTTTGTGAAGAAGAACAGGGTTCTGAACTTTAGACTAAAGTCGGAAAGTCCAAAATGGGCCGTTTGTGTCAATATCAATCCCGAAATTAACTATTCAAGGAAATACGAAATGATCTCTAAGATTATTGGTATTATTTTGTATATTATTTAAATATTCTACATTTTCGATACTCCTATACCAGCTTTTCTAGAAAAACAAGATGATTAAATCACAAAATACGAAATAATCAGTGAAGTCATACATTTTGTTCTAATTTGGAATCAATGTACATGCATTTCTTGGATTTTGTAGGAGAACTACAAGACGTTATACATAGATTAGAGACTGAAACTCAATAATGGGCCATTTTTATTGTTTTTAAAAAAAAATGTAACATGTTAATATCAGTTAGAATTCTAATTTAACTTTTGTGAATCGTAACATTGCATCCTTACTTAAACCGGGAGATGTAAAATATTGTGCGAGATCTAATTTTATATGTTTAGCGACATATTTCGAAAATCTTCAAAGAAATCTGTTAATATGAGAACATCAGGAAGTAAATAAATTTTTGTATAATCCATTAAAATTTGACATATTAAGATTGCTGCGTTTTCGACACTTCTATTCTAACTTTCTTTGAAAGACAAGATATTTATATCACAAAATCCGAATTAATCAGTGAAATCACACATTTTGTTCTTATTTGAAATCAAATTACAGGATATCTTGCTTTTTGTAGTAAAAGTACAAGATTTTTAATAGAGATTAGAGATTGAAAGACAAAATTGGGCCGTTTTTGTTAATTTACTTTTCAAAAACCATTTTTCGGGGAAATACGAAAAGATCTCGAAAATGATTAGTATTATTTTATGTAATATTTAAAAATTTTGTATTTTTAATACTCCTGTTTTAATTTAACTTCACTAGGAAAACAACGACATTACAACAAAAAAATAAGAAATAATCATTGAATTTAAAATTTCTATTCTTATTTCATCTTAAGTAGGCGACATTTCTTAGTTTCTGTATTAGAATAAAAAGATTCTTAACTTTGATTATAGACACAAAGGTAAAAATGGACCGTTTGTAATTATATACTTCAAGAAATGCATTATTTTGGGAGATTTTGGAAATCTCCAAAAATCCTAGTAGTCACTTGGCCACTTTGCGTGGGAAAAAAATTTCGACGTTCGGGACATAATAGAAAATTAAAACTTTCAATGGTTTTCGTCGTTGTGATGAAGAAATTTATTAGAAATTATAAAAATTAAACCCACAAACAAGAATTACAATAAATTAAATAAATTAAATAAATTAAATAAATTAAATAAATTAAATAAATTAAATAAATTAAATAAATTAAATAAATTAAATAAATTAAATAAATTAAATAAATTAAATAAATTAAATAAATTAAATAAATTAAATAAATTAAATAAATTAAATAAATTAAATAAATTAAATAAATTAAATAAATTAAATAAATTAAATAAATTAAATAAATTAAATAAATTAAATAAATTAAATAAATTAAATAAATTAAATAAATTAAATAAATTAAATAAATTAAATAAATTAAATAAATTAAATAAATTAAATAAATTAAATAAATTAAATAAATTAAATAAATTAAATAAATTAAATAAATTAAATAAATTAAATAAATTAAATAAATTAAATAAATTAAATAAATTAAATAAATTAAATAAATTAAATAAATTAAATAAATTAAATAAATTAAATAAATTAAATAAATTAAATAAATTAAATAAATTAAATAAATTAAATAAATTAAATAAATTAAATAAATTAAATAAATTAAATAAATTAAATAAATTAAATAAATTAAATAAATTAAATAAATTAAATAAATTAAATAAATTAAATAAATTAAATAAATTAAATGAATTAAATAAATAAATGAATTAAATCAATTAAATGAATTAAATCAATTAAATGAATTAAATCAATTAAATGAATTAAATGAATTAAATGAATTAAATGAATTAAATGAATTAAATGAATTAAATGAATTAAATGAATTAAATGAATTAAATGAATTAAATGAATTAAATGAATTAAATGAATTAAATGAATTAAATGAATTAAATGAATTAAATGAATTAAATGAATTAAATGAATTAAATGAATTAAATGAATTAAATGAATTAAATGAATTAAATGAATTAAATGAATTAAATGAATTAAATGAATTAAATGAATTAAATGAATTAAATGAATTAAATGAATTAAATGAATTAAATGAATTAAATGAATTAAATGAATTAAATGAATTAAATGAATTAAATGAATTAAATGAATTAAATGAATTAAATGAATTAAATGAATTAAATGAATTAAATGAATTAAATGAATTAAATGAATTAAATGAATTAAATGAATTAAATGAATTAAATGAATTAAATGAATTAAATGAATTAAATGAATTAAATGAATTAAATGAATTAAATGAATTAAATGAATTAAATGAATTAAATGAATTAAATGAATTAAATGAATTAAATGAATTAAATGAATTAAATGAATTAAATGAATTAAATGAATTAAATGAATTAAATGAATTAAATGTATTAAATAAATTAAATAAATTAAATGTATTAAATAAATTAAATAAATTAAATAAATTAAATAAATTAAATAAATTAAATAAATTAAATAAATTAAATAAATTAAATAAATTAAATAAATTAAATAAATTAAATAAATTAAATAAATTAAATAAATTAAATAAATTAAATAAATTAAATAAATTAAATAAATTAAATAAATTAAATAAATTAAATAAATTAAATAAATTAAATAAATTAAATAAATTAAATAAATTAAATAAATTAAATAAATTAAATAAATTAAATAAATTAAGTAAATTAAATAAATTAAGTAAATTAAATAAATTAAATAAATTAAATAAATTAAATAAATTAAATAAATTAAATAAATTAAATAAATTAAATAAATTAAATAAATTAAATAAATTAAATAAATTAAATAAATTAAATAAATTAAATAAATTAAATAAATTAAATAATTAAATAAATTAAATAAATTAAATAAATTAAATAAATTAAATAAATTAAATAAATTAAATAAATTAAATAAATTAAATAAATTAAATAAATTAAATAAATTAAATAAATTAAATAAATTAAATAAATTAAATAAATTAAATAAATTAAATAAATTAAATAAATTAAATAAATTAAATAAATTAAATAAATTAAATAAATTAAATAAATTAAATAAATTAAATAAATTAAATAAATTAAATAAATTAAATAAATTAAATAAATTAAATAAATTAAATAAATTAAATAAATTAAATAAATTAAATAAATTAAATAAATTAAATAAATTAAATAAATTAAATAAATTAAATAAATTAAATAAATTAAATAAATTAAATAAATTAAATAAATTAAATAAATTAAATAAATTAAATAAATTAAATAAATTAAATAAATTAAATAATTTAAATAAATTAAATAAATTAAATAAATTAAATAAATTAAATAAATTAAATAAATTAAATAAATTAAATAAATTAAATAAATTAAATAAATTAAATAAATTAAATAAATTAAATAAATTAAATAAATTAAATAAATTAAATAAATTAAATAAATTAAATAAATTAAATAAATTAAATAAATTAAATAAATTAAATAATTAAATAAATTAAATAAATTAAATAAATTAAATAAATTAAATAAATTAAATAAATTAAATAAATTAAATAAATTAAATAAATTAAATAAATTAAATAAATTAAATAAATTAAATTAATTAAATAAATTAAATAAATTAAATAAATTAAATAAATTAAATAAATTAAATAAATTAAATAAATTAAATAATTAAATAAATTAAATAAATTAAATAAATTAAATAAATTAAATAAATTAAATAAATTAAATAAATTAAATAAATTAAATAAATTAAATAAATTAAATAAATTAAATAAATTAAATAAATTAAATAAATTAAAAAAAATTAAATAAATTAAATAAATTAAATAAATTAAATAAATTAAATAAATTAAAAAAAATTAAATAAATTAAATAAATTAAATAAATTAAATAAATTAAATAAATTAAATAAATTAAATAAATTAAATAAATTAAATAAATTAAATATTTTAAATATTTTAAATAAATTAAATAATTAAAAACATTAAATAAATTTATTTAATTTAATTTATTTAATTTATTAATTTTTTTAATTTATTAATTTATTTTATTTAATTTATTTAATTTATTTAATTTATTTAATTTATTTAATTTATTTAATTTATTTAATTCATTTAATTCATTTAATTTATTTAATTTATTTAATTTATTTAATTTATTTAATTTATTTAATTTATTTAATTTATTTAATTTATTTAATTTATTAATTTATTTAATTTATTTAATTTATTTAATTTATTTAATTTATTTAATTTATTTAATTTATTTTATTTATTTTATTTATTTAATTTATTTAATTTATTTAATTTATTTAATTTATTTAATTTATTTAATTTATTTAATTTGTTTAATTTGTTTAATTTATTTAATTTATTTAATTTATTTAATTTATTTAATTTATTTAATTTATTTAATTTATTTAATTTATTTAATTTATTTAATTTATTTAATTTATTTAATTTATTTAATTTATTTAATTTATTTAATTTATTTAATTTATTTAATTTATTTAATTTATTTAATTTATTTAATTTATTTAATTTATTTAATTTATTTAATTTATTTAATTTATTTAATTTATTTAATTTATTTAATTAATTTAATTTATTTAATTTATTTAATTAATTTAATTAATTTAATTTATTTAATTTATTTAATTTATTTAATTTATTTAATTTATTTAATTTATTTAATTTATTTAATTTATTTAATTTATTTAATTTATTTAATTTATTTAATTTATTTAATTTATTTAATTTATTTAATTTATTTAATTTATTTAATTTATTTAATTTATTTAATTTATTTAATTTATTTAATTTATTTAATTTATTTAATTTATTAATTTATTTAATTTATTTAATTTATTTAATTTTTATTTAATTAATTTAATTAATTTAATTTATTTAATTTATTTAATTTATTTAATTTATTTAATTTATTTAATTAATTTAATTTATTTAATTAATTTAATTAATTTAATTTATTTAATTTATTTAATTTATTTAATTTATTTAATTTATTTAATTTATTTAATTTATTTAATTTATTTAATTTATTTAATTTATTAATTTATTTAATTTATTTAATTTATTTAATTTATTTAATTTATTTAATTTATTTAATTTATTTAATTTATTTAATTTATTTAATTTATTTAATTTATTTAATTTATTTAATTTATTTAATTTATTTAATTAATTTAATTTATTTAATTTATTTAATTTATTTAATTTATTTAATTTATTTAATTTATTTAATTTATTTAATTTATTTAATTTATTTAATTTATTTAATTTATTTAATTTATTTAATTTATTTAATTTATTTAATTTATTTAATTTATTTAATTTATTTAATTTATTTAATTTATTTAATTTATTTAATTTATTTAATTTATTTAATTTTATTTAATTATTTAATTTATTTAATTTATTTAATTTATTTAATTTATTTAATTTATTTAATTTATTTAATTTATTTAATTTATTTAATTTATTTAATTTATTTAATTTATTTAATTTATTTAATTTATTTAATTTATTTAATTTATTTAATTTATTTAATTTATTTAATTTATTTAATTTATTTAATTTATTTAATTTATTTAATTTATTTAATTTATTTAATTTATTTAATTTATTTAATTATTTAATTTATTTAATTTATTTAATTTATTTAATTTATTTAATTTATTTAATTTATTTAATTTATTTAATTTATTTAATTTATTTAATTTATTTAATTTATTTAATTTATTTAATTTATTTAATTTTATTTAATTTATTTAATTTATTTAATTTATTTAATTTATTTAATTTATTTAATTTATTTAATTTATTTAATTTATTTATTTATTTAATTTAAGATGTTGGAAGAATTGCCGTGTTTCTTGGCGCGCCGGTCGGAACCTACCTAGAAGACCCTCCATATCAATTCCTTGAATATTGAAAATTACCCGCCTCATTGGACACGGACATTAAACTAAATAAAGGATTAGACGTTTTTAGAAGGATATCTTTGTTAAAAACTGTACAGAAATATAATTTTTTTAAATGGAAATATTATTCATCCATGGATGGTAATATAGATATCGAGTATCTACTGAAAATGAAGAATTTATAAATATCCTATGAAATTAAGAAAATAATCTTAGACATATTCTCGTTCTTCTCCGCATCAATCAGTTTTGTTGAGTAAATTAACAAAATTAGCCTATTTTCGTCTTTCTGTGTCTAATCTAGTTCCAGAATCTAGTACTTTTCTTACAAAATCCAAGCCACCCCACACGCGGAGTTCCCGACCAGTAATTAATTTCATGTACTAGCTTTTTTATACCACCCTGTATAACAACAACTTCTTACACACATAACACATACTTACAGTTCCGCAATAAATCTAACTGACAATTTAGACCTTAATTTGATACACACATTGAATAATAATTACCATTATTTGTAAATTAATATATAGCCTGAGGGTGTTCTAGAAGTCAAATCTTACACTACTTTCGGAGAAATTCAAAAATGTGCCGAGATTTACAAAACTTCCCAAAAAAGAACATTTCTTGAAGTATATTAATACAAACGGTCCATTTTTGACTTTCTGTCTATAATCTAAGATCAGACACTTGTAATTCTAATATTAAAACCAAGAAGGGCCACATAGTTTAGAAGAAATACGAACAAAAATTTTAAATTCAGTGATTATTTCTTTCTTATTGCTGCAATTTCTTTGTTTTCCTAGTAAAGTTACAAGAGGAGGACCAAAAATTCATGACTTTTAAATATTATATGAAATAAAAGTAAATAGATGTTGGAAAAATTGCCGTGTTTCTTGGCGCACCGGTCAGAACTTACGTAGAAGACCCTCCATATCAACCCGTTGGATATTGAATATCACCCGCCTCATTGGACACGGACATTAAACTAAATAAAGGATTGGACGTTTTTAGAAGGATATTTTTGTTAAAAACTGTACAGAAATGCAATTTTTTTAAATGGAAATATTATACATCCATGGGATGGGAATATAGATAGCGAATATCTACTGAAAATGAAGAATTTTTTAATATCTTATACAATTAAGCCAATAATTTTAGACATATTCTCTAATTCTCTGAATCAATCAGTTTTGGGGAGTAAATTAACAAAATTAGCCTATTTTCGTCTTTCCGTCTCTAATCTAATTCCAGAGTCTTGTACTTCTCTTACAAAACACAAGTAATGCAAATGAACTGAATCAAGATTTGAACAAAATTTTTGAATTCATAGAATATTTTCCATCTTGTACTGTAATTCCCTTGTTTTCCCAGAAAAGTTAGTAAGAAGTATTGATAATGAAGGATTCTAAATTATTTTGCAAAATTAGACCAGGAATTTTAGAGATCTTTCCGTATTTCCCTGAAAAATAAGTTTCCGGGTGTAAATTATTACAAATAGCCCATTTTCGGATCTCCTTCTCCAATCTAAGTTTGGAATCTTGTACTTCTCATATAAAATCCAAGAAATGCTGGTAAGTTGAGTTTAAATTAGAGCCAAACATCTAAATTCAAAGGATATTTCGAATTTCCATATTTTCCTAGAGATATTATAACGAATGAATCGAAAATGGAGGATTTTTAGAATACTACTCTAAATAAAATTAATATGCTTGGAGTAATTTTCGTATTTGCCTTAAAAATGGAATACAAGGAGATTACGGCACAAAATACGAAGGAATCATTGAATTTAGACTTTTCGTTCTAATTTGAGCTCAATTTAGACTAAATGGGTCGTTTTTATTAACTTACGCTTCAAAACTCATTTTTTAGGGAAATATGAATAGATCTCGAAGATTAGTAGTATTATTTTGCATGAACTCTTGCATTTTTGATACTTCTTTATACGTTGTCTTGGAAAACTCAATATACTTACATTTCTTGGTTTTTGTAGTAGAAGTACAAGATTGTGAACTGAGATCAGAGATAGAGAGCACAAAATGGACCATTTGGGTTAATTTACATCCCGAAATTTATTTTTCAAGGAAATACAGAAGGAACTATAAGATTATTATTATTTTTTTCTATGATATTTAATTAATCCTGCATTTTCAAGAAATGCAAGTATATTGAGTTTTCCAATACAACGTATTAAAGAAGTATGAAAAATGTAAGATTTCATGCAAAAAAATTCTATTTATCTTAGAGATCTATTTATATTTCCCTAAAAAATGGCTTTTGGAGCGTAAGATAAAAAGAACAACCCATTTAGTCAATAGTTTAGGGTAAATAAAGCTCAAATTGGAACAAAAAATCTAAATTCTATGATTTCATCGTATATTGTATTGTAATCTCCTTGTAATCCATTTTTAAGGGAAATACGAAAATATCTCCAAGAATATTTGATTTATTAAGAGTAGTATTCTAAAAAATTCCCATTTTCGATTCTTTCGTTATAACATCACTAGGAAAATATGGAAATACGAAATAATCATTGAATTTAGCCGTTTGGCTCAAATTTAAACTTAACTTACTAGCATTTCTTGGATTTTATATGAGAAGTACAAGATTCCAAACTTAGATTGGAGAATGAAATTCGAAAATTGGCTAATTGTGATAATTTACATCCGGAAACTAATTTTTCAGGAAAATACGGAAAGATCTCTGTAATTACAGGTCTAATTTTGTAAAATAATTTACGAAATAATAATTGAATTTAGATGTTTGGCTCTAATTTAAACTCCACTTACTAGCAATTCTTGGATTTTTATGAGAAGTAAAAGATTGCAAACTTAGATTGGAGAATTAAAGCCGAAAATGGGCCATGTGTGATAATTTACATCCGGAAACTTATTTTTCAGGGAAATACGAAAAGATCTCTAAAACCACTGGAAATATCGATTGTGCAAGATTCTTAAATTTCTTATAAGACTAAACCAATAATCTCCGAGATAATATCGTATTTTCCTGAAAAATAAATTTTGGGAAGTTGATTTACATAAATGGTCCATTTTTGATTTTCTGCCTATAATCTAAGTTCAGAATCTTGCACTTCTACTTCAAAATCCAAGAAATGTATGGAAAATAAGTTCAAATTAGAATCAAATACGTGAATTCAATGATTATTTCCAATTCTGAGCTGTAATTGCCTTTGTTTTCCTAGAAAGATTATTACAGAAGTATCGAAAATGCAGAATTCTCAAATATTTTAGAAAATTAAAATAATTATCTTAAAGATCTTTCCGTATTTCCCTGAAAAATATGTCTCGGAATGGTAGCTACCACAAATGGCACTTTTTGACTTTCTGTCTATAATCTAAGTTCAGGATTTAGTACTTCTACTATGAAAACCAAGAATGGAGCTTAATTCTTTCGAAATAATCATAAAGCACCTAAATTCGATGATTTTCTCGTATTTCCTTATTTTAATGGAGAAGTTGTTATAACTTTTGTTACAAAAGAATCGAAAATGCAGGTTTTTTAATATGTTACCCTAAATAAAACTTGTTATCTCTGAAATATATTCGTATTTCCCTTAAAAATGGATAAAAATGAGATTACAGCACAGAATATGAAGAAATCATTGAATATAGACATTTTGTTCTAATCTGGATACAATTTACTTTAGATTAGAGATTGAAAGTCCAAAATAGGTCGTTTTTACTAACTTACATTCTAAAACCCATTTCTCATTGAAATATGAATAGATCTCTAATATTGAGAGCATGATTTTGTATATTATTCAAAAGCCTTGCAGTTTTGATACTTCTTTATAAGTTTTCTTGGAAAATAAGGAAATTACAACTCTAAATACGGAAAAAATCATTGAATTTAAAGTTTTTGTTTTTATTTCGACTAAATTAGGTCGCATTTCTTGGTCTTTGTATTAGAACTTCAAGATTCTGAACTTAGATTGTAGACTGAATGACAAAAATGGGCCATTTGTATTAATTTACTTTCCGAAACCTATTTCGCAGAGGAATACGAGAACATTTCTAAGATTATCTGTTTTATTTGGTATAATATTAAAAAATCCTGCCTTTTCGATATTTCGATAATAACTTTTTCTTCCTTTTCGATATTTCTATAATAACTTTCCTAGGAGAACAAAAGGATTACAGCACAAAATACGAAATAATCACTAAATTTAGCAGTTTTGTGCTAATTTGGACTAAATTTACTTGCATTTCTTGGTTTTTGTGGAAGAAGAACAGGGTTCTGAACTTTAGACTAAAGTCGGAAAGTCCAAAATGGGCCGTTTGTGTCAATATCAATCCCGAAATTAACTATTCAAGGAAATACGAAATGATCTCTAAGATTATTGGTATTATTTTGTATATTATTTAAATATTCTACATTTTCGATACTCCTATACCAGCTTTTCTAGAAAAACAAGATGATTAAATCACAAAATACGAAATAATCAGTGAAGTCATACATTTTGTTCTAATTTGGAATCAATGTACATGCATTTCTTGGATTTTGTAGGAGAACTACAAGACGTTATACATAGATTAGAGACTGAAACTCAATAATGGGCCATTTTTATTGTTTTTAAAAAAATGTAACATGTTAATATCAGTTAGAATTCTAATTTAACTTTTGTGAATCGTAACATTGCATCCTTACTTAAACCGGGAGATGTAAAATATTGTGCGAGATCTAATTTTATATGTTTAGCGACACATTTCGAAAATCTTCAAAGAAATCTGTTAATATGAGAACATCAGGAAGTAAATAAATTTTTGTATAATCCATTAAAATTTGACATATTAAGATTGCTGCGTTTTCGACACTTCTATTCTAACTTTCTTTGAAAGACAAGATATTTATATCACAAAATCCGAATTAATCAGTGAAATCACACATTTTGTTCTTATTTGAAATCAAATTACAGGATATCTTGCTTTTTGTAGTAAAAGTACAAGATTTTTAATAGAGATTAGAGATTGAAAGACAAAATTGGGCCGTTTTGTTAATTTACTTTTCAAAAACCATTTTTCGGGGAAATACGAAAAGATCTCGAAAATGATTTGTATTATTTTATGTAATATTTAAAAATTTTGTATTTTAATACTCCTGTTTTAACTTCACTAGGAAAACAACGACATTACAACAAAAAAATAAGAAATAATCATTGAATTTAAAATTTGTATTCTTATTTCATCTTAAGTAGGCGACATTTCTTGGTTTCTGTATTAGAATAAAAAGATTCTTAACTTTGATTATAGACACAAAGGTAAAAATGGACGGTTTGTAATTATATACTTCAAGAAATGCATTATTTTGGGAGATTTTGGAAATCTCCAAAAATCCTAGTAGTCACTTGGCCACTTTGCGTGGGAAAAAAATTTCGACGTTCGGGACATAATAGAAAATTAAAACTTTCAATGGTTTTCGTCGTTGTGATGAAGAAATTTATTAGAAATTATAAAAATTAAACCCACAAACTAGAATTACAATAAATTAAATAAATTAAATAAATTAAATAAATTAAATAAACTAAATAAACTAAATAAAATAAATAAATAATAAATTAATAAATTAAATAAATTAAATAAATTAAATAAATTAAATAAATTAAATAAATTAAATAAATTAAATAAATTAAATAAATTAAATAAATTAAATAAATTAAATAAATTAAATAAATTAAATAAATTAAATAAATTAAATAAATTAAATAAATTAAATAAATTAAATAAATTAAATAAATTAAATAAATTAAATAAATTAAATAAATTAAATAAATTAAATAAATTAAATAAATTAAATAAATTAAATAAATTAAATAAATTAAATAAATTAAATAAATTAAATAAATTAAATAAATTAAATAAATTAAATAAATTAAATAAATTAAATAAATTAAATAAATTAAATAAATTAAATAAATTAAATAAATTAAATAAATTAAATAAATTAAATAAATTAAATAAATTAAATAAATTAAATAAATTAATAAATTAAATAAATTAAATAAATTAAATAAATTAAATAAATTAAATAAATTAAATAAATTAAATAAATTAAATAAATTAAATAAATTAAATAAATTAAATAAATTAAATAAATTAAATAAATTAAATAAATTAAATAAATTAAATAAATTAAATAAATTAAATAAATTAAATAAATTAAATAAATTAAATAAATTAAATAAATTAAATAAATTAAATAAATTAAATAAATTAAATAAATTAAATAAATTAAATAAATTAAATAAATTAAATAAATTAAATAAATTAAATAAATTAAATAAATTAAATAAATTAAATAAATTAAATAAATTAAATAAATTAAATAAATTAAATAAATTAAATAAATTAAATAATAAATTAAATAAATTAAATAAATTAAATAAATTAAATAAATTAAATAAATTAAATAAATTAAATAAATTAAATAAATTAAATAAATTAAATAAATTAAATAAATTAAATAAATTAAATAAATTAAATAAATTAAATAAATTAAATAAATTAAATAAATTAAATAAATTAAATAAATTAAATAAATTAAATAAATTAAATAAATTAAATAAATTAAATAAATTAAATAAATTAAATAAATTAAATAAATTAAATAAATTAAATAAATTAAATAAATTAAATAAATTAAATAAATTAAATAAATTAAATAAATTAAATAAATTAAATAAATTAAATAAATTAAATAAATTAAAAAAAATTAAATAAATTAAATAAATTAAAAAAAAATTAAATAAATTAAATAAATTAAAAAAAATTAAATAAATTAAATAAATTAAAAAAAAATTAAATAAATTAAATAATTAAAAAAAAATTAAATAAATTAAATAAATTAAAAAAAAATTAAATAAATTAAATAAATTAAAAAAAAATTAAATAAATTAAATAAATTAAAAAAAAATTAAATAAATTAAATAAATTAAAAAAAATTAAATAAATTAAATAAATTAAAAAAAAATTAAATAAATTAAATAAATTAAAAAAAAATTAAATAAATTAAATAAATTAAAAAAAAATTAAATAAATTAAATAAATTAAATAAATTAAATAAATTAAATAAATTAAATAAATTAAATAAATTAAATAAATTAATAAATTAAATAAATTAAATAAATTAAATAAATTAAATAAATTAAATAAATTAAATAAATTAAATAAATTAAATAAATTAAATAAATTAAATAAATTAAATAAATTAAATAAATTAAATAAATTAAATAAATTAAATAAATTAAATAAATTAAATAAATTAAATAAATTAAATAAATTAAATAAATTAAATATTTTAAATAAATTAAATATATTAAAAACATTAAATAAATTTATTTAATTTAATTTATTTAATTTATTAATTTTTTTAATTTATTAATTTATTTTATTTAATTTATTTAATTTATTTAATTTATTTAATTCATTAATTTATTTAATTTATTTAATTTATTTAATTTATTTAATTTATTTAATTTATTTAATTTATTTAATTTATTTAATTTATTTAATTTATTTAATTTATTTAATTTATTTAATTTATTTAATTTATTTAATTTATTTAATTTATTTAATTTATTTAATTTATTTAATTTATTTAATTTATTTAATTTATTTAATTTATTTAATTTATTTAATTTATTTAATTTATTTAATTTATTTAATTTATTTAATTTATTTAATTTATTTAATTTATTTAATTTATTTAATTTATTTAATTTATTTAATTTATTTAATTTATTTAATTTATTTAATTTATTTAATTATTTAATTTATTTAATTTATTTAATTTATTTAATTATTTAATTTATTTAATTTATTTAATTTATTTAATTTATTTATTAATTTATTTAATTTATTTAATTTATTTAATTTATTTAATTTATTTAATTTATTTAATTTATTTAATTTATTTAATTTATTTAATTTATTTAATTTATTTAATTTATTTAATTTATTTAATTTATTTAATTTATTTAATTTATTTAATTTATTTAATTTATTTAATTTATTTAATTTATTTAATTTATTTAATTTATTTAATTTATTTAATTTATTTAATTTATTTAATTTATTTAATTTATTTAATTTATTTAATTTATTTAATTTATTTAATTTATTTAATTTATTTAATTTATTTAATTTATTTAATTTATTTAATTTATTTAATTTATTTAATTTATTTAATTTATTTAATTTATTTAATTTATTTAATTTATTTAATTTATTTAATTTATTTAATTTATTTAATATATTTAATTTATTTAATTTATTTAATATATTTATTTATTTAATATATTTAATATATTTAATTTATTTAATATATTTAATATATTTAATATATTTAATTTATTTAATTTATTTAATTTATTTAATATAATTAATTTATTTAATATATTTAAATTATTTAATTTATTTAATTTATTTAATATATTTAATTTATTTAATATATTTAATATATTTAATTTATTTAATTTATTTAATATATTTAATTTATTTAATATATTTAATATATTTAATATATTTAATTTATTTAATTTATTTAATTTATTTAATTTATTTAATTTATTTAATTTATTTAATTTATTTAATTTATTTAATTTATTTAATTTATTTAATTTATTTAATTTATTTAATTTATTTAATTTATTTAATTTATTTAATTTATTTAATTTATTTAATTTATTTAATTTATTTAATTTATTTAATTTATTTAATTTATTTAATTTATTTAATTTATTTAATTTATTTAATTTATTTAATTTATTTAATTTATTTAATTTATTTAATTTATTTAATTTATTTAATTTATTTAATTTATTTAATTTATTTAATTTATTTAATTTATTAATTTATTTAATTTATTTAATTTATTTAATTATTTAATTTATTTTAATTTATTTAATTTATTTAATTTATTTAATTTATTTAATTTATTTAATTTATTTAATTTATTTAATTTATTTAATTTATTTAATTTATTTAATTTATTTAATTTATTTAATTTATTTAATTTATTTAATTTATTTAATTTATTTAATTTATTTAATTTATTTAATTTATTTAATTTATTTAATTTATTTAATTTATTTAATTTATTTAATTTATTTAATTTATTTAATTTATTTAATTTATTTAATTTATTTAATTTATTTAATTTATTTAATTTATTTAATTTATTTAATTTATTTAATTTATTTAATTTATTTAATTTATTTAATTTATTTAATTTATTTAATTTATTTAATTTATTTAATTTATTTAATTTATTTAATTTATTTAATTTATTTAATTTATTTAATTTATTTAATTTATTTAATTTATTTAATTTATTTAATTTATTTAATTTATTTAATTTATTTAATTAATTTAATTAATTTAATTAATTTAATTAATTTAATTAATTTAATTAATTTAATTAATTTAATTAATTTATTAATTTAATTAATTTAATTAATTTAATTAATTTAATTAATTTAATTAATTTAATTACTTTAATTAGTTTAATTAATTTAATTAATTTAATTAATTTAATTAATTTAATTAATTTAATTTATTTAATTAATTTAATTAATTTAATTAATTTAATTTATTTAATTAATTTAATTAATTTAATTAATTTAATTAATTTAATTAATTTAATTTATTTAATTAATTTAATTAATTTAATTAATTTAATTAATTTAATTAATTTAATTAATTTAATTAATTTAATTAATTTAATTTATTTAATTAATTTAATTAATTTAATTAATTTAATTTATTTAATTAATTTAATTAATTTAATTTATTTAATTAATTTAATTAATTTAATTAATTTAATTTATTTAATTAATTTAATTAATTTAATTTATTTAATTTATTTAATTTATTTAATTTATTTAATTTATTTAATTTATTTAATTTATTTAATTTATTTAATTTATTTAATTTATTTAATTTATTTAATTTATTTAATTTATTTAATTTATTTAATTTATTTAATTTATTTAATTTATTTAATTTATTTAATTTATTTAATTTATTTAATTTATTTAATTTATTTAATTTATTTAATTTATTTAATTTATTTAATTTATTTAATTTATTTAATTTATTTAATTTATTTAATTTATTTAATTTATTTAATTTATTTAATTTATTTAATTTATTTAATTTATTTAATTTATTAATTTATTTAATTTATTTAATTTATTTAATTTATTTAATTTATTTAATTTTATTTAATTTATTTAATTTATTTAATTTATTTAATTTATTTAATTTATTTAATTTATTTATTTATTTAATTTATTTAATTTATTTAATTTATTTAATTTATTTAATTATTTAATTTATTTAATTTATTTAATTTATTTAATTTATTTAATTTATTTAATTT
Source organism: Diaprepes abbreviatus (assembly GCA_034092305.1). Taxonomy (NCBI): domain Eukaryota; kingdom Metazoa; phylum Arthropoda; class Insecta; order Coleoptera; family Curculionidae; genus Diaprepes; species Diaprepes abbreviatus. The sequence continues at coordinate 83,701 of JASJET010000430.1, forward strand.
ATTTAATTTATTTAATTTATTTAATTTATTTAATTTATTTAATTTATTTAATTTATTTAATTTATTGTAATTCTAGTTTGTGGGTTTAATTTTTATAATTTCTAATAAATTTCTTCATCACAACGACGAAAAACCATTGAAAGTTTTTAATTTTCTATTATGTCCCGAACGTCGAAATTTTTTTCCCACGCAAAGTGGCCAAGTGACTACTAGGATTTTTGGAGATTTCCAAAATCTCCCAAAATAATGCATTTCTTGAAGTATATAATACAAACGGTCCATTTTTACCTTTGTGTCTATAATCAAAGTTAAGAATCTTTTTATTCTAATACAGAAACCAAGAAATGTCGCCTACTTAAGATGAAATAAGAATACAAATTTTAAATTCAATGATTATTTCTTATTTTTTTGTTGTAATGTCGTTGTTTTCCTAGTGAAGTTAAAACAGGAGTATTAAAAATACAAAATTTTTAAATATTACATAAAATAATACAAATCATTTTCGAGATCTTTTCGTATTTCCCCGAAAAATGGTATTTGAAAAAGTAAATTAACAAAAACGGCCCAATTTTGTCTTTCAATCTCTAATCTCTATTAAAAATCTTGTACTTTTACTACAAAAAGCAAGATATCCCTGTAATTTGATTTCAAATAAGAACAAAATGTGTGATTTCACTGATTAATTCGGATTTTGTGATATAAATATCTTGTCTTTCAAAGAAAGTTAGAATAGAAGTGTCGAAAACGCAGCAATCTTAATATGTCAAATTTAATGGATTATACAAAAATTTATTTACTTCCTGATGTTCTCATATTAACAGATTTCTTTGAAGATTTTCGAAATATGTCGCTAAACATATAAAATTAGATCTCGCACAATACTTTACATCTCCCGGTTTAAGTAAGGATGCAATGTTACGATTCACAAAAGTTAAATTAGAATTCTAACTGATATTAACATGTTACATTTTTTTTAAAAACAATAAAAATGGCCCATTATTGACTTTCAGTCTCTAATCTATGTATAACGTCTTGTAGTTCTCCTACAAAATCCCAAGAAATCCATGTACAATGATTCCAAATTAGAACAAAATGTATGACTTCACTGATTATTTCGTATTTTGTGATTTAATCATCTTGTTTTTCTAGAAAAGCTGGTATAGGAGTATCGAAAATGTAGAATATTTAAATAATATACAAAATAATACCAATAATCTTAGAGATCATTTCGTATTTCCTTGAATAGTTAATTTCGAGATTGATATTGACACAAAACGGCCCATTTTGGACTTTCCGACTTTAGTCTAAAGTTCTTCTTCCACAAAACCAAGAAATGCAAGTAAATTTAGTCCAAATTAGCACAAAACTGATAAATTTAGTGATTATTTCGTATTTTGTGCTGTAATTCTTTTGTTCTCCTAGAAAAGTTATTATAGAAATATCGAAAAGGAAGAAAAAGTTATTATCGAAATATCGAAAAGGCAGGATTTTTTAATATTATACCAAATAAAACAGATAATCTTAGAAATGTTCTCGTATTCCTCTGCGAAATAGGTTTCGGAAAGTAAATTAATACAAATGGCCCATTTTTGTCATTCAGTCTACAATCTAAGTTCAGAATCTTGAAGTTCTAATACAAAGACCAAGAAATGCGACCTAATTTAGTCGAAATAAGAACAAAAACTTTAAATTCAATGATTTTTTCCGTATTTAGAGTTGTAATTTCCTTATTTTCCAAGAGAACTTATAAAGAAGTATCAAAAACTGCAAGGGCTTTTGTATAATATACAAAATCATGCTCTCAATATTAGAGATCTATTCATATTTCAATGAGAAATGGGTTTTAGAATGTAGTTAGTAAAAACGACCTATTTTGGACTTTCAATCTCTAATCTAAAGTAAATTGTATCCAGATTAGAACAAAATGTCTCTATTCAATGATTTCTTCATATTCTGTGCTGTAATCTCATTTTTATCCATTTTTAAGGGAAATACGAATATATTTCAGAGATAACAAGTTTTATTTAGGGTAACATATTAAAAAACCTGCATTTTCGATTCTTTTGTAACAAAAGTTATAACAAACTTCTCCATTAAAATAAGGAAATACGAGAAAATCATCGAATTTAGGTGCTTTATGATTATTTCGAAAGAATTAAGCTCCATTCTTGGTTTTCATAGTAGAAGTACTAAATCCTGAACTTAGATTATAGACAGAAAGTCAAAAAGTGCCATTGGTGGTAGCTACCATTCCGAGACATATTTTTCAGGGAAATACGGAAAGATCTTTAAGATAATTATTTTAATTTTCTAAAATATTTGAGAATTCTGCATTTTCGATACTTCTGTAATAATCTTTTTAGGAAAACAAAGGCAATTACAGCTCAGAATTGGAAATAATCATTGAATTCACGTATTTGATTCTAATTTGAACTTATTTTCCATACATTTCTTGGATTTTGAAGTAGAAGTGCAAGATTCTGAACTTAGATTATAGGCAGAAATTCAAAAATGGACCATTTATGTAAATCAACTTCCCAAAATTTATTTTTCAGGAAAATACGATATTATCTCGGAGATTATTGGTTTAGTCTTATAAGAAATTTAAGAATCTTGCACAATCGATATTTCCAGTGGTTTTAGAGATCTTTTCGTATTTCCCTGAAAAATAAGTTTCCGGATGTAAATTATCACACATGGCCCATTTTCGGCTTTAATTCTCCAATCTAAGTTTGCAATCTTTTACTTCTCATAAAAATCCAAGAATTGCTAGTAAGTGGAGTTTAAATTAGAGCCAAACATCTAAATTCAATTATTATTTCGTAAATTATTTTACAAAATTAGACCTGTAATTACAGAGATCTTTCCGTATTTTCCTGAAAAATTAGTTTCCGGATGTAAATTATCACAATTAGCCAATTTTCGAATTTCATTCTTCAATCTAAGTTTGTATTCTTGTACTTCTCATATAAAATCCAAGAAATGCTAGTAAGTTAAGTTTAAATTTGAGCCAAACCGCTAAATTCAATGATTATTTCGTATTTCCATATTTTCCTAGTGATGTTATAACGAAATAATCGAAAATGGGGATTTTTAGAATACTACTCTTAATAAATCAAATATTCTTGGAGATATTTTCGTATTTCCCTTAAAAATGGATTACAAGGAGATTACCATACAATATACGATGAAATCATAGAATTTAGATTTTTTGTTCCAATTTGAGCTTAATTTACCCTAAACTATTGACTAAATGGGTTGTTCTTTTTATCTTACGCTCCAAAAGCCATTTTTTAGGGAAATATAAATAGATCTCTAAGATAAATAGAATTTTTTTGCATGAAATCTTACATTTTTCATACTTCTTTAATACGTTGTATTGGAAAACTCAATATACTTGCATTTCTTGAAAATGCAGGATTAATTAAATATTATAGAAAAAAATAATAATAATCTTATAGTTCCTTCTGTATTTTCCTTGAAAAATAAATTTCGGGATGTAAATTAACCCAAATGGTCCATTTTGAGCTCTCTATCTCTGATCTCAGTTCACAATCTTGTACTTCTACTACAAAAACCAAGAAATGTAAGTATATTGAGTTTTCCAAGACAACGTATAAAGAAGTATCAAAAATGCAAGAGTTCATGCAAAATAATACTACTAATCTTCGAGATCTATTCATATTTCCCTAAAAAATGAGTTTTGAAGCGTAAGTTAATAAAAACGACCCATTTAGTCTAAATTGAGCTCAAATTAGAACGAAAAGTCTAAATTCAATGATTCCTTCGTATTTTGTGCCGTAATCTCCTTGTATTCCATTTTTAAGGCAAATACGAAAATTACTCCAAGCATATTAATTTTATTTAGAGTAGTATTCTAAAAATCCTCCATTTTCGATTCATTCGTTATAATATCTCTAGGAAAATATGGAAATTCGAAATATCCTTTGAATTTAGATGTTTGGCTCTAATTTAAACTCAACTTACCAGCATTTCTTGGATTTTATATGAGAAGTACAAGATTCCAAACTTAGATTGGAGAAGGAGATCCGAAAATGGGCTATTTGTAATAATTTACACCCGGAAACTTATTTTTCAGGGAAATACGGAAAGATCTCTAAAATTCCTGGTCTAATTTTGCAAAATAATTTAGAATCCTTCATTATCAATACTTCTTACTAACTTTTCTGGGAAAACAAGGGAATTACAGTACAAGAGGGAAAATATTCTATGAATTCAAAAATTTTGTTCAAATCTTGATTCAGTTCATTTGCATTACTTGTGTTTTGTAAGAGAAGTACAAGACTCTGGAATTAGATTAGAGACGGAAAGACGAAAATAGGCTAATTTTGTTAATTTACTCCCCAAAACTGATTGATTCAGAGAATTAGAGAATATGTCTAAATTATTGGCTTAATTGTATAAGATATTTATAAATTCTTCATTTTCAGTAGATATTCGCTATCTATATTCCCATCCCATGGATGTATAATATTTCCCATTTAAAAAAATTGCATTTCTGTACAGTTTTTAACAAAAATGTCCTTCTAAAAACGTCCAATCCTTTATTTAGTTTAATGTCCGTGTCCAATGAGGCGGGTGATATTCAATATCCAACGGGTTGATATGGAGGGTCTTCTACGTAGGTTCTGACCGGTGCGCCAAGAAACACGGCAATTTTTCCAACATCTATTTACTTTTATTTCATATAATATTTAAAAGTCATGAATTTTTGGTCCTCCTCTTGTAACTTTACTAGGAAAACAAAGAAATTGCAGCAATAAGAAAGAAATAATCATTGAATTTAAAATTTTTGTTCGTATTTCTTCTAAACTATGTGGCCCTTCTTGGTTTTAATATTAGAATTACAAGTGTCTGATCTTAGATTATAGACAGAAAGTCAAAAATGGACCATTTGTATTAATATACTTCAAGAAATGTTCTTTTTTGGGAAGTTTTGTAAATCTCGGCACATTTTTGAATTTCTCCGAAAGTAGTGTAAGATTTGACTTCTAGAACACCCTCAGGCTATATATTAATTTACAAATAATGGTAATTATTATTCAATGTGTGTATCAAATTAAGGTCTAAATTGTCAGTTAGATTTATTGCGGAACTGTAAGTATGTGTTATGAGTGTAACAAGTTGTTGTTATACAGGGTGATATAAAAAGCTAGTACATGAAATTAATTACTGGTCGGGAACTCCGCGTGTGGGGGTGGCTTGGATTTTGTAAGAAAAGTACTAGATTCTGGAACTAGATTAGACACAGAAAGACGAAAATAGGCTAATTTGTTAATTTACTCAACAAAACTGATTGATGCGGAGAAGAACGAGAATATGTCTAAGATTATTTCTTAATTTCATAGGATATTTATAAATTCTTCATTTCAGTAGATACTCGCTATCTATATTACCATCCCATGGATGAATAATATTTCCATTTAAAAAAATTAAATTTCTGTACAGTTTTTAACAAAGATATCCTTCTAAAAACGTCTAATCCTTTATTTAGTTTAATGTCAGTGTCCAATGAGGCGGGTAATTTTCAATATTCAAGGAATTGATATGGAGGGTCCTCTAGGTAGGTTCCGACCGGCGCGCCAAGAAACACGGCAATCCTTCCAACATCTTAAATAAATTAAATAAATTCAATAAATTAAATAAATTAAATGAATTAAATGAATTAAATGAATAAATGAATTAAATGAATTAAATGAATTAAATGAATAAATGAATTAAATGAATTAAATGAATTAAATGAATTAATGAATTAAATGAATTAAATGAATTAAATGAATTAAATGAATTAAATGAATTAAATGAATTAAATGAATTAAATGAATTAAATGAATTAAATGAATTAAATGAATTAAATGAATTAAATGAATTAAATGAATTAAATGAATTAAATGAATTAAATGAATTAAATGAATTAAATGAATTAAATGAATTAAATGAATTAAATGAATTAAATGAATTAAATGAATTAAATGAATTAAATGAATTAAATGAATTAAATGAATTAAATGAATTAAATGAATTAAATGAATTAAATGAATTAAATGAATTAAATGAATTAAATGAATTAAATGAATTAAATGAATTAAATGAATTAAATGAATTAAATGAATTAAATGAATTAAATGAATTAAATGAATTAAATGAATTAAATGAATTAAATGAATTAAATGAATTAAATGAATTAAATGAATTAAATGAATTAAATGAATTAAATGAATTAAATGAATTAAATGAATTAAATGAATTAAATGAATTAAATGAATTAAATGAATTAAATGAATTAAATGAATTAAATGAATTAAATGAATTAAATGAATTAAATGAATTAAATGAATTAAATGAATTAAATGAATTAAATGAATTAAATGAATTAAATGAATTAAATGAATTAAATGAATTAAATGAATTAAATGAATTAAATGAATTAAATGAATTAAATGAATTAAATGAATTAATGAATTAAATGAATTAAATGAATTAAATGAATTAAATGAATTAAATGAATTAAATGAATTAATGAATTAAATGAATTAAATGAATTAAATGAATTAAATGAATTAAATGAATTAAATGAATTAAATGAATTAAATGAATTAAATGAATTAAATGAATTAAATGAATTAAATGAATTAAATGAATTAAATGAATTAAATGAATTAAATGAATTAAATGAATTAAATGAATTAAATGAATTAAATGAATTAAATGAATTAAATGAATTAAATGAATTAAATGAATTAAATGAATTAAATGAATTAAATGAATTAAATGAATTAAATGAATTAAATGAATTAAATGAATTAAATGAATTAAATGAATTAAATGAATTAAATGAATTAAATGAATTAAATGAATTAAATGAATTAAATGAATTAAATGAATTAAATGAGTTAAATGAATTAAATGAATTAAATGAATTAAATGAATTAAATGAATTAAATGAATTAAATGAATTAAATGAATTAAATGAATTAAATGAATTAAATGAATTAAATGAATTAAATGAATTAAATGAATTAAATGAATTAAATGAATTAAATGAATTAAATGAATTAAATGAATTAAATGAATTAAATGAATTAAATGAATTAAATGAATTAAATGAATTAAATGAATTAAATGAATTAAATGAATTAAATGAATTAAATGAATTAAATGAATTAAATGAATTAAATGAATTAAATGAATTAAATGAATTAAATGAATTAAATGAATTAAATGAATTAAATGAATTAAATGAATTAAATGAATTAAATGAATTAAATGAATTAAATGAATTAAATGAATTAAATGAATTAAATGAATTAAATGAATTAAATGAATTAAATGAATTAAATGAATTAAATGAATTAAATGAATTAAATGAATTAAATGAATTAAATGAATTAAATGAATTAAATGAATTAAATGAATTAAATGAATTAAATGAATTAAATGAATTAAATGAATTAAATGAATTAAATGAATTAAATGAATTAAATGAATTAAATGAATTAAATATAATTTATTTAATTTATTTAATTTATTTAATTTATTTAATTTATTTAATTTATTTAATTTATTTAATTTATTTAATTTATTTAATTTATTTAATTTATTTTATTTATTTAATTTATTTAATTTATTTAATTTATTTAATTTATTTAATTTATTTAATTTATTTAATTTATTTAATTTACTTAATTTATTTAATTTATTTAATTTATTTAATTTATTTAATTTATTTAATTTATTTAATTTATTTAATTCATTTAATTCATTTAATTCATTTAATTCATTTAATTCATTTAATTCATTTAATTCATTTAATTCATTTAATTCATTTAATTCATTTAATTCATTTAATTCATTTAATTCATTTAATTCATTTAATTCAATTAATTCATTTAATTCATTTAATTCATTTAATTCATTTAATTCATTTAATTCATTTAATTCATTTAATTCATTTAATTCATTTAATTCATTTAATTCATTTAATTCATTTAATTCATTTAATTCATTTAATTCATTTAATTCATTTAATTCATTTAATTCATTTAATTCATTTAATTCATTTAATTCATTTAATTCATTTAATTCATTTAATTCATTTAATTCATTTAATTCATTTAATTCATTTAATTCATTTAATTCATTTAATTCATTTAATTCATTTAATTCATTTAATTCATTTAATTCATTTAATTCATTTAATTCATTTAATTCATTTAAATTCATTTAATTCATTTAATTCATTTAATTCATTTAATTCATTTAATTCATTTAATTCATTTAATTCATTTAATTCATTTAATTCATTTAATTCATTTAATTCATTTAATTCATTTAATTCATTTAATTCATTTAATTCATTTAATTCATTTAATTGATTTAATTCATTTAATTGATTTAATTCATTTAATTGATTTAATTCATTTAATTCATTTTAATTTATTTAATTTATTTAATTTATTTAATTTATTTAATTTATTTAATTTATTTAATTTATTTAATTTATTTAATTTATTTAATTTATTTAATTTATTAATTTATTTAATTTATTTAATTTATTTAATTTATTTAATTTATTTAATTTATTTAATTTATTTAATTTATTTAATTTAATTTAATTTATTTAATTTATTTAATTTATTTAATTTATTTAATTTATTTAATTTATTTAATTTATTTAATTTATTTAATTTATTTAATTTATTTAATTTATTTAATTTATTTAATTTATTTAATTTATTTAATTATTTAATTTATTTAATTTATTTAATTTATTTAATTTATTTAATTTATTTAATTTATTTAATTTATTTAATTTATTTAATTTATTTAATTTATTTAATTTATTTAATTTATTTAATTTATTTAATTTATTTAATATATTTAATATATTCAATTTATTCAATTTATTCAATTTATTCAATTTATTCAATTTATTGAATTTATTGAATTTATTGAATTTATTTAATTTATTTAATTTATTTAATTTATTTAATTTATTTAATTTATTTAATTTATTTAATTTATTTAATTTATTTAATTTATTTAATTTATTTAATTTATTTAATTTATTTAATTTATTAATTTATTTAATTTATTTAATTTATTTAATTTATTTAATTTATTTAATTTATTTAATTTATTTAATTTATTTAATTTAATTAATTTATTTAATTTATTTAATTTATTTAATTTATTTAATTTATTTAATTTATTTAATTTATTGTAATTCTAGTTTGTGGGTTTAATTTTTATAATTTCTAATAAATTTCTTCATCACAACGACGAAAACCATTGAAAGTTTTAATTTTCTATTATGTCCCGAACGTCGAAATTTTTTTCCCACGCAAAGTGGCCAAGTGACTACTAGGATTTTTGGAGATTTCCAAAATCTCCCAAAATAATGCATTTCTTGAAGTATATAATTACAAACGGTCCATTTTTACCTTTGTGTCTATAATCAAAGTTAAGAATCTTTTTATTCTAATACAGAAACCAAGAAATGTCGCCTACTTAAGATGAAATAAGAATACAAATTTTAAATTCAATGATTATTTCTTATTTTTTTGTTGTAATGTCGTTGTTTTCCTAGTGAAGTTAAAACAGGAGTATTAAAAATACAAAATTTTAAATATTACATAAAATAATACAAATCATTTTCGAGATCTTTTCGTATTTCCAAGAAAATGGTTTTTGAAAGTAAATTAACAAAAACGGCCCAATTTCGTCTTTCAATCTCTAATCTCTATTAAAAATCTTGTACTTTTACTACAAAAGCAAGATATCCTGTAATTTGATTTCAAATAAGAACAAAATGTGTGATTTCACTGATTAATTCGGATTTTGTGATATAAATATCTTGTCTTTCAAAGAAAGTTAGAATAGAAGTGTCGAAAACGCAGCAATCTTAATATGTCAAATTTTAATGGATTATACAAAAATTTATTTACTTCCTGATGTTCTCATATTAACAGATTTCTTGAAGATTTTCGAAATGTGTCGCTAAACATATAAAATTAGATCTCGCACAATACTTTACATCTCCCGGTTAAGTAAGGATGCAATGTTACGATTCACAAAAGTTAAATTAGAATTCTAACTGATATTAACATGTTACATTTTTTTTAAAAACAATAAAAATGGCCCATTATTGACTTTCAGTCTCTAATCTATGTATAACGTCTTGTAGTTCTCCTACAAAATCCAAGAAATCCATGTACATTGATTCCAATTAGAACAAAATGTATGACTTCACTGATTATTTCGTATTTTGTGATTTAATCATCTTGTTTTTCTAGAAAGTTTTATTTAGGGTAAAATATTAAAAAACCTGCATTTTCGATTCTTTTGTAACAAAAGTTATAACAACTTCTCCATTAAAATAAGGGAATACGAGAAAATCATCGAATTTAGGTGCTTTATGATTATTTCGAAAGAATTAAGCTCCATTCTTGGTTTTCATAGTAGAAGTACTAAATCCTGAACTTAGATTATAGACAGAAAGTCAAAAAGTGCCATTTGTGGTAGCTACCATTCCGAGACATATTTTTCAGGGAAATACGGAAAGATCTTTAAGATAATTATTTTAATTTTCTAAAATATTTGAGAATTCTGCATTTTCGATACTTCTGTAATAATCTTTCTAGGAAAACAAAGGCAATTACAGCTCAGAATTATAAATAATCATTGAATTCACGTATTTGTTTCTAATTTGAACTTATTTTCCATACATTTCTTGGATTTTGAAGTAGAAGTGCAAGATTCTGAACTTAGATTATAGGCAGAAAATCAAAAATGGATCATTTATGTAATCAACTTCCCAAAATTTATTTTTCAGGAAATACGATATTATCTTGGAGATTATTGGTTTAGTCTTATAAGAAATTTAAGAATCTTGCACAATCGATATTTCCAGTGGTTTTAGAGATCTTTTCGTATTTCCCTGAAAAATAAGTTTCCGGATGTAAATTATCACACATGGCCCATTTTCGGCTTTAATTCTCCAATCTAAGTTTGCAATCTTTTACTTCTCATAAAAATCCAAGAATTGCTAGTAAGTGGAGTTTAAATTAGAGCCAAACATCTAAATTCAATTATTATTTCGTAAATTATTTTACAAAATTAGACCTGTAATTACAGAGATCTTTCCGTATTTTCCTGAAAAATTAGTTTCCGGATGTAAATTATCCCAATTAGCCAATTTCGAATTTCATTCTCCAATCTAAGTTTGGAATCTTGTACTTCTCATATAATATCCAAGAAATGCTAGTAAGTTAAGTTTAAATTTGAGCCAAACGGCTAAATTCAATGATTATTTCGTATTTCCATATTTTCCTAGTGATGTTATAACGAAAGAATCGAAAATGGGGATTTTTTAGAATACTACTCTTAATAATCAAATATTCTTGGAGATATTTTCGTATTTCCCTTAAAAATGGATTACAAGGAGATTACGATACAATATACGATGAAATCATAGAATTTAGATTTTTTGTTCCAATTTGAGCTTAATTTACCCTAAACTATTGACTAAATGGGTTGTTCTTTTTATCTTACGCTCCAAAAGCCATTTTTTAGGGAAACATAAATAGATCTCTAAGATAAATAGAATTTTTTTGCATGAAATCTTACATTTTTCATACTTCTTTAATACGTTGTATTGGAAAACTCAATATACTTGCATTTCTTGAAAATGCAGGATTAATTAAATATTATAGAAAAAAATAATAATAATCTTATAGTTTCTTCTGTATTTCCTTGAAAAATAAATTTCGGGATGTAAATTAACCCAAATGGTCCATTTTGAGCTCTCTATCTCTGATCTCAGTTCACAATCTTGTACTTCTACTACAAAAACCAAGAAATGTAAGTATATTGAGTTTTCCAAGACAACGTATAAAGAAGTAACAAAAATGCAAGAGTTCATGCAAAATAATACTACTAAACTTCGAGATCTATTCATATTTCCCTAAAAAATGAGTTTTGAAGCGTAAGTTAATAAAACGACCCATTTAGTCTAAATTGAGCTCAAATTAGGACGAAAAGTCTAAATTCAATGATTCCTTCGTATTTTGTGCCGTAATCTCCTTGTATTCCATTTTTAAGGCAAATACGAAAATTACTCCAAGCATATTAATTTATTTAGAGTAGTATTCTAAAATCCTCCATTTTCGATTCATTCGTTATAATATCTCTAGGAAAATATGGAAATTCGAAATATCCTTTGAATTTAGATGTTTGGCTCTAATTTAAACTCAACTTACCAGCATTTCTTGGATTTTATATGAGAAGTACAAGATTCAAACTTAGATTGGAGAAGGAGATCCGAAAATGGGCTATTTGTAATAATTTACACCCGGAAACTTATTTTTCAGGAAATACGGAAAGATCTCTAAAATTCCTGGTCTAATTTTGCAAAATAATTTAGAATCCTTCATTATCAATACTTCTTACTAACTTTTCTGGGAAAACAAGGGAATTACAGTACAAGATGGAAAATATTCTATGAATTCAAAAATTTTGTTCAAATCTTGATTCAGTTCATTTGCATTACTTGTGTTTTGTAAGAGAAGTACAAGACTCTGGAATTAGATTAGAGACGGAAAGACGAAAATAGGCTAATTTTGTTAATTTACTCCCCAAAACTGATTGATTCAGAGAATTAGAGAATATGTCTAAAATTATTGGCTTAATTGTATAAGATATTTATAAATTCTTCATTTTCAGTAGATATTCGCTATCTATATTCCCATCCCATGGATGTATAATATTTCCATTTAAAAAAATTGCATTTCTGTACAGTTTTTAACAAAAATATCCTTCTAAAAACGTCCAATCCTTTATTTAGTTTAATGTTTGTGTCCAATGAGGCGGGTGATATTCAATATCCAACGGGTTGATATGGAGGGTCTTCTACGTAGGTTCTGACCGGTGCGCCAAGAAACACGGCAATTTTTCCAACATCTATTTACTTTTATTTCATATAATATTTAAAAGTCATGAATTTTTGGTCCTCCTTTTGTAACTTTACTAGGAAAACAAAGAAATTGCAGCAATAAGAAAGAAATAATCATTGAATTAAAATTTTTGTTCGTATTTCTTCTAAACTATGTGGCCCTTCTTGGTTTTAATATTAGAATTACAAGTGTCTGATCTTAGATTATAGACAGAAGTCAAAAATGGACCGTTTGTATTAATATACTTCAAGAAATGTTCTTTTTGGGAAGTTTTGTAAATCTCGGCACATTTTTGAATTTCTCCGAAAGTAGTGTAAGATTTGACTTCTAGAACAACCTCAGGCTATATATTAAATTTACAAATAATGGTAATTATTATTCAATGTGTGTATCAAATTAAGGTCTAAATTGTCAGTTAGATTTATTGCGGAACTGTAAGTATGTGTTATGTGTGTAACAAGTTGTTGTTATACAGGGTGATATAAAAAAGCTAGTACATGAAATTAATTACTGGTCGGGAACTCCGCGTGTGGGGTGGCTTGGATTTTGTAGGAAAAGTACTAGATTCTGGAACTAGATTAGACACAGAAAGACGAAAATAGGCTAATTTTGTTAATTTAATCAACAAAATTGATTGATGCGGAGAAGAACGAGAATATGTCTAAGATTATTTTCTAATTTCATAGGATATTTATAAATTCTTCATTTTCAGTAGATACTCGCTATCTATATTACCATCCCATGGATGAATAATATTTCCATTAAAAAAATTATATTTCTGTACAGTTTTTAACAAAGATATCCTTCTAAAAACGTCTAATCCTTTATTTAGTTTAATGTCCGTGTCCAATGAGGCGGGTAATTTTCAATATTCAAGGAATTGATATGGAGGGTCCTCAAGGTAGTTCCGACCGGCGCGCCAAGAAACACGGCAATTCTTCCAACGTCTTAAATAAATTAAATAAATTAAATAAATTAAATAAATTAAATAAATTAAATAAATTAAATAAATTAAATAAATTAAATAAGTTAAATAAATTAAATAAATTAAATAAATTAAATAAATTAAATAAATTAAATAATTAAATAAACTAAATAAATTAAATAAATGAAATAAATTAAATAAATGAAATAAATGAAATAAATGAAATAAATTAAATAAATTAAATAAATTAAATAAAATTAAATAAATTAAATAAATTAAATAAATTAAATAAATTAAATAAATTAAATAAATTAAATAAATTAAATAAATTAAATAAATTAAATAAATTAATAAAATAAATAAAATAAATAAAATAAATAAATTAAATAAATTAAATAAATTAAATAAATTAAATAAATTAAATAAATTAAATAAATTAAATAAATTAAATAAATTAAATAAATTAAATAAATTAAATAAATTAAATAAATTAAATAAATTAAATAAATTAAATAAATTAAATAAATTAAATAAATTAAATAAATTAAATAAATTAAATAAATAAATAAATTAAATAAATTAAATAAATTAAAAAAATTAAATAAATTAAATAAATTAAATAAATTAAATAAATTAAATAAATTAAATAAATTAAATAAATTAAATAAATTAAATAAATTAAATAAATTAAATAAATTAAATAAATTAAATAAATTAAATAAATTAAATAAATTAAATAAATTAAATAAATTAAATAAATTAAATAAATTAAATAAATTAAATAAATTAAATAAATTAAATAAATTTAATAAATTAACAAAATTAAGTAAATTAAATAAATTAAATAAATTAAATAATTAAATAAATTAAATAAATTAAATAAATTAAATAAACTAAATAAATTAAATAAATTAAATAAATTAAATAAATTAAATAAATTAAATAAATTAAATAAATTAAATAAATTAAATAAATTAAATAAATTAAATAAATTAAATAAATTAAATAAATTAAATAAATTAAATAAATTAAATAAATTAAATAAATTAAATAAATTAAATAAATTAAATAAATTAAATAAATTAAATAAATTAAATAAATAAATAAATTAAATAAATTAAATAAATTAAATAAATTAAATAAATTAAATAAATTAAATAAATTAAATAAATTAAATAATTAAATAAATTAAATAAATTAAATAAATTAAATAAATTAAATAAATTAAATAAATTAAATAAATTAAATAAATTAAATAAATTAAATAAATTAAATAAATTAATAAATTAAATAAATTAAATAAATTAAATAAATTAAATAAATTAAATAAATTAAATAAATTAAATAAATTAAATAAATTAAATAAATTAAATAATTAAATAAATTAAATAAATTAAATAAATTAAATAAATTAAATAAATTAAATAAATTAAATAAATTAAATAAATTAAATAAATTAAATAAATTAAATAAATTAAATAAATTAAATAAATTAAATAAATTAAATAAATTAAATAAATTAAA
The DNA here is from genome assembly GCA_034092305.1 of Diaprepes abbreviatus. Lineage (NCBI taxonomy): Eukaryota > Metazoa > Arthropoda > Insecta > Coleoptera > Curculionidae > Diaprepes > Diaprepes abbreviatus. The sequence goes on from JASJET010000430.1 coordinate 99,124, forward strand.
TAAATTAAATAAATTAAATAAATTAAATAAATTAAATAAATTAAATAAATTAAATAAATTAAATAAATTAAATAAATTAAATAAATTAAATAAATTAAATAAATTAAATAAATTAAATAAATTAAATAAATTAAATAAATTAAATAAATTAAATAAATTAAATAAATTAAATAAATTAAATAAATTAAATAAATTAAATAAATTAAATAAATTAAATAAATTAAATAAATTAAATAAATTAAATAAATTAAATAAATTAAATAAATTAAATAAATTAAATAAATTAAATAAATTAAATAAATTAAATAAATTAAATAAATTAAATAAATTAAATAAATTAAATAAATTAAATAAATTAAATAAATTAAATAAATTAAATAAATTAAATAAATTAAATAAATTAAATAAATTAAATAAATTAAATAAATTAAATAAATTAATAAATTAAATAAATTAAATAAATTAAATAAATTAAATAAATTAAATAAATTAAATAAATTAAATAAATTAATTAATTAAATAAATTAAATAAATTAAATAAATTAAATAAATTAAATAAATTAAATAAATTAAATAAATTAAATAAATTAAATAAATTAAATAAATTAAATAAATTAAATAAATTAAATAAATTAAATAAATTAAATAAATTAAATAAATTAAATAAATTAAATAAAATAAATAAATTAAATAAATTAAATAAATTAAATAAATTAAATAAATTAAATAAATTATATAAATTAAATAAATTAAATAAATTAAATAAATTAAATAAATTAAATAAATTTGCAGGATTAATTATAGAAAAAAATAATAATAATCTTATAGTTCCTTCTGTATTTCCTTGAAAAATAAATTTCGGGATGTAAATTAACCCAAATGGTCCATTTTGAGCTCTCTATCTCTGATCTCAGTTCACAATCTTGTACTTCTACTACAAAAACCAAGAAATATAAGTATATTGAGTTTTCCAAGACAACGTATAAAGAAGTATCAAAAATGCAAGAGTTCTTGCAAAATAATACTACTAATCTTCGAGATCTATTCATATTTCCCTAAAAAATGAGTTTTGAAGCGTAAGTTAATAAAAACGACCCATTTAGTCTAAATTGAGCTCAAATTAGAACGAAAAGTCTAAATTTAATGATTCCTTCGTATTTTGTGCCGTAATCTCCTTGTATTCCATTTTTAAGGCAAATACGAAAATTACTCCAAGCATATTAATTTTATTTAGAGTAGTATTCTAAAATCCTCCATTTCGATTCATTCGTTATAATATCTCTAGGAAAATATGGAAATTCGAAATATCCTTTGAATTTAGATGTTTGGCTCTAATTTAAACTCAACTTACCAGCATTTCTTGGATTTTATATGAGAAGTACAAGATTCCAAACTTAGATTGGAGAAGGAGATCCGAAAATGGGCTATTTGTAATAATTTACACCCGGAAACTTATTTTCAGGGAAATACGGAAAGATCTCTAAAATTCCTGGTCTAATTTGCAAAATAATTTAGAATCCTTCATTATCAATAATTCTTACTAACTTTTCTGGGAAAACAAGGGAATTACAGTACAAGATGGAAAATATTCTATGAATTCAAAATTTTGTTCAAATCTTGATTCAGTTCATTTGCATTACTTGTGTTTTGTAAGAGAAGTACAAGATTCTGGAATTAGATTAGAGACGGAAAGACGAAAATAGGCTAATTTTGTTAATTACTCCCCAAAACTGATTGATTCAGAGAATTAGAGAATATGTCTAAAATTATTGGCTTAATTGTATAAGATATTTATAAATTCTTCATTTTCAGTAGATATTCGCTATCTATATTCCCATCCCATGGATGTATAATATTTCCATTTAAAAAAATTGCATTTCTGTACAGTTTTTAACAAAAATATCCTTCTAAAAACGTCCAATCCTTTATTTAGTTTAATGTCCGTGTCCAATGAGGCGGGTGATATTCAATATCCAACGGGTTGATATGGAGGGTCTTCTACGTAGGTTCTGACCGGTGCGCCAAGAAACACGGCAATTTTTCCAACATCTATTTACTTTTATTTCATATAATATTTAAAAGTCATGAATTTTTGGTCCTCCTCTTGTAACTTTACTAGGAAAACAAAGAAATTGCAGCAATAAGAAAGAAATAATCATTGAATTTAAAATTTTTGTTCGTATTTCTTCTAAACTATGTGGCCCTTCTTGGTTTTAATATTAGAATTACAAGTGTCTGATCTTAGATTATAGACAGAAAGTCAAAAATGGACCGTTTGTATTAATATACTTCAAGAAATGTTCTTTTTGGGAAGTTTTGTAAATCTCGGCACATTTTTGAATTCTCGGAAAGTAGTGTAAGATTTGACTTCTAGAACACCCTCAGGCTATATATTAATTTACAAATAATGGTAATTATTATTCAATGTGTGTATCAAATTAAGGTCTAAATTGTCAGTTAGATTTATTGCGGAACTGTAAGTATGTGTTATGTGTGTAACAAGTTGTTGTTATACAAAGTGATATAAAAAAGCTAGTACATGAAATTAATTACTGTCGGGAACTCCGCGTGTGGGGTGGCTTGGATTTTGTAAGAAAGTACTAGATTCTGGAACTAGATTAGACACAGAAAGACGAAAATAAGCTAATTTTGTTAATTTACTCAACAAAACTGATTGATGCGGAGAAGAACGAGAATATGTCTAAGATTATTTTCTTAATTTCATAGGATATTTATAAATTCTTAATTTTCAGTAGATACTCGCTATCTATATTACCATCCCATGGATGAATAATATTTCCATTTAAAAAAATTATATTTCTGTACAGTTTTTAACAAAGATATCCTTCTAAAAACGTCTAATCCTTTATTTAGTTTAATGTCCGTGTCCAATGAGGCGGGTAATTTTCAATATTCAAGGAATTGATATGGAGGTAGGTTCCGACCGGCGCGCCAAGAAACACGGCAATTCTTCCAACGTCTTAAATAAATTAAATAAATTAAATAAATTAAATAAATTAAATAAATTAAATAAATTAAATAAATTAAATAAATTAAATAAATAAATAAATTAAATAAATTAAATAAATTAACTAAATTAAATAAATTAAATAAATTAACTAAATTAAATAAATTAAATAAATTAATAAATTAAATAAATTAAATAAATTAAATAAATTAAATAAATTAAATAAATTAAATAAATTAAATAAATTAAATAAATTAAGTAAATTAAATAAATTAAGTAAATTAAATAAATTAAATAAATTAAATAAATTAAATAAATTAAATAAATTAAATAAATTAAATAAATTAAATAAATTAAATAAATTAAATAAATTAAATAAATTAAATAAATTAAATAAATTAAATAAATTAAATAAATTAAATAAATTAAATAAATTAAATAAATTAAATAAATTAAATAAATTAAATAAATTAAATAAATTAAATAAATTAAATAAATTAAATAAATTAAATAAATTAAATAAATTAAATAAATTAAATAATTAAATAAATTAAATAAATTAAATAAATTAAATAAATTAAATAAATTAAATAAATTAAATAAATTAAATAAATTAAATAAATTAAATAAATTAAATAAATTAAATAAATTAAATAAATTAAATAAATTAAATAAATTAAATAAATTAAATAAATTAAATAAATTAAATAAATTAAATAAATTAAATAAATTAAATAAATTAATTAAATTAAATAAATTAAATAAATTAAATAAATTAAATAAATTAAAATAAATTAAATAAATTAAATAAATTAAATAAATTAAATAAATTAAATAAATTAAATAAATTAAATAAATTAAATAAATTAAATAAATTAAATAAATTAAATAAATTAAATAAATTAAATAATTAAATAAATTAAATAAATTAAATAAATTAAATAAAATTAAATAAATTAAATAAATTAAAATAAATTAAATAAATTAAATAAATTAAATAAATTAAATAAATTAAATAAATTAAATAAATTAAATAAATTAAATAAATTAAATAAATTAAATAAATTAAATAAATTAAATAAATTAAATAAATTAAATAAATTAAATAAATTAAATAAATTAAATAAATTAAATAAATAAATAAATTAAATAAATTAAATAAATTAAATAAATTAAATAAATTAAATAAATTAAATAAATTAAATAAATTAAATAAATTAAATAAATTAAATAAATTAAATAAATTAAATAAATTAAATAAATTAAATAAATTAAATAAATTAAATAAATAAATTAAATAAATTAAATAAATTAAATAAATTAAATAAATTAAATAAATTAAATAAATTAAATAAATTAAATAAATTAAATAAATTAAATAAATTAAATAAATAAATAAATTAAATAAATTAAATAAATTAAATAAATTAAATAAATTAAATAAATTAAATAAATTAAATAAATTAAATAAATTAAATAAATTAAATAAATTAAATAAATTAAATAAATTAAATAAATTAAATAAATTAAATAAATTAAATAAAATAAATAAATTAAATAAATTAAATAAATTAAATAAATTAAATAAATTAAATAAATTAAATAAATTAAATAAATTAAATAAATTAAATAAATTAAATAAAATAAATAAATTAAATAAATTAAATAAATTAAATAAATTAAATAAATTAAATAAATTAAATAAATTAAATAAATTAAATAAATTAAATAAATTAAATAAATTAAATAAATTAAATAAATTAAATAAATTAAATAAATTAAATAAATTAAATAAATTAAATAAATTAAATAAATTAAATAAATTAAATAAATTAAATAAATTAAATAAATTAAATAAATTAAATAAATTAAATAAATTAAATAAATTAAATAAATTAAATAAATTAAATAAATTAAATAAATTAAATAAATTAAATAAATTAAATAAATTAAATAAATTAAATAAATTAAATAATTAAATAAATTAATAAATTAAATAAATTAAATAAATTAAATAAATTCAATAAATTAAATAAATTAAATAAATTGAATAAATTGAATAAATTGAATAAATTGAATAAATTGAATAAATTGAATAAATTGAATAAATTGAATAAATTGAATAAATTAAATAAATTGAATAAATTGAATAAATTAAATAAATTGAATAATTGAATAAATTAAATAAATTGAATAAATTGAATAAATTAAATTAAATAAATTAAATTAATAAATTAAATAAATTAAATAAATTAAATAAATTAAATAAATTAAATAAATTAAATAAATTAAATAAATTAAATAAATTAAATAAATTAAATAAATTAAATAAATTAAATAAATTAAATAAATTAAATAAATTAAATAAATTAAATAAATTAAATAAATTAAATAAATTAAATAAATTAAATAAATTAAATAAATTAAATAAATTAAATAAATTAAATAAATTAAATAAATTAAATAAATTAAATAAATTAAATAAATTAAATAAATTAAATAAATTAAATAAATTAAATAAATTAAATAAATTAAATAAATTAATAAATTAAATAAATTAAATAAATTAAATAAATTAAATAAATTAAATAAATTAAATAAATTAAATAAATTAAATAAATTAAATAAATTAAATAATTAAATAAATTAAATAAATTAAATAAATTAAATAAATTAAATAAATTAAATAAATTAAATAAATTAAATAAATTAAATAAATTAAATAAATTAAACAAATTAAATAAATTAAATAAATTAATTAAATTAAATAAATTAAATAAATTAATTAAATTAAATAAATTAAATAAATTAAATAAATTAAATAAATTAAATAAATTAAATAAATTAAATAAATTAAATAAATTAAATAAATTAAATAAATTAAATAAATTAAATAAATAAATAAATTAAATAAATTAAATAAATTAAATAAATTAAATAAATTAAATAAATTAAATAAATTAAATAAATTAAATAAATTAAATAAATTAAATAAATTAAATAAATTAAATAAATTAAATAAATTAAATAAATTAAATAAATTAAATAAATTAAATAAATTAAATAAATTAAATAAATTAAATAAATTAAATAAATTAAA